>OZ024823.1:112375106-112842734 GCA_964016985.1 Anodontia alba
AAAAAATAACATTATACGATATTATTCACAGATGTGCTGAGGTCTTTCTGTAGATCATTGTCTCACCTGGAAAAGAGAAAATATTTTCGTTACATAATTATGGTCTTGGGTTTTATCCTTAACTTTTTTTTTTTTTTTTTTTTTTTAGGTCACCGTGGCATCGAAAATGATTGACCCATTTGGAGAAAAAAAAGCAACCTGATTTTCTGTGATTCGTAGTTGATGTTGGATAAATTTTGACAGCTAATAAATCTTAAGAAAAAAGAAAAACGGCGTAACCGTGGATTTCTTAGAAACTCGCATTTAGGCGACAGAGGTGAGTATCGATATACGCACTGTCACAATTTATCAATGAAGCACGTGAACGTGTTTACGCCTGGGGCTGTCAGATCGTAGATAGCACAACTGAAAATAGGTATATTTAAAAAGATGATTTGTCAATCTTAACGGTTCTCTGATCTTACCAGTATTTTGTTAGTAGATTTATATATAAATAACCATTATTTATTTATTTTATTAAGTATTTATCTGTTTAATAAATCTTTTGTTCTAATTTTTATTTATTTATTTTTTTATTCATTTATTTATTTATTTATTTATTTATTATTATTTTTTTTTTTTTTGCTATTTCTCATATTTATATGAATTATTATTTTATAATGAAGAAGTGAAAAAACTTCTCATTTGGATTATTTTCTCCATCTTCTGTTCCTTTCAAGCTCGCTGCTCATTCTGAAAAGAGAAAATAAAACAAATAATAATTAGCTTAGTGCAATGGCTTTATTTCACAACACTCACCGAACAGGAACAAGTTCACCATCACAGTCGGGTTTTTTTTTTTTTTTTTTGCCACCCACCCGTCTACAACAGTAAACCTGCCCCCGCCCAGACTCAGTGCTCAGCCAAAGCTATGACACAAGAATCGGTCTTACTGTAACAAGTTTACTTTGCTACTTGTATGTATATTAGTAATTCATTTACTGGAGTATTTTCTAACATTATTATTATTATTATTATTTTTTTTTTTTAATTTCTAACTATTTATTTTGGTTTGATTTAAAGGCAAAAGACACTGATGTCCTCGATGACACACCTGCACACGCAGCACCCCACATGGATCCACACTGTCTGCCGACATGCATATTATATTATTTATCGGAGTATTTTCTAACATTTTTTAAACTATTGACTTAAAGGTAAAAACAATGTCCCAAATGACACGCCGCACGCGCAGCACCCCACAGGGATCCACCGTCTGCCCACATGCAAATTTCCTTTCGAAACAAACCTGGTAGACCCCGATGAGAAGCCGCACCCGCAGCATCCTATACAAGCCTACACCACCCGCCTTTGTCCAACTTGTAAGACATGATGCTGTTATTAGATATTAATATATTATTTTTTTTTTTTTTTTTTTTTTTTATGAGAGTTAATGAGTGTGTGTGTACATGTGTGCATTTTTACTGTGAATATTTTGATGAGCTACCCACACTGGTCTGAGAGCTATTTCTTTCTGGCAGACGGTGCAGACCCTAAAAACAGGATATTGCATATTCAGGTTCTGCACTGCCTGCTCGTATCCCTTTATAGATGCAAAACTGATGTATACATATTTGCCATGCATGCAGTGCATGTGTGGCTTTGCATACTTTTAATTCTGTATGATAAAAAAGAAATGTTTATTTATAATTATTCATTTATTATTTATTTATTTATTTTTCTTATTAGTTGTAATTTTTAATTCATTTGTAAGTTTGTTTGTTACAATCAGAGAAAAAAAACAAAAAAAAAAAAACATTTATAAGCTTGTTTGTTTGTTTGTTTCAGACAGAAGGAAGTAGAGACGAACATAAACCAGTACAATATGAAAACACACAAAAAATACAAACAAAACAAAAACATAATAATCAACCAGGTGTTAGTAAATACAATGATTGTTAGTCTTCACCTTGGGCCGCCTACCACCGAGGACTTGAATGGTAAACACACAAATGTGGCGCAGTTAGTATCATGAAAAGTGTGAAGTAAGAAGTAAAGGTATTGTGGTAAGTGTATTTATATATGATTTATTTTACATGTTTACTGTGTTCATGTATTACTTTTCTTGCATCATTCTAATTTTATGATTATACAAAGGTGCACTTTATACGCATCATACTTTCTGGGTTTAATTAAAAAAATGAAATGTTGAAAGTATTGTTTCAATGTTTATGATAATAGAAGTTAAAAACGTATTGTTGTACTGGAAGTTAATAACGAAGATGATACCCTAATTGTATTAATGTCGTGACCTTTTACTCTATGGAAATGTTTGAGGTAGCCTTGTGTTGTCCACCTTGACGAAACGAAAAAACAAGATGGGTTTAAAGCCCCTCTAACATATATGTATTCTGTTGGCTTAGTTTGCAGCCTTTTTTCAAAGACTACCATGAGCCACTTTATGCAGGATTTAAGTGAAAAAAGAATGGAGCTGTTATAAAGCAGATTGGGTCCTGCTGTATATATTTCAGGCCTTATTTGTTTTATGGATGGCTCTATCTTACCTCGTCTATGGATTCAGAAGATGTAAAGTACATGTAAATAGAGTATGTATCATAGATTATTGGCACTACGAATGGGTATTTCTGCCAGATCTCTTTTCACATTTATCACAAAGAGAAGCTGGAAGGGTGCTTCACTTGTATGTGTTCTAATGTCTTCAAACATACTGGTGATCTGCAATGTGTAAGTATATGTATATCTGAATTTTTTTTTTTATCGCTTAAGCCTTGCTGTTAATTAAAAGAGAATTCATCTTTGCCTTGAATGTTGCTTTTCAACTTTGTATCATCTTTTATTGTCTTGAGAGATGATTCTAATAAAGTTAAAAGGTATAAGCATTTTTTCAGCTTATAAATGTTTATACTTATACATTCCAGTTTTCTAACACTTTTTCCAATAGATTGTAAGATGGAGTATCATTTAGCTCTTTATATATTTTCTTTCTAAGTATTAAATTGCTATGTAACCAGACAAAAATGTCTGTTGTGGCGGTATTATGTAGCCAGTATTTGTACATAACATAGAAAATATAAGAAAGTATTTTGTTAAAAGGTGTATATAGTGGCTGTATGGCTTTATAGCCAAAAAGAAGGATTCTGTAGGTTAATTTTGTGTTTATTCCTAGTTTCTGAAAAATATTTTCCAGCTTTTGATGAATGGGTAACACATTTGGACATGTTATAAACATATGATTGTATGTTTCTGTTGCGGTACATCCAAATCGGCAGAGCTTAGAGTCTGATATTTTCCATTTATGTAGATTTTCCTGACATGGGAGAATTCTATGAATAATTTTAATGTGAAAGTCTGCTAATTTCTTATCACCTTGTGATTTTACTCTTGTTGACCATATTTCATCCCATGTTGGTTTATTTGGGAATATATTGTCCCAATATTTTTGTATAAATGATTTTTCTTTTAATTTATCTATTAGGATTGTGTAATAATCCTTTATTTTTTTTGGTAGTATAAATATGTATTTATTTCCGGTAAAGATAAAAGGTTTCTGATCTTTTTTCACTTTTGTTGCCATGTTAGTATTTTTAAGTTTTTCTTTCCAAGAGAGTGGAATTGATTTAACTATAGTATTATATTCAATTATCCAATTAGATCTACACGATCCTTGTAATTGAAAGAATATTTCTTGTCCACTTTTAAGATTTCCTGTATTATCTAAAAGATCATCAATAAAATTTATATTACTTTTGTGCCAATTCGGATAAAACAGTGTCTTATTTTTTGACTGTATAAATTTGTTGCCCCATATAATTTGCTGTCTGATTTCAGTTTCACTCTGCGGTGCTTTTAGCCCTCCACCACATGAGTGCCAACTGAAAATCACCTCTTGATAGAATTTTGGCAATTTAATAGGTATAACTTTTTCTTTATCGATATTCATTGACATTAGTATACTTATATTGCACTGTTCCATGTGCTTTTTAGGAATAATTGTCCATGTTTCATCTTTGCTGTTATACAGTCTTTGAGCCCAAACAGCTTTAGCTGCCAGACAGAAAGATCTTAACTCCAGCATTTTCATTCCCCCATTTTCGGGCATGTTTATTAATACTTTTCTGCTAATTTTATCCCTCTTATACTTCCATACAAAGCTATAAAACTCTTTATTTATTTCATTGATGAGCCATTCTGGCACACACAGTGAAGATATTAGATACACTATCTGTGATAAAGCTAGTGTTTTTATGATTAGTATTCTTCCTTGCATGGTAAGATCTCTGTATTTCCATCGGTTTAAGATTTGTTTAATAATAATAATTTTGTTCCGCCAGTTCTTTTCTTCATTTTCTTGTTTATTGTATCCAAAGTATACACCTAATGCTTTGATTGAGTCTTTATCCCAGTTTATTCCCTCAAAATTGTCCCTTCTGTTTCTGCCTCTTCCTAGCCATAAACCCTCAGTTTTCTCTAGATTAAGTTTTAAACCTGAAACATTACCAAACTCAGTTATTATATTTAAGCAGTTTTTGATAGCTTGTTCATTTCTTAGAAAAACTGTCGTATCATCAGCTAGCTGAGTTACTTGTATATACTTGTTGCAATTTTGTATATTTACTTCAAGGCCGTTTTGTGTGTTCTTTCGGATTCGGTCGCCTAAAATTTCAACTACTAACAAAAAGAGAAGAGCACTTAAGGGGCATCCTTGTCTTATACCTCTTTGAATTTCAAAGGGTTTTGAAGTCCAGCCATTGTTAGAAAGACAAGATTCAGCTTTGTTATAAATTGTTTTTACCCACTTTATAAAAGATTTTCCAAAATTGAATTTCTCTAAAACTGTAACTAAGAATTCATGATTTACTGTATCGAAGGCTTTTTGAAAGTCTAGGAAAAGAATAGCTCCTTCTGTATTATCATTTTCGAAATAATCGATCACATCTTGAATCAGTCTGATATTGTACGCAATATTTCTACCTTTTATATATCCATTTTGATCTGTATGAATCAATTTTCCTATAACTACTTTTAGTCTATTTGCCAGTACATGTGTTAATATTTTATAGTCTGTATTAAGTAAACTGATAGGTCTCCAGTTTTTCAACATGTGTTTGTCATTTTTCTTAAATATTAAGGATAGAATACTTCTTTTTTGGGATGGGGACAATTCTCCTACTTCATAAGAGCTGTTCAAAGAATCTAACAGCATTGGGTTTAACTCCTGCCAGAAGGTTTTATAAAACTCTACTGGTAGCCCATCCGAGCCTGGTGATTTGTTATTTTTCATGTTTTTCAAAGCAAGCTCGCATTCTTTTCTTGTGATTTTGCCCTCAAGACTCTCAGCTTCTTTTTTATTTAATAACCTTAAACTATTAGTATGATTTAGGTAGTCTTTTATTTCATGTTTAGAAGCCAGTTCCTCTTTATACAAGTTTTTATAGAAAAGATAACCTTCTTCGATTACTTCTGTATCTGTTTTTGTGTAGGACCCATCTTCTTTTAAAAGTGTTTTAATAGAAGTTTTAGCAATATTCTGTTTTTCAAGATTAAAGAAGTATTTTATACTTTTCTCTCCTTCTTCAATCCATTTAGCTCGACTTCTAACCTGAGCACCCAAACACCTATCGTGTACTATTTTATGAAGCTCGGTGACTAGTGCATCTCTTTCAGCTGCAACTGTAGGAGAATAGTTTGTATTAATCAACTTTGTTTCTTTACTTTGAATTTTACATTCTAAATCTTTCATAATATCTCTTCTTATTTTTTGCTTATATTTGCAGTAAGATATTGTGAATTCTTTGATCTTAATTTTACAAATTTCCCATAGAAGTTGTTTTGAAATATCTTTATAACTATCTTGAGTTTTCTTTAGCAATTCTACTATTTTTGCTTTATATGTGTTGTCTTTTAAGACACTTATGTTCGTTTTTAACATCTGCCAGGGCCTCTATCTGAGTGACTCAAGTCCAATTCTATTGTTATACATTTATGATCAGATTTTATACCTGGTATTAAAATATTAGATTTTTGTGCATTATCTAAAAGTTCAGTCGAAATGAGAAACTTATCTAGGCGGCTTATATCTTTATATGTGAATTGCTTTTTGTGTGGATGCAGGTGTCTCCATACATCAAGCAGATTCCTTGAGGTGGTAAGGCTTTTGAATGATGTGGCACTTACATCTTTTATTTCATTTCTGGTTGCTCTGTCCAGCCTGTTTTCTTCTGTAAAATTGAAGTCCCCACCTATTAAAAGAGCCTGTTCATTCTGTGCAAATTTATCAACCCACTTTTGAATCTTAAGGAAAAAATGCTTTCTTTCATTAGGGATGTTTGGTGCATAAATATTTAATACAGTAAAGGTTTTATCATCAATTTTTATATTGGCTAATATTATCCTACTATCTTCAGATTTATGAACATCTATTATATTATATTTGCCTTTAAAGAGTATTGCTGTGCCTTTACTATGTTGGGAACCAAAATTTAATAATATATCTCCTTTCCATTCTCTTTGTAATTTTGCATACATTTCATTTGTCCAGTAAGTTTCTTGTAGTAATATTATATTAAAATCTTTCTGTTCAAGCCAGTAAAAAAGATCATATCTTTTTTTGGTATCTCTCAATCCTCTGGCATTCAGAGAGATGAGATTTAGTTTGTTAGGACTTTTGGCTATTTAGATATCAAATTTACATTATTTGTTTTTATTTTTCCTGGATTTTTTACCCTGTTCAGGATCTTCAGGAGTCCTGTCACCCATCTTCCTCCTGCCAGCGGGGCTTCCAGACCTGCTTGCAGGCTGCTCAGCTTGAATACTGCTGGAAACAAAACCTGTGATAAGGCTTTGTTTTTCAAGTTTAGATGCTTTGGATGAGGCATCTGTAGGATTACTGCAAGTTTTCTCTACAGATTTGGTCATTAGGGCATCTTGCAGCATCTGACTCACATTTCTCTCTCCACTCTCACTTTTTGCATCCTCCTCACTCTCGCTATTCTCACTACCTTCTGTGTCTGTATCTTCATCATCACCTACAAATGGATTTTCACCATCTTCACCCTTGAAGGAGGGACATTCTGGATCTCCCTTTTTGTGTCCTGGGTTTTTGCATACGTAGCAAACTGTCTCATTTGGACAATCTTTTCGCACATGCCCTTTTAACATACAGTTACCACATTCGATTTCCCCTCTGGCAGTCCTTTGCTCTTTGTGGTACAAAGAAGCTGTAAATATTCCAATGGGAAGTTTTTTCGGCAGGGGTTCATCTGGGACGACTATGTCAACGAACCTATCCCCTGTTTTGAAATTAGTTAATTTACCATCTGGATCTCTAGCCCTAGAGTATTTTAAGGAGTTTACCTTTTCTACCTTTAAGTTATTTAATGCATTGTCAATTTCTGCATTGTCAAATGATAAAGGGATGTTTCTGATAAACAACCTTGTGGTGTCTACATTCTCATAACCAATTGTGAGAAACGGGTTTTTATCTTTTAGTTCAACTTGCTGTCCTCTTAAGTTTATACCTTGACTAAGTAAGGTGACTCTGGCAGTTTCATCACATACATAGATGCGCCATAAGTCCCCTATTTTTTGAGCAGCCTCAACGTGATCCTTCTTAACCACACTTGAACAAGCCATACATATCTCCCAGGTTCCCAACCATTTGTTATTTGCCTGAGGAACATCAGAGTTCTTGAAGAAGACGGGTTCGACCCGAACACTGGGACCTGCTGAATCCATGTTACTTACCTTTGTGTTCAAAATAGCAAATAAATCTATCAATCTTTTTTAGTTATAAACCACCACTCTACACCTCATTTGCTTTCACACACACTTCCTTCACGCAAATTCACAAAACTTACCTGAACAGAAGCTGTTCACCGCCAAAAAACGCGAAAAACGCGGTTATAAAAGCGCGACTGAAAAAATAGCAACCGCCATTAATGCACGCCACGAACCGATCTCTCTAGGCCGAGCTTTCTAATTTTGGCCTTTCCTGAGTATCATCATTTCTATTTTTGTTGCTGTCCGTTACAAGGCGCTGTTTTTTTTGTTGCAGTTTCCTTTCGTTCGTTCGCTCTATCATCCCTTATACTACAAAATCATTCTCATTTTGTTTCCTTTCGTTACCTTTGGAGAGCACCTCGGTTTTTCTTGACTATCCTGGGTATCTGTAGCATCTATTTCGAAGGTTCTGTATGGAACAACAAAGGTCTTGACACTGTGTGCATATGCAGGTTAATCGGGGGCTTCGCTGGTCTCATGTGTATTGAATACGACATTACAAAAACATGCCTATTTACATATATTGAAAATTTCACCATCAAAAACTGGAAGTTTTCAGATAAAAATTCTGATATTTTTCATAGATTGTAAGTACATGTTAGAACCGCCTCGGCGGGGCAGTTCTAACGAGTACCCACAATATATATTTTTGAACGGAAATAAGAAAATTATTGTATACCCCTGTAAACCCCAGTTTTACTATAAAAATGGGGTTAAAGGTGGTCAAAATTATATAGGTATGTTTTCATAATGATGTGCTCAAATATAGGTTAACTCTTTAAGTGTTGAGCAGAATTGAGGCAGACGATATTCTTTTTTTTTATTATTTATTTATTTATTTAATTTTATTATTTTATTTATTTTGTTTCACATAAAAGAAGACTTGAAATTTAATGTGAATCTTCTGCTATTAAATTTCAAACCTTATTTTCTCTTACAAATAAAACAAAAATATCAAAAACAAAATGTCGTCTGCTGGGAATGCTTCGAAAACTAACCTGGATCACTGCACTCAAACTCAACATCAAGGTACTTATAAACGCCATTACAGGGGTCTCCGAAAATTGCATTACTAGAAGACAGTGTACAGGAAACCACGTCCTGACAGAGTGCTCTGACAATTGACAGAGAACTAGGGGCTCGGCAGTTCGTATCTGCAATCTTAGGATGGTCAAAGAAGTCCCTAGATGTACGACCATAATTAGCATATATTATATTCAAGGCGGTGTCAGGCTTTTCCGCACAGGTTATGGTGTCTTCATCAATTTCACAGATAGCCCTTCTTTCTGGAAGATATAAAGTAAAAAAAAAAAAAAAAAAAAAGAAAAAAAAAAAATATTCCCCGGCCATCTTATTTGTTTGGTACAATTTTCATCAGACGACATATTGAAATGTTTTTTCTTCTTCTTCTTCTTCTTTTTTTATCCCAGAAAATAGGTTTGGCATTTTATACAAATTGTCTCCGACGGATTTATATGAAATTCAAAATCTTGTTTTCATATTTTTATGTTTTGTTGTTGTCGTTGTTTTTTGTTTGTTTGTTTGTTTTTCTTATTGTTCCAAGAAAACAGATTTTTGATATTTCACGCAAAATCCGATGGCGGCAATTTACAATGTATGTCAAATCCTGTTTTCTGGGAAAAATGAGAAAAATATAATCAATTTGTCGTCTGCTCGATTAGTCCTAAGAGTTGTAAAGCTTAAAAATTGTAAGTTGTTTGGGAGATATAAATATATATGTATGTTAAGAAGAATGGATATATTTTCAAGGGCGTTTTAGATTAAACATACTTTGTTCAGAATCAATGACAAGCACAACACAATAAAAAAAAATACAGAATACTAGGATTAGAACGAAAGCTTATGAAGTTCCTCGTCTCCCTACCCCCTTCCATCCTACCTCCCTTTTGAAAAGGATCTACTCTCAAAGGAAACATTTGCTTCCCAAGGGGAGTAAATTCATTCTGTTTAGAATGAAAGGAAGTCAGTTCTTTTTGTTCAGTGAAAGAAAAGCAAATTTGAAGTCACAAAAGTTGTCTCCCTTCTAAATATGGCGGAAAATCTACATACAAACAGAGACTGTACCTCTGCGGAGGCACAAGCTGATCTGGGTCTTGCCTTTTTTGACTATTGGCATAATCCACTTTTTTCCATGTCGAGCATTAGTTAAAGAAGGGTGATAAATGTGTTGCCAACAACTGTTCATCTTAGACAACGGCTCGTTGTGGAACTATTCAGAACTGGTGTGGAATTTATAGGAATCAAAGTTTTCGGAAAACCAGAAAAGAAAATATATCAGGAGTGTGTCTGCATCATCTGAGAATCGCAGCTGTCGCTTTACCTATCAAGTTTAATATAGAATTTATCGACACATAGAGAACGTCCTGATCAGACTGCACGAATTCACTGGTTGATCTGGGCTTTCGCTGTTTTACTGCAGCAGATGACATTTTGATAGTTTTTTTTTTTTTTTTTGTTTTTTTTTATTTTCAAAGAAAATGAGACTTGACATTTTCTGTGAACCGTAGCATAATAATAGTGATAACAATTATTGTAATAACATAATAATAACAACAATACTAATACCAATAATAATAATTGCAATAATAGAATGTCGTCTGTTACATGCATAATTTTGCCTAGCGCTTTATGGGCTAAAACAAGACAAAATATCAAGAGTGTGTACATTGTTTGAGAGACTCAGTTTACTTTTATTGGGATTAAGTTTGTCTTGGGCAATGTTGTGAGTGATGAGTCATAATCGAATATGCGAAGGTGATCATCCAGGTCAGCCTTCGCGGTCCGGTTACAGATTACAGAATTACCGACCATGCGATCAGCCTTCGCTCTTTGCTTAAAGACTACAGAATCGCCGATTATGCGATCAGCCTTCACTCTTTGCCTACAAATTACAGAATCACCGATCTTGCGATCAGCCTTCGCTCTTTGCTTTAAAATAACAGAATCACCGATCATGCGATCAGCCTTCGCTCTTTGTTTACAAAATACAGAATCACCGATATGCAATCAGCCTTTGCTCTTTGCTGACAAATTACAGAATCACCGATCATGCGATCAACCCTCGCTCTTTGCTTACAAATTACAGAATCACCGATCATGCGATCAACCTTCGCTCTTTGCTCACAGACTCAAGATTCGCCGATCATACGATCGGCCTTCGCTCTTTGCTTACAGACTACAGAATCGCCGATCATGCGATCAGCCTTCCCTCTTTGCTTACAAATTACAGAATCGCCGATCATGCGACCTGCTTTCGCTCTGTGCTTACAAATTACAGAATCGCCGATCATGCGATCAGCCTTTGCTCTTTGCTTACAACTTACAGAATCGTCGATCATGCGATCAGTCTTCGCTCCTTGCTTACAAACTACAGAATCGCCGACCATGCTTTTTGCATACAAATTACAGAATCGTCGATCATGCGACCAGCATTCGCTCCTTGCATACAAATTAGAGAATCGTCGTTCATGCGGTCAGCCTTCGCTTTTTGCTTACAAATTACAGAATCGCCGATATTGCGACCAGCTTTCGCTTTTTGCTTTCAAATTACAGAATCGCCGATCATGCGATCAGCCTTTGCTTTTTGCTTACAAATTACAGAATCGCCGATCATACGATTAGCCTTCGCTGTCCACTTACAGTTGGAGAATCGTTTGATAATATAACGACGAACAGAGAATGCTCTGATTAGATTGCACGAATGCACTGGTGAATTTGCTGTTTGCATAACATTGACTCTTTTCTCTGTCTCTGGCTCAGTTCAGTTGAACTTTTTCTAAGCTTACATATGACGCAAATCTATGCTTCTGATAATACATGTTTTTGAAAATACATAATATACATTCCAAAGAACTATATGGATTTAAATAAGAAAAGTAAAAACAGGCGGACAATGATTAGCTTAGAAGAAAAAATCTTTAGAGGAATGAATACAATTTCAGGCGAGGCGACTCTCACAGTTTGTTTTATCTCCCTTCTGAAAAGAGGTATTATAAAAGAAAAGAATTTACTCCCCGTGTAGCAAATTCACTTTAGAATAAACCCATTTTGAGATGAGACCCGATAACCAACAGAAAGTTACAAAAGGTATCTCCCTTGTAAAATAGCGTAAAATCTAGAAAGTGTGCGCTCTCCTAAGATCTTCTCACTGATGAATTATGTTACCTTGTCAGGTCGTTTGAAACATGTCGGGATTACTGACCAGATAAGAAACCTTGCAAATAAAGACATTAATTATCTTGCAGAATGTTGTGGATGATATGCGAGGACGAACGGGTCAGATTGTTAGAAGAAAGCTACCCTTTTCAAATGATAAGGTGCAGGCTTACCTAAACTTTGGCACGGAACCAATAAAGAAATCAGGAAGCAATTTGCAAACAAGACATTTCTCATCTTGTCTTCATCTTCTGTGTAATCTACAGAGGAGAAACTGATAACATTATGACATGAAAAATAATGATTTGTAAAAGGTCTTTGTTTTATGGTTTCCCAGAACACTTGATTCTGCAGTCTGGTGATGATCATAGTACTTCTCAATGTGAACGTCCTCGTGATTTCCAACTATATATCCCGATACAAAACACTAAAACAGATTAGCGTAGGGGCGATATCATCAATGCATCCATAATTCATGATTTTTTTTTCTTTTTTTTTGTGATGATACTGTATCGTGATACTAACGATTAGTACCGATACTTCATGATATCTGTATAATGCACTTCTGATATATAAAAAAAGGCTTTTAACCGTTACCACACCCAGGGCTAACTCAGCAGACCACAGATTAATGATATTGATTGTTTTTATTTATCTCAGAAAATGAGCTCTGACAGTTCATACAAATTGTCCCCTTTACATGAAATGTCAAAGCTTATTTCCTAAAAAAAAAAAAAGAAAGAAAATATTTCAAACTGTCATCTGCTGGAACTTTTTATCTAGCACGCTAAGCATTAACACAATATTAATATATGTTGTGCTTCACGAAAACATGCCTTATATTTTGACCTCCTAAAACCCCACTTTTATATAGTATAACTTGGGTTTACAGGAGTAAACATTATTTTTCTTATTTCTGCTCAAAAATATAGATTGTAGGTAGGAATACGTTAGAACCGCCTCGGCGAGGCGGTTCTAACGAATATCAACAATTTATGTTTTGAGCAGAAATATGAAAAGGATTAGAATTTTTATCTGAAAACTCAGTTTTTGGAGGTGAAATCTTCAGTATATTTGAATAGGCGTGTTTTCGTAATGGACAAATATAGTAAAACCAATAAAGTTTAAGTATCATGATAGAGTATCGTATCGAACATTTGATATCATGATAATATCGTGATGCTTTTTGTCTGGTGATGCCTAGCTCTAGCCGAGATGCCGTATGATATGTTCGCAGTACTCTAGCTTCCGACTGACCAGAGCTAGGCATTACGAAAACACGCCTATTCAAATACATTGAAATTTTTACAACTAAAACAGGAAAATTTTCAGATAAAAAAATCTGATAGTTTTCATATTTCTGCTCAAAACATAAATTGTGTGTACTCGTTAGAACAGCCTCGGAGAGGCGGTTCTAACGTGTATCCACAATCTATGTTTTTAGCAAAATAAGAAAAATATATTGTAAACCACTGTAAACCCCAGTTTTAGTATATAAAAGCAATTTATAAGGGGGCAAAAATTATATAGGCGTGTTTTCGTGATGGTGGATCGTTTCTACCCAAGCTCAGAAATAAATTTCCCCTTCACCACACATGACTGTACGGATTCAGGTCTGCACTGTTTATCATGACAACAGTAATTCCTAATAACAGAAACAGATAAAATTCCAGTTGACATGGCGAAAGTGTCCAGTAAATATTCTGTGATCCATGAATCAATGCTTTTATTCTAAAACAACTGAAGGTTATTAAGTCAAATAAATTTTCCAGTTTAAAACGATCTTATAATATAAACAAACGGCACAAATCCATTCGTGCTTGCGCACCCGTGTGGTCTGATGAAGTTCCATTACGAAAACACACCTATTCAAATATATTGAAAATTTCGCTACCAAAAAATGAAATTTTCAGATAAAAAAAATCTGATATTTTTCACATTTCTGCTCAAAACATAGATTGTGGGTACTCGTTAGAACCGCCTCGATGAGGCGGTTCTAACGAATACCCACAATCTATGTTTTGAGCAGAAATAAGAAAAACAATTTATACCCCTGTAAACCCCAGTTTTACTATATAAAAGTGGGGTTTAAGGGGGTCAAAAGTATATAGGTATGTTTTCGTGATGGTTGCCGTCTGTACGCGAAACGGAGTCGAGACAGATCTGGTTTTTATGCAGGTCGCAAATGTTATAAAATTAGTTTAGTGTTTAGGGGCTCCTAGCTGTACCGTTGTCAGATTACAAAGAAATAATTTTACGAGTACTATTAAAAGACTGAAAAATCAACATTTTAGCAAATGCGAAGCCGTACGTACTTTTGTCTCTTGTAAAATGAAGGTAAAGTTGTCACGTTCAGTCACATCCTGAGAACTGTCTACTACAATATTTCAAGTATATGACCATTTAGGATCATCACGGTCAGAAAATTACATATTGCTACCAGATAATTTGAGACCACCGTGTGAAAACCAACATTTTCACTAGAAACGAAGACCCTTATCACCCTAAAATTGGTGGAATTTGGTCATTTTATTTCGCTGGCATATATCCCGGACTTTGTACATTACGTAAGGCAACTTTCGAGTATCCTGACTACACCGCGCGGCCGCTGTTGATATGAAACAAAGACTTCCTTTGAGCCACAAAGTTCGAAAACGTACCTTTCGGACATGTATACCCAGCGAGGATTTAGATCAGCATGCGAAGTCGCACAGTCTGATCAGGATCCTTACTGGGAGTATTTTGGATAGCAAAGTTTCTACAAAACAAACAAAGACCCTGATCAGACTGCGCGGGTTCGCTTTTGTTTGGCGCACATGTCAGAAGGTACGTTTTATCATGCTGAGGTTCATTTTTCCATTAATATTGCTGTTGTTCGCCAAATCACTGTATTTACCCTAAGTATTCAGACACCTGATCTCCTTACCATTTAAAATCTGAACGAGTCCATTTTATTACCTGGTGATGTAGGCAACAGTGTAGACCCTGATCAGACGCCGCGTTCTGCGGCGTCTGATCTGGGTCTATACTGTTTGCTCTGGTTTAAATAGTGAAATTCTTAAAAAGAGAAAAAGAACATTCACGTAGTAACTGTTATGCCACCATAATATTGGCTGTTTCTCTGAGTTGCTCAAAACTTGCTAGATGAGATATTTGAGGTCTGCCCATCTTTGGCCTCTATATACTTTTTCTTGCTTCAACTCTCCTAATATAAGGACGTAAGGGATAATATGTAAACATAAGAATTAATTTTTTTAACCCCTTCCAATTTATTAAATTGTCATACTAATGAAATGTGAGATTGTTGGTAAGAGTGGCTCATCATATATATATATATATATATATATATATATATATATATATATATATATATATATATATATATATGTGTGTGTGTGTGTGTGTGTGTGTGTGTGTGTGTGTGTGTGTGTGTGTGTGTGTCAATCCTGATAGATTCCCCGGGGCTTCAGGGTAAAATGTAACGGGATTCAAATGAACGAAATACCCCCTTCCACTGAGTTAAGTACGGTAAAAGGCGTTTCGCTAATCGAAAGATTTTAACTTCTTAGGTGCTCTGTAATTTTCTGTGGTATTGTACTTTTTGTCACAATGTTTCACTTCATTTTACTTGGTGTTAACAATAATTGTTAATAACGACCTTAAGAAAATAAAATGCAACAGTCCCTAAGGTATGATTTAGCCGCGCAATGCGAAAACGTCTTTGGGCATATGCGGACAGCGAAGGTCCAGATCAGCCTGCGCAACTGCGCAGGCTGATCAGGGCCTTTGCTGTCCGTTAACATAAAAAGGATTTGACACTACAAAATGCTTCAGTGGAGAGTAAAGGCCCGGATGAGATTTCCGGATGTGCAAGATGATGAGAATCCCGAATTTTGCGCATGCTGGAATGCAATTTTTCGCTTGAAACGGCTCAAAATTTTTATTGATAGATGTACACATACACCGGTGCTTTGTAAATTTCTGTACTTAAACTCTCTTAACCCTTAAGATGCCAAAAACAGCTGCATCTGAAAATGCCATCTGCTTATGTCGTCTGCAGCATTTTCTTGCAAGCATTTCAAACATACTTTTTGCATATAGGCAAACAGTATGGACCCAGATCAGACTGCTCCTAGAGAAGCAGTCTGAATTGGGTCCACACTGTTTGCAACAATGACTTTTAAAGTAACCGGTAGAAGACAAAACAGACGACAATTGTTGTGTTTGGCATTTTAAGGATTAAAGGGACTTGGTACACTTGGTAGATTTTTACCACTTTTATAAAAAAAAAAAAAAAAAAAAAAAAAGAAAAGAAAACAGCAACAAAAACAAACATGGAAACTTTACGACTTTCTTTGGTTTCCACCGCACCAATTGCCTTCTGAACAGTTGTCTACTTTAACTCTTTCGGTGCTAAATTTCAGACGACATTTGTCGTCTGCTTTTTTATTTTAACAAACTATCGCTTGGAAAGACGTTTATATGTAAAGTTGATAGACTGAATGTCAAACAGCGTAATCTATGCTGTTTGCAAAAGCCTATTATTATCGCCTGTGGCAGTGAAAGAGTTAAAATGGGAGCAAATTCTGTCATGATAGTGCAGATTTTTTTTTCTGGACAAACCTTTCTTGATTGGGTTGCCTGCGCTGAAAGTGTATCATTTCTCTTCAAATCCCCTTTTCCTATGCACTGCTCCTCCTTTGCATGCTTTACTTCTGCTTACTGTTTCTGCAGAAACAGCAGAAGTCTAAACACTTCACATAACCATGTATTGGAAGATGGTTGAAACACCAATTGAACCCTATTTTGTAATAAAATATAATCGATACAAAATGTCGTCTGCTGACATTTAAGGTTACTAAATACATTTGGTAGATTTGCCGCCAATTTATACAAGGGCGTAACTTTTGTGACTTGTTGATAGCCTTCCTGCACATCAAGTCCCTTCTGAAAAGGGCTCTTCTCTAAAAGGAAAGAATTTGCTCCCAAGGGGAGCAAATTCTTTCCTTTTAGAGTAGACCCTTTTCAGGAGGTGACAAAATCAATTTAGACAGAGCTATCTCGCTTTAAAAAATATTCATTCCTCTAAACTCAGCGCCTGGAATAGACATATAAGAGCATCTGGCCGCAAACTTTATTAATAAGGGTTGCACATTTATTTATTACGCGGTGAAATTTGATGGATATTTCTTAATCAGATTTCACAATAGTTACTTTTCGCCATTTACTATATTCAATGAACTGGAATAAAAGGCAAATTGTTTTATAACCGTGCTTTTCCTTGACAGACTATTAAAACTTTTTATAACAACAGCGTATTGTATGATTTATGCACAGCTAAATTGAGGACATAGAGGTATATGGATTATACTGACTTGTACCTGACACGGAGGTAAATTTTTATCACATGTTTATGAAGATGTCAATAGGTGTCATGGCCACTGATCAATATGTAAACATAGATTTAACGTCGCCCCAATGTCTCCCACTATGTATGAATTTAGCAGTTCTGATTTTCTATGTTTCCCCAATGCCTCCCACCAAGTTTCAGCTCAATCCTTACCAGTGGGAGCAGATGTCGTTTCAAGATTTTCAAGATGGCCGTCTTGAATATTGAAACAGAACGAATTTAGCAATTGTAAATCTACAAGTCTGCCCAATGCCTCCCACCAAGTTTATGTTCATTCAACTTACCGTTCGGGAGCAGACGTGGTTTGAAGATTTTCAAGATGGCCACCGTGGCGGCCATCTTGGATATCGGAACGGAATGATTTTAGCCATTCTGAAACTCTATGTTGCTCCAATGCCTCCCATCAAGTTTCAGCTCAATCCGGCGTACGGTTTTGGAGGAGAAGTCGTTTGAAGATTTTCAAGATGGCCGACATGGCGACCATCTTGGATATCGAAATAGAATGATTTTAACAATTCTAATCCTCCATGTGGCCCAATTGCCATTCACCAAGTTTGGGCTGAATCTGGCTTAGGTTTTGGAACAGATCAGGTTTCAAGATTATCTTGGATAGCCGAACGGAACGATTTTAGCAATTCTGAATCTCTATATAGCGCCGATGCTTCCCATCAAGTTTCGGCTCAGTCCAACTAACGGCTTGGGAGGAGATGTCTTTTGAAGAGTTTCAAGATGGGCGCCATGGCAACCGTCTTTAATATGTGAACGGAACGATTTTAGCAATTCTGAATCTCTACGTCTCTCCGATGCCTCCTATCAAGCTTTGCTCAATCCAACTTACGGTTTGGGAGGAGATGTCGTTTGGAGAATTTCAAGATGGCCGCCATGGCGGCAATCTTGGATATCGGAATGGAACGATTTTAGCAATTCTGACTCTCTATGTCAATGTGATGCCTCCCATCCAGTTTCGGCTCAATCCAACTTACAGTTTGGGAGGAGATGTCGTTTGAAGAATTTCGGGATGGCCGCCATGGCAGCCATCTTGGATATTGGAACGGAACAATTTTAGCAATTCTGAATTTCCATATTGCCACAATGCCTCCCACTGTTTCAGCTCAATCCAGCTTGGTTCTGGAGGAGATGTCGAAAATGTGAAAAGCTAACGACGGACGACGGACGGACGGACGACGGACAACAGGCCAGTGCATAAGCTGACCTGGAGCAAAGCTCCAGGTGAGCTAATAATAATAATAAAGACTATATTTTCAGTGGGTAACACAATTAGCTACAAGCTACTCTTCCTTGAGGCCTACCTAACAAAATATATACAAACAATGAAAATATGTAAACAAAATAAAGCACGCACACACATACAGTTCGATAAAATAAGTCACTAGATCATTTGCCATACATTTGCCATAGCCTGATTGCCCCCATTCTTTTTTTATTTACATTGAATCAGTACGACGATATAAAGAGGAACTCAGTCCTGGAACTTGATCTTACCGAAAACGGAATGCAAGAACGAGTTCTTGTTTGGAATAATTATTTTAAGATCTCAAAATTATTTTAAATGTACACATACAATGTAAGCAATCACCCAGGTAAGAGAAAAGTCCAGGGAGTGCTACAATCACAAGCCGCAGCCCTTCCCAGACACCAAGATGAAGAGGAAACAGACAAAACCAAACAAGCGCAAATCGAACAAACGTACTGAAAAGCATTAAGATTAGCTCTCTTCCCCAATCGAAGTAATCGCAATGCTAAAAGGACTGAAAAACACAGGAACAAAATAACACAAGGCAACACTTAAAACAAATTTCCTCGTAGAATAAATCACAAAACTAACACCGGGACCACCGCCTTTTTACCAACCGACTAACTTCACCCTGGGTCCCGATGCCACTCCTAACCATAACTTTGACTGAAATTATTGTAAATTATCTGGCCTTACTATTTGTTAGATATGAGGTATTTTGGTAAGGAGCATGTCTATCAAGCACTTGCTTTGGGAAGAAACGGTTCCACTGATAATTTTTATAGGACAATTGGTTTTCTACTCTACCAGCAACATCAGAAAATGTGCTTTCGCATATGTGTGCCAAGCGCAGATTCAGATGAGTCTGCACATTAGTGCAATCTGATTAGACTATTCACTGGGCGCATTTTGGATAGCCAAGGATGCGAAGTTTCATCATACTGAAAATGAAGTCTGATAAGACAGCACGGATGCGCAGACTGATTTGAGGTTTCGTTTGGCGCACATGTCAGAAGGTACTTTTTCTCACGTTGGAACACATTGAGTTTAAGTTAACGAATGTAAGGAATTTGCGATAGTTATAGGCCTTTTTTGCATGTCTTTGAATGGGCAAAGTTGTGTCGTCACAGATGATTAGATATAATGAGGAAATAAATTTACGTGGATGTGGAGAAATTACGTATACGCTCGTAAAACACATTACGAAAACACGCCTATTCAAATATATTGAAAATTTTACCACCCAAAAAATGAAAAATTTCAGATAAAAATTCTGATATTTTTCATATTTCTGCTTAAAACATAGATTGTGGTACTCGTTAGAACCGCCTCGACGAGGCGGTTCTAACGAGTACCCACAATCTATGTTTTTTTAGCAGAAATAAGAAAAATAATGTATACCCCTGTAAACCCCAGTTTTACTATATAAAAGTGGGGTTTAAGGGGGTCAAAATTATATAGGCATGTTTTCGTGATGAGTACGCCTGAATCGTTTTTTTTTTTTTTTTTTATGACTTATTAACATCAAAGCTGCTGCAGAATATTTTACAAGAAAATATTTAATAAAGTACCCGTTACAATTCCATACACATACATTTTACATCACGTGCCTTTAGCCGTGTACAATATGGCGCATACAGCAGGTGACACAAAGAGATTCGGAACATGTGGTGGCCATGGTCATAAATGTAGTAATGTTGATGGTATTTACTGCAATGTTCGTGGGTTTATTCTGTGTAAGCGATCGTTTGGAAGCAAGCAACACATAAATTAAAGGGAAACACAACGTTGGTGAAGGTTGATATGTGATAAAAGATCTTGAAAAGTCATGCATTTTGATGTATATTTGACCAAATATCGGATGAAAACTAATAAAGTTAAAGCTAGGCGTTTAAAGACTTCAAAACCATTATCAAGGGCGCCCTCCTTTGCTGTATTCAATGAGGTTCTAAACATTTCAGAATATCAAAGAAAATCCACTTTCTGGTATAAAAAAACAATGCCGTTTTCAACAGAAAGGAAGGCAACGATCAGGAATCGATACAACTACCTAACACCTTCCGTCCAAGACACCAGAGGGAAAGAAGGGCGCGCTTAAGCAACGGCACCACAATCAAAACACTACAAAAGGGAGCTGGTGTTTTGCTCTTCTTAGGCTTTATACTTGTGTACCGCCTGTTTTGGTTTGTTTGCTTTTTCTCTTGGTGTCATTGGTAGGCTATGTTCTGTGATTTTGCATCACGTAAACATGCTTATACAATGTTGACCCCCTTAAACCCCTCTTTTATCTAGTAAAACTGGGGTTCACAGGGGTATACATTATTTTCTTATTTCTGCTCAAAAACATAGATTGTGGGTACTCGTTAGAACCGCCTCGCTGAGGCGGTTCTAACGAGTATCCCCAATCTACGTTGTAAGCAGAAATAAGAAAAATACCAGAGTTGTTTTCATCTGAAAATGTTCATTTTTTGGCGCTAAAATTTTCAGTATATTTGAATAGGCGTGTTTTCGTAATGGCTCCTCCTAGACATCTTTATCTATTTTTGATATTTTCAAACCTTGATTTCATCCAATTTTGACTAACTCACATAAAAATGCACGACTGTTTTAAAATCTTGCATTCAGTTATACGTGTGGCGTAGAACATGATTGGCACAATTACACAATACAGGTACAGTATTCCAAAAACATTAGAATAAAAATCTAAATTGTGATGAAGTACGGGGAGACGCATTACCGCCAATTACAGTGAAGGTACTTGCGTTCTGTAAAGAGCTAACAGAAGGTTAGCAAATATTGTCCCGTGTCGCAATTTAATCAGCACACGAAACAGACTATTTGTTTTCAAGATTAACCCATTTTAGACTGAATAAACACCCCCACAGTATATTTTGAAAGAGTTGCAAATTGTATAATTTACGTATTCCTAGAGAAAAATGACTAAATCTTTTGCAAACAGTGGTGACCCTGATCAGACGCCGCATAATCTGCATTGTTTGCCAGTTACTCTTTCAGGGGTCTCCAGACTATAATGGGTTCATAGCAACATTTTACAGATACAAAACGCGGGGTTTATTTAACTGCAAAATCACGCAACTTCTTCTGAATCTGTCTAAAATGCTCTCGACAGTTTGATTTTCATAAGAGTGCTCTTTATTTTTGTGTTGTCGCCCTGCAGTCGTAGTACTAACACACTGACTGTTCCGTATTTCTTGGACTTACAGTAGTTATTCCACTGAAAGAAAACAAATGAGTATGCGTGTAGATTCGTGCAGTCTGAATATGGCCATCGTTGTTAAAATGGGTTCATAGCAACATTTTACAGATGCAAAACGCGGGGGTTTATTTAACTGCAAAATCTCGCAAATTCTTCTGAATCTGTCTAAAATGCTCTCGACAGTTTGATTTTCATAAGAGTGCTCTTTATTTTTGTGTTGTCGCCCTGCAGTCGTAGTATTAACACACTGACTGTTCCGTATTTCTTGGACTTACAGTAGTCATTCCACTGAAAGAAAACAAATGATTATGCGTGTAGATTCGTGCAGTCTGATTATGGCCATCGTTGCACGCTTACTCAATCAATGGATACCGTAGAGTATATCGATGATCAGGTCAGGTCCTTATTAGACTATGTGGCTGCGCAGGTCGATCTGGGGATTCGAAATTAATCTTAAGAAGAAAGGGCAATTCTATAGCGCGCATCAAATGATATATTATTTATCAAAATAGTACTAAAGGTTTCATTTATATATTCAATAGGTGCTAAATATTGGCATCAGCGGACAAAGCGGAAACAATGTTGTTGCTTGACTTACTTATTTTTTTTTTTTTTTTTATTTTCCCACAACTTTGTACTCATAATGCAGCAATCTGTCAAATAAAAATTTAAAGGTCTTCCTTAAACTAAACCCTATAAAAGTTAACCATAAAACAATAAATAAAATATAGAAAATAAATACATATATCTTAAAGGATCAACAACAGTACAACGGAGTGATATAGTCAATAGTAACTGTAGTCATGGTTTGCAAAAACAAAAAAAAAAAAAAAAAAAAAAAAAAACATTATCCGTTTGTTTTTTTTTTTTTATTTAAGATAAATAACATTTGTTTGAAACAGTTTTAACATGTATTGTAAAACATTCAGTCACTTCGTAACATACAGTTCACTTCTCGGATTCGATCTATTACCGACTGACTTGAGGAAACACGAGGCCAATTACTATTAAGATTCTTATTTTCAACAGACACCTGGTCCCACGTTCACTTGACGATTATTGTATACCTTTTACTTTTCATTCTCCGGTTTTGACTGGCAGCAATCACTGTTGGAGACCATTTAAATAAAATGAATGGAGTGTTATCTAATATGATAAACTTGTAAATTTAAAATTAAATCATGTAAACCATTATTCATTTTTAAAATTTCAGAAGGTTAAAATTGCTTCTGTCTTTTGACGATCATCACTCCTTGGGTCCCTAAAACAAATATGTATGTGGTTTTATCTAATAGAAGCGTAAATTGATATTTAAATACAATATATAAAACATGTATTTTTAAACTTTAACAAGTTTTGAAACGGAGACTCCTTTAAAACTAAAACACATTAACTTCAAATGAACGAAAATAATTATGCAAAAATATAAGTGAAGATACCCAAGAAATGCCACAATCATAACATAACGAAAACATTCCTATTCAAATATACTGAAAATTTTACCAACAAAAAATGAAAATTTTCAGATAAAAAAATTCTGATATTTTTCATATTTCTGCTCAAAAAAATAGATTGCGGGAACTCGTTAGAACCGCCTCGACGAGGCGGTTCTAACGAGTACCCACAATCTATGTTTTTGAGCAGAAATAAGAAAATAATGTATACCGCTGTAAACCCCAGTTTTACTATATAAAAGTGGGGTTATGGGGGTCAAAATTATATAGGCGTGTTTTAGTGATGAGCACAGCATTCCCGAGGCACCAAAAGAAGGAGAGATGAGAAATAAATAAGGACAACACAAACGCCACATACGAAACCACAAACGCAAAAACAAAGAGGAATCGCGACAGAAGAACCGCATTTGAACGATCAATAGGAAAATTACTGAGGGGGTGCGGGGCTTAAACCAGTTTTATTCGCGCGAAACCTCACCCTTTAGTTTGATGCATCTCCAAATTACAAATATATGTTCGCTCCACAAAGGGTCACTGATCATACCTCCTAGCTCATTGTTGAGCGATTTCTTTTTTTAAATCAATCCAAATTAAACACAGTGATCCCAAAGAACCAAAGGACCAGCAAAATACAAACTACATGTACACTAAAGTGAAATATGGGAAGAAGTTTTACGACCGCGACACAACGCTTAACACCAGCTATAGTGAAGATAAATGATGAAATTAGCCAAAGTGTAAGTGTCTATACTTTTCTGAGCCACACTAGCTATTTCTGTTTCACTTGCGTTAGCATGGGCGACCTAGGCGCGCAAGTTTCCGTCTGTCCGTTCGTCAGTTTGTTTGTCCCCGTATTTACGTCCACTCTAGCGTTCACCCTAAAAGACGTCTACAAACTGTTAAACTTAACAGTTAGTTTCCCTTTACTGATTTATCTCACTAAGCTTAACAAGGATGACATCTCTCACTCTGCTGGTGCTTATTTTCACATTTTAGAACGCAGGTGTGACAAACTTCACTGAAATCTTTATACCTGACCAATTAGGCCTCATCAGTCACCATCATATTAATTTTCAAAATTCTTGATAGAGCCGAATGATCACAAAGGACCCAAAACTATAAACTAGACTACAAAAAAAAGTACAGGGAGTTTTATGGTCCCACAATATATAAACACCAGCTGTAGTGAAGACGGATTTATTCTAAAAGGAATAACCCTTCCGAGCAAAGATGAAAATAGCTTGTGTCAAAACTTTCTGTGTCAGACTAGCCAGTGTCAGCTAATGAGGACAAAACCAGGTTAAAGCCATCCTGTAGGTATTTTTATTTATCCTCAGGCGTGTTTCCTCTGTAACTGTCTGTTGGCATTCTGTGATTGCATGGCCTTCAGTCACTACAATCTACTTTCGACACCTTGGGAATATTATGATTATTTCGGTGGCCTTTATTTATCTTACTTTCTCAATTCAGTTTGTATATGCGTGTTGTACGAATGATATTACCTTTTACCTAGTGTATTTCCCCGGCACAGAAGAAAGTATGTAGCTAACGCCATTATCCCTACACATACAATACCAACGACCGTTGACACTATGGCTATACCTGTTGCGCCGTCCAAGAAACTGTAAGAGTAACTGTTTGTCGACAAGCCTGTAACGACAATATCTTTTTAAGTTGCCTTAGTTTACTGTGATTTGTGACTGTGGCATTTCCTGGGTATCGTCACTCATATTTTTCTATATAGATATGTAGCGAAATAGGCGCTGTTCTTTTTTTGTTTTTGGACGGAACCACTTGGATTGAACATTTTATAGAACAGATTTCCAGAACAATTTCTGCGAATTTATTTCCAAACCGTGCAGGTTTCTTATTTCTTTTTTTTTTTTTTTTTTTTTTTTTTTTTTTTTCTTTTTTTCCTGACAAGACGACTTTTGCAGTTTTCTATACAGACATTAGGGAAATTTATATCCGCGGCACTACTTGGCAACCGTGTGTTTTACGGAATCTTATGACTTGGTATATAGATCTACTTTGTAGAGTATCACCCTAGAAAAAGTTTTGCAAAATTTCTTTCAATATCGAACGAGGGTTTTTTGACAAGACGATTGTTGTAAGATTTCAACATCTGACTGGTATGTAAACCAGACGTCAGCCTGGATTGCGTACTCGTATCTTTAAACTGCTTTCAGTGAATTATTATTTTTGTGAATTTTGGTAAAAAAACTGGTCAAATGGTTTATTCACGAAGAAATGTCGAATGTTAACAGACGGACAGACGAACGCCGGAAAACTCGCCTATAAAAGTAGCACGGTGTGAATGATGTGTTCAGGTGAGCTAAATTTGTCACTCCTTGCAAGCAGGAAGTTTACAGTGCGGGATGTACACAGGGGTTTTATTGTGTGTATGTAATTCAGTAAATCCCATCTGCCGTCCTTTGAAGTATCATTCATTTTCTGACTATTTTGTACACATTATTTCCAATGCATGAGTCACATAAAATGTCATGAGCTACGTCATAATAAAAATTCTGGCTGAAAAATACCTACCGCGCATGTCTGGACTAGTATTTATTAATACAGCCGGTCTGAGCATGCACAAGTCGCATATGTCTGAAGACGGGTTTTGGCAGGATGAAGTTTATATGATCTTGTTACAATTAAAGGGAAGTGATACTTTTTCAGGGACAATAACTCTATCTGAAATAAAGAATTTACTCCACTTGCGAGCAAATTCTTTCTTTTTAGCGTAGATCCTTTTTAGAAATTATTTCCTTATTGAGTAAATCCCTTTTCAGAAGGGTGCTTAGTGTGCATACAGTTGAAGCACATTTGTTCCTTTCAGAATAGACATAGTTTAGTTTGGTGTACGGGAACGCACATGGGAAGTAATAAATCTTAGCTTTCCCTTTGTACAACCAAGAGGAAATACCGCTAAGTGTATTCAGTCTACTTTTTGAATTTGTTCTACCGACATGATAGAATAGGATGAAATATTTTATTTACCTGAATGTGTACAGTCATATATAACTTTCAAGTATTTGACAACATTTCTGCACGGATCTCCGCCGAACACAGCGTTGTTTACTAAGAGTTCGCATGAAACGTTACCCTGGCATTTATCTTTCACTACGTCTGTGGAATTGGCAGCTGTACAATTTGTACTGTTGCGAACAGCCACACCTGCTGGGGGCTCACAAACGCCTACAGAGAGACTTCCATAATTGGCGTAAGTTATATTCAATGTACTGTCCATTTCCGCAGCGCAGGTAATAGTGACCATTGACTCTTCGCAAACTATCATTTCTGAAAATTATAGGGAATATATAACATATTTAGATGAGTTGTTGTTTAGGGGAACCGGTCCCGAGGTTATAAAACGTTTTTCATACTCAGCTCAAGTAAGCATGAAATTTGTCCTGCTACTAAATCTCAAATTACTAACAATTGTAAATTCGTTTTTGCTAAACATAGATAAGCATGAAAATGTCTTTGCTAATAAATATAAAAGTGCCAACTATTGTTGGAATTTTCATATTTATTTACAGAGAAAATTTCATGCTCAGCTTAGTTGATCATGAACAAAGTTTTATAACCTCGGGGCCTGGATTCACTTGATAGGCTTTCCGCCATATTTTACAAGTAGTTGTGGTAATGGTACCAAAGCCATAATCCAAACTCGTAAATCCGTAAACAAATGACGAATCAGAATGTTCAGACCAACAGACATGGACCCCAGAATAAAGGGTGTAATCAGGCGTCCGCGGATAGTAAGCATTACTTGGTAAGCAAGCTTCGCCCACCATGCCCATAGGCCTGAACGAAGGAAATGTAGGTAGAAGCGTATGTCCGGGGTTTTGGAAGCCTACTTATGACTCGTCATTGGCAAAAACATCAGAAACAATTCTGGAAACTGCCACATTGTAAGGAATGACCAGATCTTGATGTATCCCATAGAACTTCTTGTGTTGCTACCAGTTCGGCTTTTTGATACCCCTGGCTCAACAACTTTGTAGTGAGCAATTTACCACGATCCATGAAGTCCTGATAATTTGAACAGGCTCTGGTTTAACGGATTAACTGTGATACGTAAACGCCGTATGCTGGTGCAGAAGGGATATTACTGCTCAGGAATGGAAAGTCATCCCGTTGTCGTAAAGCCTAGTAGTAAGCTTTCCATTGTCAATGTAGAGATAACAATCCAAGTATGAGGAGGAGGCTGCAGTCTCCGTACAAAGGAGAAATATGTTGTGACTCCCCGTATGCTTTGCGGTATACCATATCTCTTCTGAGAAGGACAAATTATTTTCATTTAAGATAGAAAAAAAAGGTAAGAGAAAAGTCCAGGGAGTGCCACAATCACAAACCGCAGCCCTTCCCAGACCCCAAGAGGAAGAGGAAACCGACAAATCCAAACAAGCACAAATCGAACAAACGTACGAAAAGCACTAAGATTAGCTCTCTCTTCCCCAAGCGAGGTAATCGCAATACTAAAAGGACTGAAAAACTCAAGAACAAAATGACACATGGAAAGACATACATCAAATCGCCTCGTAGAATAAACCACAAAGCAACAAAGAGTAAGACTAACACCGGGACCACCGCCTTAGAACGGTCAGTAGAGTAAACCACCGGGTGGGGGGGGGGGGGGTGAGGGGTTTAAAGCACTTTTACAGCTAGCTAACTTCACCCTGGGTCCCGATGCTACTTTTAATACAGAAACACATAAAAATTCGGTTCGCATAAAGGCTCCCAACTCAGTCAATGCATCAAAGCGAAAACACAAAAATCTTTATGAAACATTTCTAACCTTTTTGACAGAGTTGCCGCCTCGTTAATGAGAGGGTATAATAAGTCTAGTCCTCTTAAATCCTCAGAAGTCTAAATTAATTTGAATTTCAACATATTGCCAAGAAAGTAGATATTAAAAAATAGACATTGAAATAGTACAAGCATACAGATGTCTTACAAAACGTTATCTTAAAGGCTCCATATTCCTAAAAAATAGACATTTTGTATCCAAGAGCGGTTTAATAAATTGATATATAAGTAATAATGCGATCATAAAATGGTGCATCTGAAAGCCTGTAAAATTTCAGTTAGTCTCTCGTTTTTGAACTGGATCAAAAATAAAATGATGTTTTTGTCATATCTCTGAATTAATGTTGGCAACATTAATTCAGAGATACGATAAAAAATTCATCTCATTCCAAGAACGACAGAATAACTGAAATTTTACAGACTGTCAGGTGCTACATTTTATGATTGTATTAATATCATGTATCAATTTATTAAACCTTTCTTGGATAATAAAGTGTCTATTTTTGAAAAATATGGAGCCTTTAATATAACAAATTGACTACAAAAAAATATATGCAGTAAAAGAATTAGCATCAAAACAAATTTCATTTTGATGAAAATATTAAGAACAAATTCTAAACTTTTCTTTAAAAAAAAAATATAATATGGCCCAAGTTAATGTAGACAAGTGAGTTATGGGATGGGTAAAACGAAATTGCTGTAAACAGACTACAACATGTCCAACACAACGCAACACGAATAATACCTGCATTGCAACTTTTTGCATCTCTCACCTCCACAATGAAACCGGTTGGGAGATGCTAGAAGAGAGACATGAACATAAGAAAGTAGTGATATGTATAAAATTGTAAACAAAGACGCACTCTTTTATCTAACAGATCTTTTACCAAACACGTTTACTATCATGTCCACAAGAGTCTAAACCTTGAAATAACATTTTTCTATGCTATATTCTTATGAATCATCCTTTTATCCATCTGTCTTAAAATTTTAGAATATACTGGGACTGAGACACATACTTTCTATACCATTTCAAAAAAAGGTAAGAGAAAAGTCCAGGGAGTGCCATATCACAAACCGCAGCCCTTCCCAGACCCCAAGAGGAAGAGGAAACCGACAAATCCAAACAAGCACAAATCGAACAAACGTACGAAAAGCACCGACCAGCCCCCCACCCCCACCCCCGGCCCCCACCCTCACCCCTTCCCCAAGCGAGGCAACCGCAACACCAAAAGGACCGAAAAACACAAGAACAAAACCACAAAGCAACAAAGAGTAAGACTAACACCGGGACCACCGCCTTAGAACGGTCAGTAGAGTAAACCACCGGGGGGTTTAAAGCACTTTTACAGCTAGCTAACTTCACCCTGGGTCCCGATGCTACTCTTAACACAGAAACACACAAAAATTCGGTTCGCATAAAGGCTCCCAACTCAGTCAATGCATCAAAGCGAAAACACAAAAATCAAATTAATCACTATAATAAACAAAGACGAGTACTCATGGCTATATCTACTGTATGCCAGAGTAAATGAAAACCAATAGTTGAACCACGGCGGGCCAAGCCAAAGACATATCGTCAAGCCCCAACCAATCGTCAAGTCCAATACTTACAATAGTTTGCATTTTCATATTTATTAGCAGAGAAATTTTCATGCTCAGCTATTTTGAGCAAGAAAGAATTTGCATTTGCTAGTAATTTAAGATTTATTAGCATGACAAATTCCATGCCCGGCTGAGTTGAGCATGATTTAAAAAACAAAAACTCGGGACCAGACCCCGACTTCGAATTTATAAAACTGTTTTTTGCTCAACTCAGCTAGCACGACAGTTTTTTTTTTCTGCTAATAAATATGAAAATGCCAACAATAATTGGTAAGTGCGTCCAACGGAAATTCGCACTTCCAGTTCGGCGTGCATACGCAATACTATAGACTATCGATGTGACCAGTGATGTGTGTGACCAAAAATGTGATGGTCCAACAACCGCTTGGGTGGTTCGGTGCTTATCTTGAAAAACAATAAGCGTTCCGTGATTTGGCAGAGAGTATTGACACGACGGCCGTGCCGATAATAGTAATAAAACAGCCAATAACGCCAAGTATTCCAATTGCAAGGGACTGAATCACGAGACTTATGACGTCAGCCTACAAAGTTTGCGATCGCGGCCATTTTGAATTTTGTCTCCACTTCGAATTTTATTTCTACCCGTTCTCCGTCTATTTACAAGCTAAGCATGATTCGTTTTGTGCATAAGGTACACTTTGATATCGACTTTTAGATAACACATAGACTTAACGCTCCTTTCGCGTGATAATCTTAAAAAACTTCGACACAGGTAAGCGAACGATAGTATATTGTCGTTGTACCTGTCATCGGCATACACTAGTTTTCGTAGTGGTATTCGGAAAGCATGGCCCCCGCCCATCGGGGCTCGCAAAATAGATGGGCTGCCTAGAGCCTCCATGGCAGAGCTGCTAGTAACTAAGCAGGACCCGAATTCATGTGATCGGGTCGGGTAAAAGTCCCACAAATTTGGAGGCAATGTCTCTGAACTACTGAAATATTGTTGACGGACGTTATATCGCAATTCATGCAGTGGATTAGAAGTGAAACGTAGTCTGAAATCAAATTCAGTTAGATCTGGCCAACCCACCTATGAAGCATGTGATGATAATTTGGACGCACGGATACAGGTAGCACGTATTACATTCATATTATTTTCATACTTATTATCAGAGAATTGTTCATGCTCAGCTATGTTTAGCAAGAAAGAATTTGCCGTTGTTAGTAATTTGAGATTTATTAGCAGCTGAATTGAGCAAGAAAAACGTTTTATAACGTCGGGGCCTGAAAGAACAAAACGAAGAGAAACTGTTACAAAAATACTGCCTCGGAATGGTCAACAGAAAAAGAACAACAGTAAAGGTTGCATCTGTGATGTCCCTGTTAAAATGCAGAACAGTATTTTTTCGAGCGTTTGTTATTTAACCCTTTCAGCCGTACAGCCTAAAACAGTGTATTTGCAAACAGTGTAGCTCCTGATGAGATGGCTCATGCCATGTTGTGGTTTAGGTCTGAGATTCCTTGTTTGGAACTATGTTTCGGACCATATTTACAAGTGGAAGAGTCCTTTGGAGCAAATTCTTTCCGGTAAGAACAGACTCATTTTCAGAAGAGAGCAAAAGCAATTTTGACAAGAGTGTCTCCTTCGAAGGTGTATCAGTTCTATTTTATAATACCCGCAAACTGTGTTTCCCTTACCTTCGGCTTGGGGCATTACAGATGCCATAAACAGGAACCAGCTGGAAAAAAGCAGTATTTCTGTTGTTATAAGAGGTCTTGCAAATCCTGTAAAGGATAAAACGTATTTGTCAGTAACTACGAAAATTAAAATGGACACTTTAAGGCATTCGCTTAAGGTTAGTATGATCAGGGAACAGGATATTGTTATTATTTGGTTCCCCCAAGATTATAACTTGTGACACCAAGATAATACTATCTTCTTTCCTCTAGATATTATTTTGGTTCCTTCAAGATATCATATGGCTGCTTCAAGCGAACAGCTTGCCTTCAAACATGCGCAAAATGTCAGATGATCCTGTGCATGCGCAAGGTATCATCCGTCATCCGGGTCTTTGCTCTCCATTCGTGCATTCTGTAGTATTCAATGATCCTGATATTGTTCAGTGAAGGTCCTGATTAGACTTCGCGAATGCTCAGTACTACTAAACTAAACTGTCACTAGGAAATTGAACAGACATCCTGGGTTTTATTTCCTGTCGAATATTGGTGGCCTTTCGTTTCCGCCATACGTGCCACATTCCATGAAAGACATGTACTATATGCATCCCCTCAGTCAGAATCCAATCACTCCACTGTGTCTACCAATTACCCTGCGGCCATTTTCCCGCCATTTTGAAATGTACATCTAATGTCCATTCTTTTAATATTTACTAAATGCAGGAAAATTGTTCCTGAAGGTAAACTTCGGAATAGTTCCATCATTTCTTTTACAAAGAGTACATTTATTCAATTAATTAGCCTTTATATTACTTTTGACATTTCAGTCGTGAGTTTATGACATTGTTTACACAAGGGTTGTTTCCGGACAAAACATTTAAAAGTATTTAAAAACTGACGTAAATGAAATGTTTTCGTCCGTGTAAGATGCTAGTCAAAATGTTCGACTTACGTGCCATAAAGCCCGATTTATTTACTTTTCTTTTATTTATTTACTTGTATTAAGGTTTTATGCTTTATTCTCTTGTTTTATTCAGGGACATGTCATCTTATAAAACCTTAAGGTCCAAAAAAAAAAAGAATAAAAAATAAGCATGTGTTGAATAAAAGTATATTTGTCAAAGTCAAAGTTAAAGCAAAAACTGAAGACGGAAATTCTGGAATGGAAACCAAAATAAGACAAACTAACTAACCTCTAGCTGTGCAACATCATATGTTGGCAGAAATAAGTCATTAAAGGCGAATAGATACACATGACAGACCCATTACGAAAACACGCCTATTCAAATATATAGAAAATTTCACCTCAAAAAACTGAAAATTTTCAGACGAAAAACTCTGATATTTTTCATATTTCTGCTCAAAACATCGATTGTGGGTACTCGTTAGAACCGCCTCGGCAAGGCGGTTCTAACAAGTACCCACAATCTATGTTTTGAGCAGAAATTAGAAAAATAATGTGACCCCTGTAAACCCCAGTTTTACTATATAAAAGTGGAGTTTAAGGGGGTCAAAATTATATAGGCTTGTTTTCATGATGCCGCCGTTTTTGACAAAGGGTTGGGGTGGGGCGGCACAACTGTGATTTCCTGTTTATTTTCCGGTATACTAATTTCTTTTTGAAAAAGGGTTCTACTTTAAAAGAAGAGAATTTCTTTCCTTTTAGAGTAGACCCTTTTTTAGAAGGGAGCAATGACAATTGTGACGGAGATGCCTCCTTTGAACGTGTATCACTTCGCCTTTAAGCAAACAGAACAATGGAAACCTAAGCTCCCAGTGACTGTAGGTGAGAGCAGTTGTCGTCTGCACTGAAAGTCTCTCCTGCATTACTAGTAAAATTCGCCTACTAACCCTGGTACCTATCGGTATATCGGATAATTTTAATCCGAGAACAAAATTCGATCAATGCATACAGTGTTAAAAGTATCAATAAATAATGAACAAAGAACAGAAATGAAATTACCACTTCATATAGTGCATTGTATGAATTTTACGTAAGTGCATTGTATGAATTGTATTATTGTTACATAATACAATTGGTATGATAGCAGTAACTAGTGAATTGTTTCATAGAACTTTTTATAGAGTGCTTTCCTCATAAGTACATTGAATTTGACGAGTTTTGTCCACAAGATAAGCCTTAACCAGGTCTGTTGCTGCCCCGTCATAAATATGACATCGACTTTGCTAGAGAAGGGACTGCGTGACATTATTTTCTGAAGATGTTCTTTAGAACAGGTTGAAATTCCTCTGTTGTAGTTCATCACGAAACAATGCCTATATAATTTTGACCCCCTTAAACCCCACTTTTATATAGTAAAACTGGGGTTTACAGGGGTGTACATTATTTTTCTTACTTCTGCTCAAAACATAGATTGAGGGTACTCGTTAGAACCGCCTCATTGAGGCGGTTCTAACGAGTACCTACAATCTATGTTTTGTGCAGAAATATGAAAAATATCTGATTTTTTTTTATCTGAAAATTTTCAGTTTTTGGAGATAAAATTTTCTATATATTTGAATAGGCATGTTTTCGTAATGTTTCTTTTTTTTTTTTTTTTTTTTTTTTTTTTTTTTTTTTTTTTTGTACGTTGGCGGCTTCATATGTAGCGTTTGTTTTGTCATTATTTGTTCCTAATCTCGTCTTCTTTTGATGTCTCGGGAAGGCTGTTGTTTGTGATTGTGGCATTTCCAGGATATCTACACTATTAAGTGATGATTCTTAGAAAACGGTACTATTACATTGGTAAAAGGGTATAGAATAATCACCTTCGGATCTCAAAAAAGGTAAGAGAAAAGTCCAGGGAGTGCCACAATCACAAACGCAGCCCCTCCCAGACCCCAAGAGGAACAGGAAACCGACAAATCTAAACAAGCACAAACCGAACAAACGTACGAAAAGCACTAAGATTAGCTCTCTCTCTTCCCCAAGCGAGATAATCGCAATACTAAAAGCACTGAAAAACACAAGAACAAAATGACACACGGAAAGACATACAACAAATCGCCTCGTAGAATAAACCACAAAGCAACAAAGCGGGCAACAAAGAGTAAGACTAACATCAAGTTTGCTTACAGAGTTTCCGCCCTTCTCCGGGCCTGAGTTTTCAATTCATTTAAACAGAGTTGATTATTTTCTGTATTATTAGTTATGAAATTATCTGGTAACTTTCTGCTTATCTTAAATCCTTTTGAAAAGCTTATTTCTTGTTGCATTATACAAGATGCTGCAGTTACTAACATATTGGTGTAGTTTGTGTCGCCGGTAAATTGACTTAAAAGAGTTCTACTACCAAAAAAGTAATAATGAGGTGATTCCCATTTTTAATTTATATATTGTAAATAGACTGATGTGAAATATGAATCAAATAAAGATAGTTTATAGCAGTCAGAAGCCGTATGAATTGTGTACTTGATTTTGACGGACATTTAGAACATTCCTTTTCCTTCATAATATTTTAATATAGAAGATAATTGTAGTGTAATGATTTTCACAACAGAGAAACTGTATATTAAGATTAACAATAAATAACACACAAGTAGGGAACATTCACTGCGCACTGTTGCACCTTTGGTGCACATTTTAGAGCAAGATTTACACTGCTACGTGTATAAAAACGCTTTATACAGTATTCTAAACACATACTGTCAAAACAAAAGTCATTACATAGCCAGCAGAAGACACGCAAACCCTTATGATTCTTGAATAGAAAAAAAACGTGTGACAGTCCTTCAATACTCTTCAAATTACAAACATATTCATATACCACTTTGTATTTGATACCTTTCTGCTGTATCACTGGAAACATGGTGATTAACACCGTGACGACTTTAATCCTCTGTAAAGTATACGTGACTACATTTCAAATACTTCTCTTCAACAGTTTAATGTTATTTTGAGATTTATCTCTTCTTTATATTCCACAATCTGGAACCAGCACTGACAGACTACCTGGAGAACCAAAACTGTATGAACCGCAACGTGGGGAAACGTACCTTCTGATATGTGCACCCAACGAAGACTCAAATCAGCCTGCGCATCCGTGTAGCCTGATCAATGTCTTCGTTGTCCGCATGAACAAACTTTGCATCCTTGGTTATCCAAAATGCGCCTAGTAAAGATTCTGATCAGACTGCGCAAATGCGCAGGCTGATCTGAATCTTCGCTGGGCGCACATGTCCGAAGGTACGTTTTCTGACGTTGCAGCTCATATGTTAGAAGTGGTCTGAAATTGAAAGGCGACAAGTTTTCGGTGATTTAATTAAACTCCGCACTGTAAACTGTGGACTGTTATCAAAGTAAGTTTAAAGTACCCCCTTGTATATATATAATTCAGTCAATTATGCTTTAAATGTTAGCATGTAGCTCCAGAAAATGCCTTCTCCAGAACAACACTACAAAATTGTGATAAGTCTCCTTATTCCAGAACCAAATATATGTTTGTTTTGGACCTGCATCAGAATTGATTGTGAGGTTTCACGCAAGTTAAACTGATTTAAGTCATTTTTTCTACTGACCGTTCCAAGGCAGTTCCTCTGTTGAAGTTATTCTTTGTGTGTCGATAGTTTCATCTGCGGCGGTTCTTTCGTTATTATTTGTTCTTCATCTCTCCTACGTTTGGTGCCTCGTGATTGTGGTATTTCATAGTTATCTTCATTTATATTTTGCACATATACGAGCGTAATTAAAACGCACAGACAATCGACAACACATTCTCAAAAGTGGTCCTGTTAGTTCGCCTGTACAATGAGGGCTATAATACCCGAATCCGGTTTACGTCAGCTTTAGCAACGTCATTTACGAACAACTGAAGTTATGTCAGAGGCGTCTGTACAGATGCCACAACTGATTTGTTTTCATATACGATCTCCCTTCCTGTGCATTTTATTATCTGGTGGCCACTCGAATCAGTTTTTGGTGCAGTTTGCAATTTTATGAGCACCAAGATGATGATTGTCCTTTGAAATCTCTTTGCTACATACTGTAAACTTGCAGGCTGACGACATTGCATCAGGTCCAGACGAGATGCCTTAAGCATTCATTCCAGATGCACGACCTTGCCCTATGTTCAAGCATAGAAGAACAGGAGCTTTCGATGCTGCCTCTTTGTGTCTATGGTGACACTGACAGCATAAACATTGCAGTTATCTTCACTGAGGTTTACATTAAACTATTGTGCTGACATTTTCAAAACGCAAAACAATGAAAATGTCAGAACAGCAGTTTAAATTTGGACAAAATTGCCTCGCCTGAAAGTGTATCGATTTATTTATTGTTAAATCGATACACAATAGTTCAATCGATACATCTTCAGGCGAGGCAAGTCTGCCCAAATTTTATTTGTTGCTCTTAGGAAGCGCTTCTACTCAAATTGGGGCAAATTTGAACGATTCCTTTCCATTTAGAGAAGTGGCATGTCTCTTTTATCTTGAATATGTTATGTATGTACATAACGTTAGATGAAAGTTTTTATAACAACGTTTGATTATTTGTTGTATTAACAAAAGTATTTATTAATGCCATATCAACATTTTAATTTAGTACATACACTATAGTTTCAAGTATACATTTATGAAACTCACTTATTCAATCTAGTAAACGAGTTGTGTTTGATTTTAAGGATTTTAAATCGCATTGTTTGAACCTCTGTTAGAGTATTAACCAGGGTTCATGGTGAATACAGGCTATAAGCTACATAGGGTCACCCTGTACCATCCCAGGCAATTTTGCAACATATACTTCTAAACTACTATATCTTAAGGTACTAAATAAAACATGTTAGCACCCTGGTCGTTGGGTTTTATCAGTTTATAGCGACTTAAATACCTTACCAAGACTGTTTGGCATGTATGCATGAATCTGACTTGCATACCGTTTTAATTGACACATTTAAAGACATTCAGTATACCATGGCTTATTAACCAGGTAACGTAAATTATCCTTTTGGAGGTTTGCCTGTTATCCTTTCAAACCTGAGATTTTACCTTCTGTCACTTCTGATCTTCTCAGCATGAAACGAATATCGCAGTGTAATCTTTATATGTCTTAACTACAACGACAGTCCTTTACAATAACTTATGTTAGAGCATTCTATAAGCAAGTCCAAAGTGACGATATTGCATGTTAACCCCTGTTCCCTTTTATCAGTAATAAGCCATTGTTACAGACCTTGAAGTGCCAGTAGAGTCTACGCCGCCCCGCCGTCACATCAGGGATTCTGGGTGGGTATAATATGCCGATCTTCTATGAAATATTCATTTGAAACTTGATAACTTCGCTCCCCTCCTTAATTGCACGGCGGTGAGTCGGTCCGCAGGCTAAATGACGGCTTCATCCTTAATCTGTTACAAATGATTGTTACCTGACTATCAATGTCTGTCTTTCGGCCCATCGAGGTCCTTTTTGTGGTTTTCTTATGATCTGCCTTCAGATTGCCATTAAAAACAATGTTTGTGATTATATGTGCTTAACTGTGATGTTTCATAGTTGAGGATAGAGGACCCCTATGAGGACCGAATATTTGTTTGTAATTTTGAGCTACATCTGAATTAAGGATGAGGTTTCGCGTGAGCAAACCTGGTTTAACCTTTCTACCCTCACCACCAGTAGTATTTCTTCTGACCGTTCCAAGGCGGTACCTCTGTTGCAGTTCTTCTTTCTTTGCGCGTCGGTGGCTGCATGTGTGGCGTTTGTTTTGTTATTAATTGTTCCTCATCTCTCTCTCTCTTAGTGCCTTGGAAAGGCAGTGCTTAGTGTCTGTAGCATTACCTGTGTATCTTTACTTATACTTTTGTCAGGACTTGCATTTGAGAAAGTTAAACGATACGACTTCAGAATCATGTTTTGTTTTTCTTTCCGAAAGTCTCCGGTAAGGCATTACGTATACCACCTTCCCTCGTTAGTTCTACAGATCCCAATTATCCTGAAAATCATGATAAGAAAAAGAAACATTTCATTCGATATGCACTTTAGTTGGCTGTTAACGTATGAGCCGGGGCACAACATTTCCTGCAAAACTAATGTGTGCCCCTCGAACTCCGATCAGCCTGCACTTCCGCACATCTGATCATAGTCTTCACAGGACACTTTATGAATAGACAAGGATCCAAAGCATCTTTGGCGGTATCGGCGAAGACTGATCAAACTGCGCGAATTGCGCGGCTGATCGGAGTCTTCTCTGGACGCACATGCAATCTTGTAGGAAACGCTTGGCCCGGCTCATGTAATGTTCATGCAGTCTTGCGCTATCTCAAGGGTAATATCTTCCAAAATCAATTTGTATTCATTACAGCTAAAGTTAGTGCCATATGGCGGCTGTTAAACATCTCCCTGTGCTTCAATATAGAATAGCTTATATAATTAGGTCCTTTGTGATCATTGATTCCATTTTGGGATATTTGAACTTTTATTTGAGGGTTATTGATCAGGCCTCATTGGCTTAATTGGTTGACACAATTTATCTAAATGAACTACGGTTAAATAAAACTGATACCTCTGACACCAAAGCATTTCTGGATTTAAATTTATGAATCTCTAATGATATAATCTCTTCAAAAAATTATGACAAACGAGACAACTGTGATTTTGATGTTGTAAAATAAGTAAAAAAAGGATTGCCTTTGGAAACAAAGAACAAGCAAAATCATGAAACTCGGTTTGATTGAGTCTCTTCATATTATTTTGAAAACCGAATACAGCTTAAGCCAGCGCTAGTGGCGAGGGGGTGGGGGTTGCGGGGGCGTATGCAGCCTCGCAAACTACAATGTTGCATATGTAGAGACACAATCAAACCGAGACTCCGATTTTCATGATTTTGTGTGTTCTTTGTTTCCAAAGGCAATCTTTTTTTACTTTTATTCTACTCTACTGTAGCTGGCGTTATGCCGTGTGGCGGCCGTAAACGTCTCCCTGTACATCATCATACCCAGCGGGCACATGACGTAAATATAACGTCGCCTCAACGTCGATGCAACGTCATGACGTTGCATCGCCGTTGAGGCGACGTTATATTTACGTCATGTGCCTACCGGGATAGTGCAGGTTATATTTTATTTCCTTTGGAATCATTGAGCCTATCTTTTTTTTTTTTTTTTTTTTTTTTTTTTGAAAATCGAATACAGCTTAAGCCGGCGGTAGGGGGCATATGCAGGTTCACAAACTACAGTGTTGCATATGTAAAGACTCAGTCAAACCGAGTCTCCGATTTTCATGATTTTGTGTGTTCTTTTTTTCTAAAGGCAATCCTTTTTGACTTTTATTTTCATAAACCTCTAATAAGAGTGTTGATGCCTTTGTCTTTTATCTCGCCCTTCGTCGTTTAACTTCTTGTTTTCTCCAACTCTGGCTACCAGTGTCTGAGGTATTTGCCACGAATTCTCATCCTTGTTTCATTACACAGACTTAATTTGTTTCACATATTTTTTTCTGTAATACAGTCACCCCTCTTTATACCGACACTCGATACAACGACAAAATTTGTTATAATGACAATTTGAATGTCACGAAACTTATGCTCAAGTGGTGATAGTTAACAAGAAATTAAGCAAGAACATTACATTGAAACTTCAAGCAACATATATTTTGGATATTTGTTAGAATCGCCTCAAAGCGGCGATTCTAACAAATATCCAAATCAAATGTTCTATGCGGAAATAAGAATACAACAAGGCATTTTTAGGTATCATCCTGTCCATTTTGGATTCTTGCAATAGCAAATTCATTATAATGGCAACATCTTTGGGAACAAATGCTGTCGTTGTAACGAGGGTTCACTGTATTTCTCTGAGTTTGGGAGTCTCCATGCGAGCCGAGTAATTATTTTGTATTTTTACAGCATTTCCACCTAGTGTGAGATTTGGCACCCAACCCCAAGTTGTTTTACTAATGACCGCTCTAAGGAGATGGTTCTGGTTGTGTTAGTTGTTTGTGTGACCTTGTGGCTGCTTATTCTTTGGCTTTTGTCATGTTATGTCCTGTTCGTTGCCTTAATGTTGTGCTTGGTGGATCCTGTCTAGCATTGTGATCACCTCGTTGGGAAAGAGGGAGCTCCCTCTTTCCCAACGAGGTGATCACAATGCTTTTCTTTGGTCTTGGCATGTGTACTGTATGTCTAGGTATGTTTGCTCTTCCTCTTGGTCACGTCGGTAAGCTATATTCTGTGATCGCGGCTCACCACGGACATCTTTAACCCTTGTCCTGCTGAATAAATTAAGATGCCACGCCCACTTCTAATTTTCAGTCAATCAAAAAGTTTGATCAGGATTGTTGCTGTAAATTCATAAACTTAATGGCAAACAGTGCAGATCAAGATCAGTTGGCTTCTTCAGAAGCCAATTGATCTGGATCTACACTATTTGCTAAGGCAGGGTATATCCGGGTTCAGCAGGACAAGGGTTAATACTACTTTTGCAAATGCAATTTTCCATAATAATCAACACTTACGGGTTTGTAAAGTGCAACAATTGGCATAAGTCTGTATATGAGTTAGTAACATACAATAGGATAAATCATGCAATGTTTATTATCGAGATTTTTAGGACACGATACTTGTTTTCATGCCAGTGAAGAATCTGATAAAATTGTGCAAATCTTCGCTGGGTGCACATGTCCGAAGGTATGCTTACTGAAACTGCGGCTTATATATATCAGCAATGTCGGGAAGGTCAAATACAAATGAGCCATCTGATGACAAAACCAACAAAATGGCATTTGCACCAAGTGAAGACTCATATCAGCATCCGCCCAGTCTAATCAGAGTCTTCGCCATCAGCAAAGACAGAGATTAGGTTCTTAGCTATCTATTGAGTGCACAGCGAAGATCCTGATTAAACAGGGTGGATCCCAAAGCTGATCTGACTCTTCGCTGGGCGCACATGGCTGGTTTTGTCATAAGGTGGTTCATTAATAGTATTGAAAGAAATTAATTTGTTTTGTATAGTTTGTCAGAAGTCTTTTGAGCTAAAGCTGGTACACATTAACCTGTCTTTCTGACCCCTCATTTCAATATATTAGTTGGCGTTGTCTACTTCACGAAAATGGGGCATTCTGTATACAGTTTTATAATAAATCTTGTTACGTAGTTCATTGACTTGACATAGGACATAGCCAGTTCATCGCCGTTTTTAAATTAAATTCACTAACGACAGAAACAAAATCATGAATCATAAATTATTTACAAATATGTGTTCAAAGGTCAGGCTGACAGTTGAGCTTTTAAATCATCCAAACTAAGACATCAACATAAAATTTGTAATGGCATGTTTTCACTCGGTTTAAAGTATTTTTTCGTAGGTGCTTTCTTTCAGTAAAGACCATATTGATACTAACCATTTCGCTCCTTAAAACAAATTATGCTTTATTTTAAATTCTGTATGAAGCATCGGTGAAATAGATCTTGTTCTAGACTTGCCAATATTACGTTATAAACAGACGAATTGGACGCGAGTACTAAGTAAGCGCATGGCTAAATGATAATATTTGTGAATACCATCTCAATAATATAGATGAAACCTTTGATCAATAAATGATAAGTGGCTTTGTTGAAGAGTCTTCAGCTACATTTGACTGAAACGAACGCAACTAATAAAGTCTACCGCGAGTTGGCAACAACAAATTTCTGCTGCATTAAAACAGGGCAATTGTTAACACTAATGCGTCCAATATTTCGATTGGCAGCTGACCGTTACCCTGAAACTAGAGTTCTAATATAACCTGCACGTAAAAAATGAATTTACCCGTGAAAGTTGCGACAGCTGTATGTTGTAGCGTTTATACATACCTATAAACAACTACAGTTACAACTTTTCCATTTACTGGACCGAGGATGTAAAGGCGTGGTGGAAAGGGATTGCACCATTTCAATGTTTCATCGAAGGTGTTAGTTTATGCGCGTTTGCTTAAACGCAATGAATGCACTCACAAAACTGGAAAATATGTCAAGATTAGTTTTCTGGATCAGACTATTTAGTTTCTGGAAATTTTATTATCAGAAAAAGAAGAAAAAAACGAGCAGTTATCCTGGGGAAATTATATAAACATAAACATGAGAAAATATGCCTTATGGCATATGCGGAAAACGAAGGCCCAGATCAGACTGCGCATTCGCGCAGTCTGATCTGCACCTTCGTTGCCCGCATACAGAATCACTGGATTCTGCAGAATATATTTACGAACAAAGTAGGCGGTAATCAGACTGCGCTGATGCACAGACTAATTTTGGGTATCCACTGTTCATTTATAACATAAGGCCCCTTTTCTAACTGTGAATCATAATTCTACCCCATTGCTCTTGACAAATATTTAATGTTTACTTCATTTTTTTCCATCACATTCTCAATGTCCAGGGTAAATATCATACCTAAAATATCTATTTGTTTAGTATGCTCATATCTTCAGCCTGTAATTTTCCGTTTGATTTCGAAGGACAGAAATTCTCAATAAATCCCAATTTATTATATATGAGCCGAAGCATATGCTAAAGGCGACGTACAGATGGGCCTGTGCAACCACGTAATATGATCAGGACTATGTACATGTATGATTACAAAAGAAACAGTCGCTGTTGTAGACTGTACTGATAAAAGATGATTAACTAGGAAAGACGTTGGGCTGATTGGAGTTTTACAATTTGCATAAACCTTAAGCATCCTTTCTACCTGATCCGGCTCATAGCATATCACAATTTGGCATATTTTAGGTTTGGTGACAGATGGAACTATGAGGATCGGTCCAACAATACGCGAATACTATCACTGACATGAAACTCATTGAATATCTCAAATATAAGTTCGTCCAGGCTCTTCATGACACCGCCAACGAAATCCAATTTTAGAACGTACACGCATGCACAGACAAACACCATGAAAGACGAATAAATATATAACAAAATTTCATGTTGAAGTTTTACATCAAAGTTTCTATTTAAAAGACAAATATCTCCTGAATATCAAAACGGATCAAGTTGATGGATTGCTGGATTTATGTTAGATACTGGCCCAATGTTTCCTCAGTGTGAGGCCCACCTCACTCTGTAAGCTTGGTGTCAAGGTCACAGACTTAGTTTTACATGAAGTTTAATGGCAAAATTTCTGATGATCAGTATCTTCTGAATACCTAAATAGATTTACTGGATGCTTGAATACTGTTCCAATGTTTCTTGAATATGAGGCCGGCCTCACTCTGTAAGCTTAAGGTCAAGGTCTCGGACGAAGGACTTTCATATTTAAAGACAGTCTTATATTTAAGCATTTTAATATGTACATCCCCCGAGTGTCTGGATGAAATTTGCACTGGTCTAAGATGCTGCTCCAATCATTGTGAAGTCCTGAAGTGGAGGACAAGCGCGATTTCAGGCGAGCTTTCCTGTCCAGCGACAGGTCGTTTTGAGAATGTGTTTATGTGCGTCTTTGATTTTTCATTATATATAAAGAAAATCGCAGAAATGGGTGCTTTTTTCTTTCAGTATATTTCCGGGCAAATTTTTACTTGGTTTTGATGTTATATCGTCCAACATGCTTTATTGCTTTGTGTTTACAAAGGAAATATACCCGTTCTGATCTTTAAATCCTTCAGTTTTTTTTTTTTTGTTTTTTTTTTTTGTTTTTTTTAGGTTTCTTTTTTCGCTTCATATTATATACAAAACATTATTCTAATTCTCGAACTATTTGACCAGCCCTCGTACTACATCAAAATTTTAATTGTGATGCCAGATCAAGAAAATTTCTCCAAACAGTCATAAAAGCTATCTAGCTTTTCACATTTTACAACAAACGTTTAAATTTAGACACACATACACACTTTACAGAGGATCATACTCCATAAATAGTCGATGTGGTACTAGTCATGTTTCAAGTGATACATCTTAAAGGTAATTACCATGTGTAAAATTGTACATCTCTTTTGCAGTTCACTAAATAGGTTCATCAAGAATGACTATAACATTAATCTAAAAGTTCTCATCACGAACACATATATAAATTTGATCCCCTTAAACCCCACTTTTATATAGTAAAACTGGGGTATACAGGGGAATACATTATTTTTCTTATTTCTGCTCAAAAAAATAGATTGTGGGTAGAACGCCTCGGACATAGATGGGTGGGTACTCCGAGGCGGTTCTAACGAGTACGCACAATCTATGTTTTTGAGCAGAAATTTGAATCTACGTTTTTATGCAGAAATATGAAAAACATCAGATTTTTTATCTGAAAACTTTCAGTTTTAGGTGGTGAAATTTTCAATATAGTTGAATAGACGTGTTGTCGTAATGTTTTCGGCTTATCAAACTAAAATTGTCACTTACTTTGACAATTTCGGTTCTCATAGACAGGTCACAGTCTGATGATGGTTATTTATGAGAACCGAAACTGTCACAGTAAGTTAAAATTCTTATTTGGTTAAGCCGTAAAGGACTCTTTTGCAGTTGTTTGTAGTATACAGATAAAAAAAGTTGTCAGTTTTCACCATTTACTGTTGGTTCACCATTCTCCGCTGAAGACACAGAAACTGAATTTGAAGGACCATAGCTGTAAAATGTTTACTTTGGGTTTTGCTAAGATGTTTTTGAAAACAATTATAGATTTTATTTTCACCTAACACCATGGCATCGCAACTCTTATATGTACAAAACAATTTTCTATCCTTAACCCATTTTAGACTGAGATAATTCCCATAGTTCTCCACTGTATATTCGAAGAGTCTAATTTCACTTTTAGGCTACGTGATTTAGATATTCCTAGAAAACAATGGCTCAGCTATTTGTAAACGGTAAAGACTCTGATCTGGTCTGTGTCTGCACTGTTTATCAATTACTCTTTTGGGAGTACCAAGACTGAAAGTAGTTAATTTCGTGTCTATGAAACATTATACAGTCGAACCTCAATAGCTCGAACATATTTTGGACCGTAAAAAAAATGTTCGAGATATGAGGGCTAAGTATAGTGCTAGGTCAGGAAGCAAATGGCGATAATTTAGGAAAATCTTTTATCTTCTATGCAAAAATGTACGTTGAGTGTACTCATTAGAATCACCTGGATGAGGCGATTATAATGAATAGACACAACATACAATTTTGTGATAAAATATGAAAATTTTCCTAAATATTTGTTTTCTTGAGCAATCAGAAGAATTTCCTACGGACTCAAAAACGAGTTCGAATTAGCCATGGTAAACGAGCAGTCGGTGTTCCAACTATTGAGGTTCGACAGTACTAATACTTTTTTTCATGATCACTTGTGTAGACAACAACTTATTCAAAAGAACTGATACACTTGAGAGATTCTAGCCATTTCCGCCAAGGGAGACAAGTACTGTGACTTCCTTTTTGCATTCCAACAGAATAAGTCCCTTCTGTGTTTTGCTAAGATAGCACTCTGCAAATACACGACAAAAATGTTGCTAAGAAAGGGTTGGATGCAAGACTAGGATGAAAATAATATGCTTAACCCTTAAAGCGCTTAGCAAGCATGACGAAAACACGCCTATTCAAATATATTGAAAATTTTACAACCAAAAACGGGAAAAATTTTCAAATAAAAAAATGTGAAATTTCATATTCCTGTTCAAAACATAGAGTGTGGGTACTCGAGTACCCACAATCTAAGTTTTTCAACAAAATAAGAAAAATAATGTATACCCCTGTAAACCCCAGTTTTACTATATAAAAGTTGGGTTTAAGGGGGTCAAAATTATAAAGGCGTGTTTTCGTGATGACTGTAGCAACCAACAGTCATTCTTTTTTTTTTTCAAATTATTTCTCAGAGAAAATAACACTTAAAGCGCTATACAAAACTGTAGCAACCAACAATCATATTTTTAAAATCAATTCTCAGAGAAAATAATCTTTAAAGTGCTAAGGAAAATTGTAGCAACCAACAGTCATATCTTTTAAATTATTTCTCAGAGAAAACATGACTCATGCGTCTGCTTATGAAATGGCAAGCATATCTTTCTCTGAAAAACTAAATACAGTTGACTCTCGCTATCTCGAACTCGCTTATCTCGAATAACCGGTTATCTCGAAGTGAAAATCTGTTCTCTGCCTAAACATGAAAATCTAATAACATGTAAAAAATATTATGGAAAAGAGGAGAAATAAGAGCAATTTCTCCTCTTTCCACAATATTTTCAATATATCTCTAACTTCAAGAGTCCAATTACACATATATTTGTTAAATATGGTTAATCGTATTAGTTTTTCCTCAATTCCTCAATTCTGCAAATCTGATATGTCGAAGTACGGATATCTCGAAGTATTTCAGAGAGTCCCTTGGAATTCGAGATAACGAGAGTCGACTGTAAATATATACATATATATCAAAGTCTGTCTGCTGCAGTTGTGATTAGCTTACACGATTTTCGAATCTATATATATGTATATGTATATTCGAATCTATGTACATATATATGTGTGTAAATTAAAAATGTAAGGAAAAAGGTATTAACACTTTGAACCCTGGGTAAAAATTACAGCAGATGACATTTTGAAAGATTTTTTTTTTTTTCATAGAAAACGGGATTTGGCACAAGAAGCGCAAATTCTTTCCTTTAAGGCTAGACCTTTTCAGAATGGAGCAAAATTAATTTTGACATTATTGCCTCTTTTAAAAGTTGTATCTATTCCCCTTAATTGACTCGATCTTGTTTGATCCTCATGGCTTTGAGGTGCCCGGTTAAATCAACAAAACCAACACTGGCGGCCTGGGCATCAGATCAACAGGTTTTCATAAGCATTTATTCAAAACTTTCAGTAAGTGTTTATTACCATAGCTCTAGATAAGATACTTTTTCTATCAAGAAGTATGGATATTATTCTCATTTCTCAACGAAAAGATATGCTGTTTTACTCATTAGAAGCGCCTCGGCAAGGCACTTCTAATGTGTACCCACAACCTATATTTTCATGGAGGAATAAGAAAAATATAATCTGATACCACTCCCACTCTATCCCCCTATTATCTACAGATATAGTTAGCCTGTTTAAAAACTTAGTTTGTGTGGGGGACATGGAGGGTGGGCGTTTGCAGCAAAACATGTTGTGGGTTCTCATAAGAGTGGCCTCAATGAGGCCATTCTAATGCGTATCCACAACATGTGTTATACGTTTTGCAACAAAACACGACGAATTATCTTTTCTATGGTTGAACTACTAGCCCAAACATCCAACAACATATTATTAAATTAACGCTTGGCACCCGGGGTAAAAATGTTAGCAGGCGACAATTGAAATATTTTTCTTTTTGCCTGAGCATTGACAATGCGTATTTACTGAAACAAACTAAGGATTTCATCATCAATGTGTCGCTAAATATTCCCAGAGAATAAAATGGTAAAAGACAAAATGGGTCTAACACCGAAAGCTATCAAAAGATTTGAGGCACAATACGGTTTCTAATATCAAAATTGGTTGACATTTTTCAGCTTTTCAGATACGCAAATACTCGTACTTTTCCGTTCTACTATCGTCTATATAGATCGGCTATCTCCGTAATCAATCGTGTTTTTTGACCGCGCGCGAATAACGCCGGTCTCTTAATATAGCTTTGGATTTTTACATATGGTAGACTATTCGATTAGCTCACTAAGGACATTTTATATTTGCCGGGACGTCGGTTTGTGACGATCCCGGCAAATATAAAAAATCATTAAACAAACTATGTTATAATCAGATTCATGTCTATTTTATTTTCATTTCAATCAAGAAATTTCATAAAGTTTAATAAAAGCAAACTTTAAAGAATCACATTGTTGTCCTTTTTTACCTGTTACATTGAAAATTTATTAAACTTTAGTAGACCCTTGTCCCATATCTCTATGTAAACATGAACAAAATTCGCGCGGGTACTTAGACGTTTACGTCTAAATATTTTGTCTTGTCTTTCAGTGTTACAGCGGACTAATTTGCAGTTATGAATAAGCCCATCGGGGCTCAAAATTCTTGGTCAAACGATCAATATCTGTCAAAGGTTGTTTCAAACGTAAACATAATTATTATGTTCATACCTAAATACAGACAACCCTCTTTATACTGACATTCGGTACAACGACAAAATTCATTAAAATGACAATTTGACTGTCATGAAACGTTCGCTTAAAAGGTACCAATTAGTCACAAATTATGCAAGAATATTGTATTTAATACTTTAAAGAAACACATGTTTTGATATGTGTTAGAATCGCTCAGTGAGGCAATTCTAACAAATATTTAAAACACATGTTCTATGTGAAATAAGAACAAAACAAGATCTTTTTACATATCAATCTGCTCCTTTAATGGCAGGTCTTTGGGAACAAATGCTGTCGTTGTAACGAGGGTTCATTGTATACATGTATTTTTTCCTTTTCAGCGTAGTGGGATGCATTTCCAGTTTTCCACTTTTACTCGGGTTTTTCCGTAAATGCTTTCACAGGGGTTGAAATTTTGGTGTGACTATCTTGGCCTTCGGCTTGACAAGCCAAGCCCAGGCCAAAACAATGGATGGGTCATTAAAAGTACAACTTTAAAAACAGCAATCAGAGGTATACTTATTATGCACAATTCTGACGGGTCAGTTAGAGATTTCGACTCCTCTGTGGTCTCTGAACAAACCACAGGTGGCTCACCATTCCAATGTATAATGGTGTCCGGGGAAAAGTATGCTTCAAGGCATTGGTGTACGACACATATGTTTTAAATTGTGAATCATGTGACGCTCTGGTTGTCGTAATTTAGAAGAATAGGTCTGTCTACATATATAGGTCAACAGTGCCTGTATGGATTTTGTGAAAGAAGGCCAGATCAGAGAAGACTATTCCCACCGGGCTTCCAGTATTGGTCACTGTAGTTTATCCAGCAACTCGCCATTCACCGACATGAATGGTGTTTTAATAAGACCTGAAAGTCCAATGGGCAGCTGTCCTTTGTACCTTCTCAGCTTGATCTGTTAAAATCTTAAGTGTATGGATTCGAAATTGGGGCTGTGTACTCAAGCTTGGGGCATGCGAGCGTTTTATGTACAGTTGTATTGAGTAAACCGACATATGACTGCATTTCTAGACGTTAGCTGGACTGTCTTAGTTTGGTTTCCTTCTTGAATTTCAATCTTAAACTTTAACTTTAACTTCGACTTAAACAAATATTATTTTTTATTCAACTCGTGCTCATTTTTTAATTCTTGTTTCATAAGGTTATCTTTTGATTATTGTTCCCTTTTTAAAACAAAACATTACAGCACAAAACCTTGATAGAAATAAATAAAATAAATACACGCGAGCTTTATGGTAAATAAATCTGACATTTTGACTGGCACTTTTCACTGACTAACAAATTTTATTAACGTGAAACACACATTTACTAACAAATGATCAACTTAATTTCACGCCAACCAAACATAAGAATGCTTAAACATTGGTTAAGAACGCAAAGCAGTTATAGCGACATCCGGTTAGGAATTTTATGGCGCAGAAAGGTAAACAAACTTTGCACTTTCTGCCTTACATGGGCGATATAAATATGTTGAGGAAATAATTAAAAACATCGGGCTTATGGTGTAAATCTAAGACCTTGTTCTTCATTCAGATAGGCTGAAATTATTTTCGCTTGCTGCAGGTGTGATGAAAGCCCTCAATAAACTTGGAAATCGTTAATTTGATTTTGCGATTTGCTAGAAGTTATGCATATTTTTAAGATTCAACTACGCTTATAGATCACATATTTACTAACAATGAAGAAAATATCCAACATGTAAGTGTGAAACAAATTTGCTTAAGTGACCATTTTGCAGTGTTCTGTAGTCGCAAGGCTCATTCAGAGATAGGCAAAACTAAACACCAAACCATCACTTACAGGTCATTCAAAACTTTTGATGAATCTAGATTTCTCACTGACCTGAGTCTAGTCCCATAGGAAATAATTCAAGCATTTGACAATATAGATGATATAGTCTCGGTTTGGAACACCCTATTTTTAGAAATTCTAAATAAACATGCCCTAATAAAAAGACACAGAGTTAAAAAGCAATACCAACCAGACTGGTTAACTTCAAAAATATTAGATTGTATGAAAGAACGTGATAAATACAAACTAAATGGAAACATTGAAACATACAAAATCATACGCAATAAAGTATCCAGTTTGATTGAACAAGCTAAAAAGAGGACATATCAAACTAAAATAGAGGAAGGGAAAGATGATTCAAAAACAATCTGGAAACTATTTAAGGAATTTGGTGCAATGGAAAGGGAAGTAGCAGCGAGCTTAATATTAATATTAAAAAAGATGATAAATTGGTACAAAAAGAATCTGAATTGACAGAATTGTTTAACTCGTATTTTGTCAATATAGCAACTACTCTTAAAGAACCAATTATTCCATCGGACTTCGAAACACTCAGAACATTCGTCACGTCTAAGGTTCCCACAAATACCAAGTTTAATATTTCACTTACTAATGAAACTTTTGTACAGAAATTTTTGATAAACTTGAATGTAAATAAATCAACTGGGTTAGACAATATAGGCCCAAAAATCCTTAAATTAGCTGCTAACGTTTTAACCCCAAGCCTTACGTTTATAGTTAACAAAAGCATATTATCCGGCAAATTTCCTAGTTATTGGAAAGAAGCAAAAGTTAAACCTCTTTTTAAATCAGGTGCCAAAGATGACATTAATAATTACCGACCTATCTCTATTCTCCCAACTGTGTCTAAACTCATCGAAAAATGGGTTGACAGTCAATTTTCGGTATACTTGAATAATTTCAATTTGCTTCACAAATCTCAAAGTGGGTTTAGACCTAAGCACTCCACGGAAATTGCACTTATCCATATGATCGATTCATGGTTAAGAGCTGTAAATGTTGGAAAAATTATAGGCTGCGTATTAGTTGATTTTCGCAAAGCGTTTGATCTGGTAGATCATAACATTCTTCTGAAGAAATTAGAATGCTACAAGTGCAACGAAGCCTATCTTAAATGGTTTGAATCTTATTTAACAAACAGAATACAGAGAGTTTCCTTGGGTAATAATCTGTCTGAGCCTGCAAGTGTGACATGTGGCGTTCCACAAGGTTCTATTTTAGGTCCTTTATTATTTCTAGTTTTCATAAATGATCTTCCATTATTTCTTCAAAGTTCCACTATTGTTGATTTATATGCGGATGATACAACTTTTTATGACTTCCAAAATGACATTAACCAACTTAAAAACAACCTACAGTCTTCGCTAGAATCATTGCACAGATGGTGCAAACAAAATGGTATGGTTCTAAATGCTAACAAGACTAAAGTTATGCTAATAACAAGCAAACAGAAGCGAAATTTCTTACAAAATCCAGCTTTAGCTCTACGTTATAATGACATCAATATTAAAATGACAACTTGTGATAAGATTCTGGGTATACAAGTAGATGAAAATCTTATTTGGAATAGCCAATGTCAGCAAGTATATAAAAAAGTATCCTCATATTTATGGCTGTTGAGCAAAATAAGATCATTTTTATCCATTGAACATAGATTGTTATTCTACAAAGCTTATATTAAACCTCATTTTGAGTATTGTAGTGTAATATGGAGTAACACATCAAGTAGTAACATAAACAAATTCAATACATTGCAACGACGCGCATGTAAATTAATACTGGCACAGGAATATAATGGTCTGCAAGAATCTTTAAAACGTTTTGATATTTTGTCTTTTGATCAAATTGTTTTCCTAAATAAAGCAAAAATTATGTATAAAGTTTACAACAATCTAGCGCCCACTTATTTGCAAGAGCTTTTCCAAATGAGAGATGTTAACCATGACAACACTGCATCGAACTTACGATCAGTGTCTAGGAAGAATTATATATTACCACAGGCTAAATGCAACTTATTCAAGGGTAGTCTTTCATTCTCTGGCGTATTTGTCTGGAACAGTATTCCTGTTAATATAAAGAACTCACAGTCGTTAGATATTTTTGTAAAAAGGTATACTTATTGGATTAAACATTAATATATATATATTTTCTACTATATTTGCAATTTAACATTATATATACCTCCACCGCCATAATTAAATATTGATATTGAACGCCTGTCTGTCTCTCTGTCACTCCCTGTCTGTCTCTCTCTCTCTCTCTTATTGCTGTTTTGTTGCCATTAATTCATTTGAATTGTTATTGATTCATTTCTCCAATGATTTTTATCTTTGTAAATATACATCTACGGATGTTAATCTTCACACCTCAATTTAATGTATTTTTATATATTATGCCCATGCATATTTGTTTACGCTTGTACTGTTTGTGTATTTGTTGCTAAAGAGGGCCCCAAGGAAGATTGGCTACCAGCCAATTGGGTTACCCTCTCAAAATAAAGAATTTACTTACTTACTTACATATCATGATGCCAATGCACATGACCCAGAAATCACGAAGGAAAATGTCGAAAATGATTCCTCCGGATAATGTATTATTCACTCAAAATTTATCTTGAGGGTATGCCTTGAAATGTCCCTTCTGAGGTTCTAACAAATATGGTTTATTCTTTATAGGATTTACAAGACTTCTCATCACAACAGAAACGTTGCTCTTTTCCAGCTGGTTCCTGTTTACGACACCTGTATTGTCTCAAGCTGAAGGTAAGGGAAACACAGTTTGCAGGTATTCTGGTAATTGTGACACTAGAACTGTGCACAAGAACTAAGTGAAAGATAAGTGAGATAAGCTTAATCTAAACGAAACAGAGAAGTGAACGAGACCAAAAGCATGGCATGTCTCAGTTCTCGTGTCCATATTATTTACCTTTCCAAATCGCGAATTTCCCGCTCTTTAACCAAGCGCACACAAAGTCGTTCATGATAAATGGGAAAAAGGTATTGTATTTATTTAGGCTTCGGACAGACATGCTGAGCAAACAGTGTAGACCTACATCATACGCCGCATAATGCGGCTTATAATTAGGTTCTACATTAGTTGTCTTCCAGTTTTCATCAACATCATAACATAACATAACAAAACAAGTAAGAGAAAAGTCCTGGGAGTGCCACAATCACAAACCGCAGACCTTCCCAGACCCCAAGAGGAAGAGGAAACCGACAAATCCAAACAAGCACAAACCGAACAAACGTACGAAAAGCACTAAGATTAGCTCTCTCTTCCCCAAGCGAGGTAATCGCAATACTAAAAGGACTGAAAACAAGAACAAAGTGACACACGGAAAGACGTACAACAAATCGCCTCGTAGAATAAACCACAAAGCAACAAAGAGTAAGACTAACACCGGGACCACCGCCTTAGAACGGTCAGTAGAGCAAACCACCGGGGGGGGGGGGGGTTAAAGCACTTTTACAGCTAGCTAACTTCACCTGGGTCCCGATGCTCCTCTTAATACAGAAACACATAAAAAAGTTTATTTCGTAATGAGAGCCACCGGCCCAAAATACATTGCAATTCAACATGTACATTTGGAGTGGCATATAATACAAACAACAGCTAATTAACTTAAATGAACTATATTGCAACAGGAAGTCAAATGGGAGACGTATATAGGAGTCATCACATCGCCTGGTTGGTTGGTTGGTTTGTTGGTTGGTTGGTCGGTCCAAGTTTGTGACGCGAACTACTTCTATAGTTTTCATTAGATTTTTATGAAATTTGATATGGGTTATCAGCATGATGAGAGGTAGTGCGTGATATATCTATGTAGGATTATCTACTCTTGGTACAATTTGTGACGTACACTACCTCAATTTTTTTTTTCCTTTAGATTTTCATAAAGCTTTTCAGAAATGACCGGCATAATGATTAATAGTACCAGATATAACAATAGTTTTGTTGCAGGGTTATCTGCCCTTGGAGCTTAAATACGTCTGTCCAGCTACTTCAACAGTCTCTGTTATTTTCGTGAAGCTTTACAAAAATTATCAGTATGATGAGTAGTAGTGCGTGGCATAAAATTGTTTTGTTGCAGTGTTATCTGCCCTTGGTACTTAGGCCCATCTTTCCAACATTTTTACGCGCGAACTACTGCGACAGCTTTGTTAGATTTTCATAAATTATCCATTATATTGAGTACAAGTGGTGCTGTTGCCATTGGCGCTGCAGGAGGCAGTGAGGGCTCTGGGTTTAAACCAGAGTGGTTCATGTGTATGAGTACTTTGGGAAATAAGGTGTTATATAATTTATAGCAATAACATTTTTTTGAGGTGGTATTTTTATTACCTAGGTTTCTCTACGTTTATTCGTTCCGTGATCGAGGAAGATTTGCGCGCGCACACGCGCGCGCCCTCGTGCGCGCTGCGTGCGTGCGTGCGTTAGCATACTAAATAAAAATTAGAAAGACGACATTTTGATCCCCCCTCCCCCTCCACACACACACACACACACACAGAAAGAGAAAACAGGCTTTGGTATTTGATGCAAATAGTCTCCTTATGAGACAATTTACATTAAATTTCAAAGCCTGTTTTCTAAAAGAAATAAAAGCTGTTACCAATATGTCTTAGAAGACAATTTTCATGAAATTTCAAAGCTTGTTTTCAGTTTGTCGTCCGCCAGTTAACCCCAGAGAGTGATAAAGGTTAATATCATTATATCTTTACTCGGTGCCTTGGAAGTGAATAGTCAGATCATTGTGGACTTTGTTGGGTACCTCTAGATTTATATTTTTCACGAGAGCGGCGCGTACACATTGTAGAAAATGCTCAAAAGAGTTTTTGTATATAGCAAAGGTGCGAAACACCTCTTTTTGATTGTTTCGGTTGTTTTAATGTCCCCAACTTTGAAAAGAGGTGGGGGGGGGGGTGCATATTGCTTTTGCTTTGTTCGTCGTTCGTCGCACATTAACTTGTGTACAAGACATCTCAAAAAGTATTTGAACTATGGTCTTCATATTTGGCACATTTATTTGGACTGAGGAGTAGATCACCCTGAGTTATGCTCCTTCTCAAGTTTGGCATTATATAGGCACAAGTGTATAGTTTTGGGGCATAGTGTTTTACAAAAACTCATTTCTTCTGTTCTTTCGACAGCCTTTAGAAAGCAGTTTTTCGCTTGGAGTTTTATTCCAAATGAAAATGTTTTCTTTTGAAGGACTATATCTTATTAGAAACTGTTTTCCTTTTCTGTTTCTGCACTTCAATTTCAAGTATTTATTGTAAAATTAATTTTACGGCCAAAAAATGGGTCTGACAGATGCAATTTTTTATAGAAAATTGGATTTTTTTCTTTTTTTTTTAATTTCTTATTAGCAAATAGTTTTTTAACTGATTTTCAATTATTGATGTTTCATAACAGTAAACGTCAAAGAGATTGCCCTTGGAAACAAAGAAACCATTACAAATTAGAGAATGAAAGTCTCGGTTTTATTGAGACTCTTCATAAGGAGTAGAGAAACTGTGAAAATTTCGGACATTTTGAACAAGCGGAACTTGTTGAAAACCTGCATCCAAACTGCCTACTCTATCGACTTTTGCTTAATTTGTAGGCATTTTACTATGGTAAAAAATGCATTTTCTTTTAATTTTCTAAAAACTGTCTAAACAATTTCTAAAACCACTGAACAGAATAAAACTTTTTGTGCATAGGTAGTTACAACAAAAGTTTTTTGCATTGATACACATTTGCTTACATGTATTTAATTTTTCTGAGTGAAGCACCCCGCGCACAAAAACAAAAAGTAAAAAAGACTTTCTGAAAGATGTGGAAAGAGTGACATGTGTCCTTAATATATAAGTACGCCTAAAGTAGGCAATCAGTGCTAGTTGACCCTGTGTCAGTAATTGTGTAACTTAGTATAATATCATGTCATGTGTCTGAGCTTTGTTATTTCAGTCAGCAGCACTCTAACTAAAAGCGAGCATTGAGCTTCCAGTCATGTACGTACAGGCACAGTTGTGACCCTTAGATCGATTGTTTAAAGCAAAATTAAGGGAATTGTGTATACTTGGTGATGGTTCCTACATTTCCTAACAAGCAAGATAAGATTTTATGACTTCCTGTTTGTTTACGCCTCCGCCATTTTCATTATAGTATCACCGCTGTCCGTACGTACGTCCGTCCCGTCCGTCCGTCCCGTACGTCACAAATGGTTTCCGTGCGATATCTTTTGACAAGATTGGTGTATTCGATTGAAATTTTACAAACAGGGATATAATCATAAAATGTAGATGAAGTTCGATTTAGGGCAAAATCCACCAACTACTTTAGGAGTTATGGCTCTTTTTCAACTTTGAAAAATGGTTTGCGTTCCATACTTTTGAAAAGATTAGTGTATTGGATTCATATTTTATACACGAGCATATAATTATAAAATATAGGTCAAGTTCGATTTAGGGTAAAATCCACCGATTAGTTTTGGAGTTACGGCCCTTTTTCAACATTGAAAAATAGTTGAAAATGGTTTCCGTTCGATATCTTTTGAAAAGATTAGTGTATTGGATTCAAATTTTATACACAGATATATAATTATAAAATGTAGGTCAAGTTCGATTTAAGGTAAACTCCACCAATTATTTTGCGAGTTATGGCCCTTTTTCTACTTTGAAAAAAAATGGTTTCCGTTCCATAACTTTTGAAAAGATTAGTGTATCGGATTCATATTTTATACACGAGCATATAATTATAAAATATAGGTCAAGTTCGATTTAGGGTAAAATCCACCGATTAGTTTTGGAGTTACGGCCCTTTTACAACATTGAAAAATAGTTGAAAATGGTTTCCGTTCGATATCTTTTGAAAAGATTAGTGTATTGGATTCAAATTTTATACACAGATATATGATTATAAAATATAGGTCAAGTTTGATTTAAGGTAAACTCCACCAATTATTTTGAGAGTTATGGCCCTTTTTCTACTTTGAAAAAATGGTTTCCGTTCCATAACTTTTGAAAAGATTAGTGAATTGGATTCGTATTTTTTACACGAGCATATAATTATAAAATATAGGTCAAGTTCGATTTAGGGTAAAATCCACAAATTATATTGGAAGTTACGGCCCATTTCCAACGTTGAAAAATAGTTTCCGTTCGATATATTTTGAAAACATTAGTGTATTGGATTCATATTTAATATACAGGTATATAATCATAAAATAGAGGTCAAGTTCGATTTAGGGTAAAATGCACCCATTATTATGGGAGTTATAGCCCTTTTTCACCTTCAAAAAATGTTTTCTTTTCGATATTATTTTTTAAAAAAATGGTGTATCGGATTCATATTTTATACACAGGTATATAAACATAAAATATAGGTCAAGTTCGATTTAGGGTAAAATCTGCAAATATTATGAGAGTTATGGCTTTTTTTTCAACTTCATTTTTGGCAAAATGCGTGTAGGTGAGGATGGCCCTGGGCGGGGGCATCTGTGTCATATCGACACATTTCTAGTTTTCATACAGGAATAATGTAAGAATAGTATAATGTGGTCGGTCACTGCATTATCAAAACGGTTGGTTTCCTATGTCTTTTATGAGTGTATCATTTCTTAATCTTATATTTAAAATTTGATATTGTATAAAAAGTACGTGTCTCCAGACCCAGTATATTCCAAAGCCTTAAGGCAGACTTATATAATGATGATTCATAAGGACATAGCCCTGGAAAAGTTATTTCAGGGTATGAACTTGTCAAACATGATAGCAACCATGTTTGATAAAAGATCTGTTAGATAAAATGCGCGTCTTTGTTTATAGTTTTATACATAATATGTAGCTTCTTATGTTTATGTCTTCCTGCTGGTCTATAAAAAACCGGTTCCGTTGTGGAGGTGCGAAATGCGGAAAGTAGTAATATACAGTCGACTCTCGTTATCTCGAAATCCAAGGGTCTCTATGAAACACTTCGAGATATCCGTACTTCGACATATCAGATTTGCGGAACTGAGGAAAACAATTAATCGAACAACCACCTTTAACAGAATTACTATGTAATTTGACACCTAGTTAGAGATACATTGAAAATATTGTGGAAAAGAGGAGAAATTATTTCTCCTTTTTTCCACAATATTTTGTTGCCTGTTGGTAGATCTCTGTGTTGAATTAGGGACCAGATTTTTACTTCGAGATAAGCGGTTATTCGAGATAAGCGAGGTCGAGATAACGAGAGTCGACTATAGTTACCATTCATTTTGCTTTGAGTGTGACAAGTAGTCTGTTTACTGCAGTTTCATTTCACTCATCCTATACCTCACTTGCGTACTTTACGCTTAAATATCTGGGTAAAATTTTCAGCAGACGACAATTTAAAATATTATTCTTATTTTCCCAGAAAATAGACTTTGACTCCTCGGAAGACAATTTTCATGAAATGCCAAAGCCTATTTTCGTGAAAAAATAAGGAAAATATCATCAATGTGTTGTCCGCTGACTTTGCTCATTGAGTGGCAACGGTTAATATGGGTCATATTAGTTGTAAGATTAGGAAATGCTTACAACCTGTTCTATTCGTTTTTGTTTTTTTTGTTGTTTTTTTTTGGTTTTTTTTTTTTTTTTTTTTTTTTTTTTGTTTTGTTTTTTTCAAGGAAATTTGTTTTGAAGCTGATTCTTTAAGTGGTCAATTTTCAAAGTAACGTTCCTCCAAGACATTTTTTGTTTTTTGTGTTATTTCCGTTATAGCCACCAAAAACTGACAAACAGGTCCTATTTATGTGTTGGGAGTTTAGACATGAGAATTTAAGGGGAATGAATACACCACTTACAGGGGAGACGTCTCAGTCAAAAAAGAAAAAAAAGAAAAAGAAAACTCCTGTTGTGTCTATTGTAAAAGGAAAGAATTTGCTCTCAGGAGACAAATTATTTTTAGAGGACCTCTTTTCAAAAGAGGGCTAATGAACAAAAACATACATAAAGCCATAAAGACCGCACCCTCACCCTCGCCCTCCCCTTGGCGGAAATGGCGGATACACTACCATGTGTACACAGCCCTTTAAACAATAGTTCTTCTAAATGTTTTATAAGTTTCTTATAAATTTCAGAAGTGATTGTTTGTGAAAAATCGAATATCACCATTACCTGCGCTGCGGAGAAGGGCGGTATATTGAATATAACCTATGCCAATTATGGAAGTCTCTCATTAGGAGTCTGTGAGCCCCCAGCAGGTGTTGATGTTCAGAACAGTACAAACTGTACAGCTCTCAATTCCACAGAGATAGTAAAAGATAGGTGCCAGGGTAACGTTTCATGCGAACTCATAGCAACCAACGCTGTGTTCGGCGGAGACCCGTGCCCATATGTTATGAAATACTTGGAAGTTATATACGAGTGTACGTACTAAAGAAAATGAAATATTTCACCGTATCGTATCATTTCAGTAGAACGTATTCAGAGACTGAATGCACTCCATCACGAAAACATGCCTGTATAATTTTGTCCCCCTTAAACCCCACTTTTATACAGTCAATCTTGGGGTTTACAGGGGTATACATTATTTTTCTTATTTATGCTCAAAAACATAGATTGTGGGTATTCGTTAGAATCGCCTCGCCGAGGCGGTTCTAACGAGTACCCACACTTTGGTTTGAGCAGGAATATGAAAAATATCAGAGTTTTTTATCTGAAAACTTCAGTCAGTTTTTGGTGGTGAAATTTTCTATATATTTGAATAGGCGTGTTTTCGCAATGAGCAGATTGTCCTCCAGGTTTTATAAAGGGAATTAACTTTCTGAAAACGGGTCTATACTAAAAGGAAAGAAGTTGCTCTTAATGTATGCACACCAAGCACCTTCTGAAATACTTGTCGTTTTTTGAAAGCAATTTTGTGGATTTTATCGATATGTAAACACCGGCGAAACACTCACTGTTCCTTTTAGATTATATACACCCATGGAAATACCAGTTCCGATTTGTTTTTGAAAAATGACAACGGTAGCAAACCATGCTTTAAAACATACACTTTTGTAAAAGGGTAGTTAATAAACCAAGTTCGTTTCAAATTCCCTTTACGGTTATTCCGGAACAAAGAAGACTCAGCTAATACTTGTAAATGGTTTAACCCATTTATGCCTAGCGTCCCATAAATGGAATCTTTGCAACATTACGAAAACACGCCTACTTAAATATATAGAAAATTTCACCTGAAAAAACAAAAAAATCAGATAAAAACTTTGATATTCTTCATATTTCTGCTCAAAACATAGATTGAAGGTACTCGCCAGAACTGCCTCGGCGAGGCGATTCTAACGAGTACCCACACTCTATGGATTTGAGCAGAAATAAGAAAAAATAATGTATACCCATGTAAACCACAGTTTCAATATATAAAAGAGGAGTTTAAGTGGGTCAGTATTATATAGGCATGTTTTCGTGATGAACAGCGCAGACTCAGATCAGACGCCGCAAACGCGGTGTCTGATCAGGGTCTACACTGTGTGCATTAAATACAGGATTTCTATAAAGGATGATAATTGTAAAACTTGTCAGTCATCCCTTCCATCGTTAATGGATCTGTCCCTATGATTACGGTGGAACCCTCCGCTACGGTTTAAGCAAATGTGGTTTATTTTCAATGTCACAGTTAGGAATCAGTCAACATTATTTAGCAATCCATAATATCGTTACAGGCGTATCGACAAATGGTGAGTCTTACAGTTTCTTTGACGACACAACAGCTATAGCCATAGTTTCAACGGTCGGTGGTATTGTAATAGTAGGGATAATTGCTTTAGCTGCCTACTTTCTTCTATGCCGGGAAAACACCCTAGCTGCAAGGTAATGTGGAACACGCCATGAGAAAACGTATCCTCGGGTATACACAGACAGCGGAGGCCCAGATCAGCCTGCGCATCTACGCAAACTGATCAGGGCCTTCACTCTCCGCTAACAGAATCATTGGATACTACAGTATTTACAAATGGAGAGCAATTGAGACACGGATGATACTTTGCGCATGCGCAGGATGATCTGAATCTGCGCATCTTGCGCATGTTTGAAGGCAGTTTTGCTTGGAGTGGCTCATAGAATTCGTTGTATATACAAATAACATACATACATCGAACAGAACTGAGAAATTAAGACTATCAAGTAAAGGCTTCAGTAATAATAATGATGATAATCATAATTATAATAATGATAATGTATTGAAGAGAAAGAACCACGTAAACACATATTGCAAACGGACAGTTGCCGAGGAAACGTACACAGAACAACCACAATAGAAACCGTGTTTGGAACGTACATTAGTACATTAGTGTTTTGGCCGACAAAAGGCATTTGTGGTCAGGTACCCATTACCTGACACAGATTCAGTCTAAATAAAGACAATTAAATTCAGCCAAAATATAAGTGAAGATACCTAGGAAATGCCAAAACAACGACGCACAACCTCCCCGAGGCATCAAAAGAAGAAGAAATGATGAACAAGTAACGATAAAACAAACGCTACATAAGTCTGATACTGCGCAAATATAAGCAGTAATAACTCAATATATGCTTGTGACCAAGGTTTTATTTTGTTTCTGTGATATCGTTTCGTGTCATTCTAACCTTATTCGACGAAGTCGGTTGCAATCATTCCTGTGCCATGAATGTACAATCTGTATGGAAAACGGTATATATTGTGAGATATTTGTATTGTGCGTAAAACGTTATTTTTCATATTATCAAAGTCGACTTTCTTAACTAAGTGCAGCGTTTTGCGGTGTTTGACTTATCGCTGGGTATGGTATTAAAATATGAAATAAAACTACAGAAGAAAGAACTAATTGTTCGGTAAAATTCACCTTTACCAACAGTTTCGATTGTACTAGTAGTGTGCTTCCGAAAATACTGCTTTCGTAAAAAGATCTAAAAATGCAAACAAGGTTAGCTTTTCAAACAAGGAACAAGTTTATCTTTTTCAAAAAGCTTAGAGTCACATTTCTGCATTTTTTAATAAAGCAGTGGCATGTAATGATGTTTCAAAGAGCTAAATCCAAAATACACTTCCTGCCATTTACCTCGGTAAACAATCGGAATGAAAGTCGGTGGTTCATCACGAAAACACGCCTATATAACCCTTGAATCCAACTTTTATATAGTAAAACTGTGGTTTACAGGGGTATACATTATTTTTCATATTTCTGCTCAAAACATAGATTATGGGTACTCGTTAGAACCGCCCCGTCGAGGCGGTTCTAACGAGTAACCACAATCTATGTTTTGAGCAGATATATGAAATTTTTTTAGAATTTTTCATCTGAAAACTTCCATTTTTTCAGTGGTAAAATTTTCAGTATATTTGAATAGGCTTGTTCTCGTAATGTTTTGTAGCTTGTCAAGAGTATGTTTGTGTGCACTGGGTGTTTAGACACATCATGACATCACGAAAATATGCCTATATAATTTTGTCCCCCTTAATCCCCACTTTTATATAGTAAAACTTGGGTTTACAGGGGTACACATTATTTTCTTATTTCAGCTCAAAAGCATATATTGTGGGTACTCGTTAGAACCGCCTCATCGAGGCGGTTCTAACGAGTACCCACAATATATGCTTTGAGTAGAAATATGAACAAAAAAATCGGATTTTTTTATCTGAAAATTTTCATTTTTTGGTGGAAAAATTTTCAGTTTATTTGAATAGGTATGTTTTCGTAATGAGCTCTTATCCCACATAATCAGCCCCTAGCATCTACTTAATTGCGAAAATGTCTTCTAATTTTCATCGCTTATCTTCCTTTTTGAAGATGCTTCTTGTTAGATGCCTTGGGGTAACGTTTTTTGTGACCCTGTTTTTTTGTCCTGGTATTCTCATTATTAAATAACCAGTGCTGGACAGTAGCAGAGGATGACCTTGTGTCTCTGTTTCTTTTATAATTACATGTATATTTTGCTTTTTCAACTGACTCGACGCAGTTACTAGTTTTCTGTTCTTTTTTTGTATAGATGGGCTCGCGTCAATCACTCGTTAGTTTATTTCTGTTCTTATATATACAAAAACAAACATTTAAATGATGCATCAATGGAATCTTGGAAAGTGTGTTTAAATAAAACAAAAAGAAAATACCATTTGATGCGCAACGCTAGAAGATTGCCCTTGTTCATATGTGAATTGCGCAACGACGGTCTTCTCATGATCTAAACTGATCATCCATATAGTCTTCTACAGTATCCATTAAATGTGTAAGAGCAAACACAGGCTCTGATCAGACTGCATGAATAAAGCACATCGTGATCAGTTGAGCCGGTACGTCAGAAAATGTATCAATGGAAATACGCACTAAACGAACACTCAAATGAGTCTGATCTGGCCCCAAGGTTATAAAACTTTTTTCATGCTCAACTCAGCTGAACATGAAATTTGTCTTGCTAATAAATTTCAAATTACTAAAATTGCAAACTCTTTCTTGCTAAACATAGCTGAGTATGAAAATTTCTCTGCTAATAAATATGAAAATGCCAACTATTGTTGGCATTTTCATATTTATTAGCAGAGAAAATTTCATGCTCAGCTGAGTTGAGCATGAAGAAAGTTTTATAACCTTGGGGACAGATCTTCGTTGAAAAAATATTGTATCATTGGCTGTCCAAACTACACCCCGTGAAAATTTTGATTAGTCTGCACGGGAGCGCAGGCTGATCATCATCTTCGCTGGTATGTTTTTCGAACTTGCGACTCTTTTGTTTTCTTTCAGTGGAATAACTGCTGTAAGTCCAAGGAATGTGGCACCATCAGTGTGTTAACCCTTGCCTTGCTGAATAAATTAAGATGCCACGCCTACTTCTAATTTCCAGCCAATCAGATTACTTGATCCGCATTTTGTTGATAGAAATTTACATATTTAATGACAAACAGAAGCCAACTGATCTGGATCTACACTGTTTGCTAAGACAGGGCATGTCGTGTTCAGCAAGCGAAGGGTTAATCAATGTACCACGACTGCTGGGAGATAATACAAAATAACGCACACCCTTTAAAAACAAACAAAGCGTGGGGAGACATTACAGACAGATATAGAAGAGGTTATGAGACACTGCGTGGAAATAGAGGCCACATTTTTGTGTTTGGTAAAATCCTGCTATTAACCTTACAAACGAATCCTCGATTTCATGTAATCTTTAAATAACCAAATAGATCAATGTTTGCTAATCACCTTTACTCCTTATAACTTGGCAGACCTAAAACAATACCTATGCAAACAGTGTAGGTCCAGATGAGATGGCTCATAATCAGTCTAATCAGGATCTACACTGCTTGCTAGAAGCCGGCCTCGGTGGCTCAGTTGGATGCGCGTCCGACTGGTGATAAGGTTGCGGGTTCGACACCCGCCGGGTCGGCAACATTCTTTCGTGGAGATTTGATCATGAAATAGTTTCTACGGCCATTCTTTCCCTTCTGCTGATTCAAGAAGGGCAGTTGTCAGTTTCTGGCGAAAGAATGTGCACAATGCTGGTTAACTGCTTAGAGGACTAAGCCTGTCCAGTAAAAAGTGCGGTTAGGTAAACTGACCGCGCTCGACATGATTCCATTGGATTGACTTGGCCGTAAAACCTCAACACAAACACAAACAAAACTGCTTGCTAGTATGTTCTAGATTTTCTCTGTTTGCAATAATGGATGCCTCCAAATTCAAAGACGTAAAAATACACTACAGAAGTTCAATGGTTGAAGGGTTTAATAGTGAAGTTCAAAACGGAATGTAAGAACGTACTGAACTTCACTACAGCTGGTGGTAAAATGTCTCCCCGTTCTTCATCATAGTTTATATTTATTTACGCCGCGCTGGAGCCCGGCGTATCTGTTTGAGATTGTTTTTTTGTAAAATGTGTATGCATTTAGAGAACATTGGTTTTCTTCCAGTTGTATGGGGTTCTTAGTGGGGTTATATATAACTATTCACCCCCGCTTTTTTGTTTTTATTATTCAAAGTCTCACTTTTGCAGCAGAGAACTGTGCTGTTGGTAACATAGTGAAATAAAAAAAAATGGGAAGTACTGTATAGAATGAATGTAACAATGTGGGTTTTGCTCATTTAAAAGAGAAATGAGCAGTTTTCCCGTAGGAGCCCCAATTTGACCATTCGACCTGAAATGAGCTTGCTGCTGTCAATATTCGTACACATTTGAATTTTTTTTCATTTCGTTTTTTCGTCGTAATACGAAGAAGAAACAAATGATAGTTTTCTTTGTTTACGATTGGAAATATGCATTCTCAAATCGAACGGATTATAAGCTGGTTTAATAATACAGTTTAATTTGAGATTCAAGCATGGAAAGATTTGGGCCGAAAGAAAACGTTATAAGTGGAGAAAGTATGTTCGGCCTAGGCTATGGAGGGCGACACGTAACTATGTATGCGGTCTAGAAAACAGAAGATCATAGTTGATTTTTCACATAGCTCTGATAACGTCTATAATGTTTTTATCGTTGAATATTGCGATAATTTATATAATTACAACCTTTCATAAATTATAACATTTTTCACTATACTACGATCTATAGGGAGCTAAGTAATGCATGACAGATTAGTTTCCCGGCGTATTGATGCTTTGCATCAATGTTTTCTTGTAATTATTTGTATTTTTTCAGTGCTCTTCCTATGTTTGTGTGAATATTCAAACAAGATTCTGCTCAACACGTCGGTGGAGATATATATATTCTTTTTTCCCACACTTTTACTGGATAGGTTCATCAGGATAGAATATCACATTAATCCAAAGAATTCTTCTTACCATACTCAAAGAATTTTCACTTAAGTGAAAATGATTCTTAGGATATGATAAGAAGAATTCTTTGGATTAATATTTCAGTTTACATTTAACGGAATATAAACAGATAAAGTCGAATCTGCTATTTTCGATTAATTTACATGATTCTTAGTTTCAAAGGCTCAATCTTCACCAGCATCGCAGTTAGCACCCAGTTAGCATTCTGCCTAAATCAATATCGGACCATTCATGGTCCTACAGGATCAACGGTTATTTACTATGATCAACGATATCCCGGCTCCACTTACGCCATATTATTATGCGTCATTCTGTTAAATGCTATTAGAAAGGCACATAGAAATTTGAATTTGTACTGTAGTAATTCATTTTTATAAAGCAATCATAAATAACCAGTATACACAGAGTCATAAGCTGAATGATTCCAGGCATCTCATCTTATTTCATCCTACAGTTCTCAATATCAACCTGAATTAATTTCCTTATCTTTCTAATCATCTACGCCAATACAATTTTGTCATTACGAAAACACACCTATTCAAATATATTGAAAATTTCACCACCAAAAAACTGAAAGTTTTCAGATAAAAATTCTGATATTTTTCATATTTATGTTCAAAACATAGATTGTGGGTACTCGTTAGAACCGCCTCGGCGAGGCGGTTCTAACGAGTACCACAATCTATGTTTTTGAGCAGAAATAAGAAAATAATCTATACCCTGTAAACCCCAGTTGTACTGTATAAAAGTGGATTTAAGGGGGTCGACATTATATAGGTATGTTTTCGTGATGCTATGGAAAATATAATTGAAGTTACCCAGAAAAGACCTGAAGTTATCCAGGAAATGCCACCAGCACGAAGCACATACTTCCAGAGGCACCGATATTGGAAAAGACTGAAAGGGAAAAGCAACGATATGACACAACGACACACTTGCAATAACCGACATGGAAACAAACAAAAAAAGGAAACAAATGATTAATTGAATTGGCCTGATTCAGACAACTGTCCTTTTGCTAACGATACTAAACTGTTTTTTTTTTTTTTTTTTTTTTTTTTTTTTGTTGTTGTTTTTTTTCCTTTTTGAAATTGAATTTTCGCGATAATTTTTAAATACACGTCTCCATGAAAACAATCGCCACATAAAAATTGTGAAGGAAGATAGGCGACAAAATATTCCATGGCCGTAGCATTCAGTAGTTTCGCTGTACACTGATGGAGATTTCCAAAATTATGAAATTTCGCAGGCTCTCGAAGCCCGTGACTGAAATCCACGTGCTTTTTTGGGTAATATATACTGTGATAGCGATATTTTATTGCCATATTTAAGCTTTCTTTCAACCTTGACTTTATGTTTATAATGGCTCAGGGCGCTAGATGAATAGAGCATTTAGCTGTGATTTTTCCTTTTGTTTTTCAAGAAAACGCGCATTAAGATTCTTTAAGACTCATCTCGCTTAGACAAGTCTAATAGTGTTCAGTTCGGTGGGTTTTTATGGAAAAAAAAATAACATAAATATTGTAATTCACATGCATTTTTACGGCACTTCGAAAAATCGAAAAGTCTTCATCTGATTACAGTGAAACCTACGGATATTTAAAACTTGAGACCTCGCTGAGGTGTCGGCGCCTATCTTCCTCTACATTTTTTATCCAAGGAATGTTTTACAAAAAAACGACTATTTAAAAAGTTATCGCAAAAGTTCAATTTAAAAAAAAATGAAAAAAGTCAGGTTAGGAAGGATTTTATTTTCTGGGGTTTTCCTGGATGTGCGTAGAAATACCGTATTCGACCTAATTACCGCGCTGTGCGCTAAGGTTTTTCAAAATTACTGGGAAAACTTGTGGGAAAGTATGTATATATCTACTAAGGGTACACTTTAAAAAGATCAGCAAAGTAATTATCTGATGATTTCAAAGCGATTTTTATCTGATTTTCTTTATAATAGCATATGTTGTGAGTACCCATTTGAATTGCATCGACAAGTCGATGCAATTCAAATGGGTACCCACAACATATGCCGTTATAAAGAAGTAGACAAAAATTACACTGGCTGTAATCTGAAGATTACGAAATTGCTCGACTGTGCGCTTATAGGGGTATGTGCGGTAATTAGGTCGAATACGGTAATTCCGTTCTGACTACGCCACTGCTACGCTCACAGCTTCCCACAATTCTCAGCGGCTGCCTCTCGGTATGAAAGTTCGTGTTTGTTAAATAAACACTCGATTTTAGTTAAATAAAATATATTCATTTCACGTCCATGTGAATCAATCACTTCAAATAAAATAAATTATGTCTTTGTATGACTTTGTTATTGTATTTCTAGAAAGGAAACTAAAACAAAGTTCTATACTATAAACTGAAATATCTTGCTGTAAGAAGACTTCTTTTTGTGACTGTTCGATTGTATTTGTCTGTCTTTTCCTTTGATGTTGAGAATTTGATGTGAATCTGATTGTATCTGTTCCTGAGTTCTAACTTCTTTTCTAATAAAACACAGATGAGCCACGACGACAGAATAGGTACCTTCGGATAAGTTCGCTCAGCGACGGAAGATTCCGATCAGCCTGCGCATTCGCGCACTTTGATCCGAATCTTCACTGGGGGCATTTTGGATAGCCAAGGATGCAAGGTTTCTTCATGCGTGCAATGAAGACTCTGATGAGACTGTGCGGATGCACATGTTAATTTTAGTCTTCCTTGAGCGCATATGTCAGAAGGTACGATTTCTCGTGTTACGCCTCAAATAGTACCGATCTTACACTTGACTACTTCAAAGATCTGTTATTGAATTTTGTTAAATCACTTCTTCAAAGGCATACGATTCATGCTAAATGCAAGAAAAGAAACCACCTTCCCTTTATCTCATATGCTAGCAACGAGAACCTAGATCACCATCCGCTGTCGCGAAATCTGATGATATCATGAAAACATACCTATACAATTTTGACCCCTCTAACCTCACTTTTATATAGTAAAACTGGGGTTTACAGGGGTATACATTATTTTTCTTATATTTGCTCAAAAACGTAGATTGTGGGTGCTCGTTAGACCCGCCTCGGCAAGGCGGGTCTAACGAGGACCCACAATCTATGTTTTGAGCAAAAATATGAAAAATATCAGAATGTTTATCTGAAAACGTTCAGTTTTTGTGGTGAAATTTTCAATACAGTTGAATATGAGTGTTTTTGTAATGAGGTTTGTTGTTGTCCGCGTGCAGAATCGATGTATACAGTAGAATGCATACGTATCGACAAATAAAGAATATTCTAGTCAAACTAAGCGTCTAATCTGGGCATTTGTTGTTCGCGTATTACTGAAGAGCCCTCGCTATGCGTCCTACACTATTTGTAAGTACGCATTTGTAAGGAGTCATTGTAACTTTGTCTTTATTCTTGAAAGTCTTGAAATAAAATTGACAATTACAGGAAAACCTGAACGGTTTTGTCAAACTGTCATGTTTGCCTTAAAAAGAGAGAAAACAGGGAATAAATGTTATGAATTCTCTTCGTGTACTGAGAATTTAAGCAACTTGCTTTTGTTTATTCGTAATATTAAATGGAATTCAATGTAATGTAACTCAATCTTTAAGGGGAATGGTTACTCTTTCTGGGTATGCAACCCTGTCAATATTTTTTTTTGCCGCCCTTCTGAAAATTTTACTCTAATAGAATATAATTTGCTCCCCTTGAGAGTAAATTATGCTTTTTAGAGTAGACCCCTTTTTAGAAAGGGCTTGATGTGCATGAATACAAAGAGGAAACCGCATATGTTATTTCCATTTAAACAATTGTAGTAGATCTACTAAAACTATCAAGCCCCCTTAAATAGGGATCTTGTTTCGACCCTTAAATGTGATAACAATGCAACCAGGTATATTGAATAGAAACTCAGAAATATTTTTAGATTCCGACTTTTACAAGTAAATATTATGAGTCTGTTAAGAAAAATGCAGTCGCACGATATAAGCAGCTAAGGTAGATCCAAATCATCCTGCACCTTCGCACAGTCTGATCAGGATCTTCGATAGTAGCTAACATTGCATAGAGTATTAAGTTCGTGTGTCTGTATAACATAGACACATAGACATTATTCAGACTACACATAGTCATAAAATCATAGTTAAGCTGAATGAGGTTTAATTTGTCACTATTGTCACCGGGTCGATTTTGTGTGCTCGGACACACACACACACACACACACACACACACACACACACACACACACACATATATATATATATATATATATATATATATATATATAATCAGGCTTTAGTAGAAGTGCACGACCATTTATATTTTCACATTTTTTGGTCTCGCTGTCTCAGGCAATGTAAATTGACATTTGTCAAGCCCATTGGCTAGAGCTTGTCGATGTCAATTCCTGTCGAAATATAATTAAAATATACTTGAAGGCTGAAGTATTATTGCTGTTTTCACTCACTACAGAAAAGAATTTTGACTTCGGCTTTGCCTCGGTAAATAAAAAACGACGCTTTGCAATTTGGATAGATTACAACGAAAAAATAAAAACAACATTTCTCTATTTAAATAGGGTTAAACTCTACCTCTTACGTATTTTGATATTATACTAAGGAAGAAATAAGATTTTGATGATGTTTACACCTAGGTAAAAAATATAAGTGGAAGACTTTTAAAAAGTTGAAGATATATCCGAAATGCATTTATCGTTATTTTCATTTTTTTTCTATATAAAACTTTGCGAGAATTGTACAGATAATTGTTCGGGTAATATTCATAACAAATTATCGGTAGAAGCCGTCAGTGAAGAGGTTGTCACTATTAATGTTTAATGTGTATACAAACCTACTGTCATTTCCATGTTTTCACATTTTCTGGCCCAGCTTAGACTCGGGCAAATAAAATGGCATTTGGCAAACCCATTGATTAGATCTTGTCGGTATCATTCCGTGTGAGAAAACAATAGCAAAATATTCCTAACGATTCCAGAGTTAAGGCCATTTTCGCTAACTGTCCACGGACGAATGGACGGATAAACGGGCTCACATGTTGATTTTAGCGCAGTCTCCAAAAAACAACATTACGATCGGTCGGACCACTTTTCTGCGGGTCGTTTAATTCTTCAATTCATGCTAAATACATCACGTCCGGACCTGATGCGATGCTTGCAGTAGTTTTCACGTCCGGATATTCTGGATTTTTATTGTATGATGCAATTTTACTGAATCGGCAATGGGTCAGTGCTTCAATGGTTGCATATTATCTTGGGACAATGAAACTCTTAGTCAAATTGACAGTATTCTACTAACACATATTATTAGTTTTGTTAGGGTTGTATTCTCTGGTGTTGAGTTTTACATACTCTTGGTCATAGCCATGTGACCATGAGGATGGTTTAGAATATTCCTCAATATCATAGTTTGCAACTTTCCTCAGATGTTTTATTATATGTTTTTAATTTGTTACAAGTTTTGACTTATGCTCCAGTTGGAGTTACAATCGATAATAAAATCTTGAAATCTTGAAATCTTGAATATCATCAGCCATCAACCTTAACATGACAGAATACAGAGTTAAGACTCGAAACAATGTGACAGATTTGAGGTTCCGAATAATGTGGTCATTATCTTGGTGCAAATATTAACCCTGGCCCTGCTGAACCCCGGATATGCCCTGCCTTTGCAAATAGTGTAGGTCCAGATCAGTTGGCTTCTGAAGAAGCCAACTCATCTGGATCTGCAGTGTTTGTCATTAAGTATGTGTTTGTTTCAACAGCCATGATCAAGTAATCTGATTGGCTGAAAATTAGAAGTGGGCGTGGCATCTTAATCTATTTAGCACGACAAGGGCTAATGCCCACTATACCAATCACCAAACTCAGTAACCACCAGAGAGTAAACTACACAGCAAGCAAGGGAATCTGTAGGTAAAGCTGTGTTCTGTGTAAAACGAAAACACCACCAACAACAACAATCCATTTCCCTTAAAGTTTCTCTGCGGGAATTATTTTTTCGAAAGCCTTGCGCCTTTCCATATCATATTATTTCCAGTACATGAACGTACCTTTTGACATTTGCGCCAAGCGAAGATTCCGATCAGCCTGCGCATTCGCGCAGTCTGATCAGATTCTTTACTGGGCACATTTTGGACAGCCAAGGTGCAGTTTCTTCATGTAGACAATGAAGATTCAGATCAGACTGCACAGATGTGCAGGCTGATTTGAATCCCCGTTGTGCGTATTTCCGAATGTACGTTTTCTGACGGTGCGGCTAATATAGTTATGGTTCCGGAGAAAACATTTTCGTTTCTTCATACACGCCTTACTGAATTATATTTATACAAGGGTAACTTCAAATACTCTTGAGTATATGGCAGGAAATATTGTGTTTGAGAGCCTGACACTTTTCCATCTCAAATTATTCTGATATATAGTGTTCGTTCTCAACATATTTTGTCAGCCCGCGTACACTATATTGCGAAATAACAAAGATAGAAGAGATATATCTCAAAATATTCATGACAAAGTTGAGAAAATTCTTTTGCTTTTAACCATGTATACTTTACAGTGGATTATAGTCGTGGTTACCACCATGTTTCCAGTGACCATGTTTCCAGTGGTACACCACCAGAGAGGTAATCATCAAGCACAAAAAGCTATATTCATATTTTTGTAACTTGCAGATTATTAAGGACACATATATGTTTTGAACATGAGATTTATAAGGTTTTGTCTGTATTCTATCGGTTTGAACAATAACTTTTCAAGTACTGATTTTTCATACAGAAATACGCAAACAGTTGAACGTTTAGTATACTGGTTAAATTTCAACAAACGACATTTTAAAATATTTTTTTCTTAATTTTCTCAGAAATTAAGCTTTTTGACATATCATGCGAATTTTCTCCTAAGTCTATTTCCTGGGAAAAAATAAAAAAAAAAAGTAATCAGTTTGTGGTCTGCTTAATCCGCCCAGAGAGTGGTAAATGTAATCCAGATGAAATTCAGTCGATTGCACTTTCTCTGCGATGGGGGGTCAATGTGTATTATCGATAGTGGGTTATCGTTGTTTTAAAAAATCTCTTATTTGTGACACGGTCGCTGGGTGTAACAGGGACTGCATCTCTCATTTTCTGTTACAGCTGTTGTTCTTATGAGACCCTACCAGGGGTTATAAGGAACAGGGGGATAATGTCATTTATTTTAGGGGAACAGGGGAACACATGTCTAAAAATGAACGGAACAGGGGAACAAAGGTAATTTTTGGGAGCAGGGAACATTGAAAAATAAGATTTTGATTTTGGGGAACGAGGGAAAATGCTGAAATATTTCAGGGGAACAAGGGAACAGGTACCCCCCACCTCACGCCTTGAGAGGGCCTCTCTTATAGCAGCTACTATTTCAAATGAGCCGGGGCACAGCATTTCCTGGAAGAACGCCTGTGCGCCGAGCGAAGTCAGCTCAGCCTACGCATACTTACAATCTTATCAGTTTTTGCAGGGTACTCTGTGGGTAGCCAAGGATCCAAAGCGTCTTCAAGTGGACAGCGTAGACTGATCAGCCTGCGCATCTGCGCAGGCTGATCAGAGTCTACGCTGTGTGCACAAGCAATATCGAAGGAAATGCTGTGCCCCGGCTCAAATTTCTTACTATATTGTTTGTGTTCTGGTCTGTGTTCACAGATGACTGATGAAAACAATCTTTTCTCTAAAATGCGCGCGACACATCAGCAGTGCGCAGTAATTGCACGCTACTTGCGTCATGAATAATACAATTTTACCATGTACCGTTGCAGCTGATTGGTTGGTTTGGAGTTAACTGCCCAGTCAACACTGTTAAGGTCATATCGAGCCGGTCAATTTACCTAACCACACTTTTCCTGGGCAGGCTTGGTCCTCTAAGCGGTAAACCAGTAGCCAGACACTGACAACTGCCCATCTTGATGAATCCGTTGCATTGATCGCCTATATTAAACTATACTGTATATTATGAAGCAAAAGAAGTGGCCTGACGTTTATCGAAGCGAACAACTGATACGATAGACTATGTCTGTGTTTGAGATATGCTTTACTTCGGTCAGTGTTAATCAGGTAAACAAACGGGAAAATACATGTGAAGTCATCCGGAGATGCGTTCAGTAAAGCAAATCACTCGCGAAAGTTTTCCACAACCTATATACGCTCGTATTGCATCTATGAACGATTATTGTAAACCCGTCTTACGTGACCTCCAATTAGAGAGCAGCCGTTCTATTCTCGTAGACGAGTCTTGATATTACATCGAATAAATTATATCAATTATATCAATAATAATTATTTATCTTATGTAGAATCAAATAACTAACATCAATGCAGTAAACATTTCCATATTTCTGTTACGAAAAAGCATACAAAAAGTTCATTCGCATAGGCCGCGATTTCGGTTGTGCTTAAAGACAGTTTGAGATTAGTTCGCGGATACTCGCTACCGTCCACCGAAAACTCATTATGAAAACATGCCTATTCAAATATAATGAAAATTTACCACCAAAAAATGAAAATTTTCAAGTAAGAAATTCTGATATTTTTTCATATTAGCTCAAAATATAGACTGTCGTCGAGGAAATTACAAAATATGTGCATATACCAGGATGTCAGAAAAATGGGGCCTTTCACATAGGAATCCAGAAAAATCGGGCCATTCATATACCTTTGGTTGAAAAAAGGGGACCAATCATATACCTGGCAGTGCTGAAAAAGGACGCTATTCGGCACGCACATCCATACTATGCTATATATAGGAAGTTAGCAACCCCCCCGACCCCCCCCCCCCCCCCCGCCCCGAGGCTTTAACAATGCCTATTTACTGAAAACAAAATAAGGATTTCATCATCAGTGTGTCGTCTGCTGAATATTCCCAGAGAATAAAATGGTAAAAGACAAAATGGGTCTAATTTCGAAGCTATCAAAAGATTTGAGGCACAATACGGTTTCTAACATCAACATAATCAACATATGATTGACACTTTTTAAGCTTTTGAGATACGCAAATACTCGTACTTTTCCGTTCTACTATCGACTATATAGATCGGCTATCTCCGTAATCAATCGTGCTTTCTTTAAATGTTAAGCGTACTAGCAGTTACGGGCTCAAAATTCTTCGTCAAACAGTTTCGACGATTAACACCGCATATCTGTCAAAAGTTGTTGCAAACGTAAACATAATTATTATGTTCATACCCAAGTACATGTATACATGTATTTTTATTTTCACGGGTCGTTTATTTTTTTCTTTTCAGCGTAGCGTAAATGCTTTAACGGGGGGTGGGGGGGGTGTAATTTTGGTATGACTACCTTGGCCTTCGGCTTGACAAGCCAAGTCCAGGCCAAAAATATGGATGGGTCATTAAAAGTACTCATTTACAAAGAGCATTCGGAGGTATACTAATTATGCACAATTCTGACGGGTCAGTTAGAGATTTCGACTCCTCTGTGGTCTCTGAGCAAACCACAGAAGGTGGCTCACCATTCCAATGTGTAATGGTGTCCGGGGAAAAGCATGCATGATTTAAATTGTGAATCATGTGACGCTCTAGTTGTCGTAATCCAGAAGCATGGGTCAAATTGTTCTACCTACATATATAGGTCAACAGTGCCTGTATGGACTTTGTGAAAGAAGGCCAGATCAGAGAAGACTATTCCCTCCGGGCCTCCAGTGTTGGTCACTGCAGTTTATCCAGCAACTCGCCATTCACCGACATGAATGGTGTTTTACTAAGGCCTGAAAGTCCAATCGGCATCTGTCCTTTGTACCTTCTTAGTTTGACCTGTTTAAATTTTTAGTGTATGGATACGAAACTGGGGCTGTGTACTCTAGCTTGGGACATGCGAGTGTTTTGAGTGCAGTCCGACATAAGACTACATTCCTTAGATTGTCTTAGTTTGGTTTCCTTTCTTGAATTTCTAGCTTAAACTTTTACTTTAACTTCGACTTGAACAAATATATTTTTTATTCAACATGTGCTCATTTATAATTCTTGTTTCATGTCTTAAGGTTATCTTTAGATATTTTTTCTCTTTTTAAAACGAAGCAATACAGCTCAAAACCTTGATAGTAATATAAATAAAACAAGAAAAGATTGATGCAAAGCATCAATACGCCGGGAAACTAATCTGTCATGCATTACTTAGCTCCCTATAGATCGTAGTATAGTGAAAAAATGTTATAATTTATGAAAGGTTGTAATTATATAAATTATCGCAATACTCAACGATAAAAACATTATAGACGTTATCAGAGCTATGTAAAAAAATCAACTATGATCGTCTGTTTTCTAGCCCGCATACATAATTACATGTCGCCATCCATAGCCAAGGCCGAACATACTATATCCGAAATCATCTATGTAGCAGTGTTTCGTTCTTTTCTCCACTCACAACATTTTCTTTCGGCCCAAATCTTTCCATGCTTGAATATCAAATTAAACTGTAATATTATTAAACCAACTTATAATCAGTTCGATTTGAGAATGCATATTTCCAATCGTAAACAAAGAAAAATATCTTCTGTTTCTTCTTCGTAGTACGACGAAAAAACAAACGAAATGAAAAAATTCAAACGTGTACGAATATTGATAGCTACAAGCTCATTTCAGGCCGAATGGTCAAATTGGGGCTCCTACAGGAAAACTGCTCATTTCTCTTTTAAATGAGCAAAACCCACATTGCTACATTCATTCTACACAGTACTTTCCATTTTTTTATTTCACTATGTTACCAATAGCACAGTTCTCTGCTGCAAAAGTGTGACTTTGAATAATAAATAAAAAGTGGGGGATGAATAGTTATGTATAACCCCACTAAGAACCCCATACATCTGGAAGAAAACCGATGTTCTCCAAATGCAAACACATTTTACAAAAACAACCTCAAACAGATACGCCGGGCTCCAGCCCAGCGTAAATAAATACACGCAAACTTTATGGTACATAAGTCTGACATTTTGACTGGCGTCTTGCACTGATAACAAATTTTATTAACGTGAAACGCACATTTCCTAACAAATGATCAACTTAATTTCACGCCTACCAAATGAAACAATTCTTAACCATTGGTTAAAAACGCAAAGCAATTATAGCGATATCCGGTTAGTTGATGGCGCAGAAAGGTAAACAAACTTTGCACTTTCTGTCTTACATGAACGATATAAATATGTTGAGGAAATAATTAACACATCGGGCTTATGGAGTAAATCTGAGACCACCTACTTCATTCAGATAGGCTGAATTTATTTTCGCCTGCTGCAGTTGTGATGAAAGCCTTCGAGAAACTTGGAAATCGGTGATGTATATAGTTGTTAATTTGATTTTGCGATTTGCTAGAAGTTATGCATATCATATCATGTCAATGCACATAACCCAGAAATCATCGGGCTAACGACGTAATTACAATATCCAGTCTCCTCCAGATGATGTATTATTTACTCAAAATTTACCTTGAGGGAATGCCTTGAAATGTCCCTTCTGTGGTTCTAACAAATACGGTTTATTCTTTATAGGATTTGCAAGACTTCTCTTCACAACAGAAACGTTGCTCTTTTCCAGCTGGTTCCTGTTTACGACATCTGTATTGTCTCAAGCCGAAGGTAAGGGAAACACAGTTTGCAGGCATTCTGGTGATTGTGACACAAGAACGGAGTACAAGAACTAAGTTAAAAAATAAGTGAGATAATCTTAATAAAAACGAAACTGAGACGTGACCAAGACCAAAAGCATAGCATGTACCTGACCTAAGTCCTCGTATCCATATTACTTACCTTTCCATATCGCGAACTTCCCGCTCCTAAACCAAGCGCACAAGTCGTTCATGATAAATTGGAAACAGGTACCGTATTTATGTAGGCTTCATACAGACAGGACTGAGCAAACTGTGTAGACCCAGATAATACGTCGCATAACGCGGCGTATAATTAGGGTCTACACTACTTGTCTTCCATGTTGCATCAACATCATAACATAACCTAAGTTTATTTCGTAATGGAAGGCAACCGGCCCAAAATACATAGCAATTCAACATGTACATTTGGAGTGAACCTATACCGCACTTGCGTACTTTACGCTTAAATATCTGGGTAAAATTTTCAGCAGACGACAATTTAAAATATTTTTCTTATTTTCCCAGAAAATAGACTTTTACATTTCATGCAAATGTCTCCTCGTGAGACAACTTGCATGAAATGCCAAAGCCTATTTTCTGGATAAAATAAGGAAAATATCATCAATGTGTTGTCCGCTGATTGCTCATTGAGTGGCAACGGTTAACAGAGGTCATATTAGTTGTAAGATGTAATGTTAGGAAATGCTTACAACCTGTTTTATTCGTTTTTCTCAAGCAGGAAACTTGTTTTGAAGCTGATTCTTTAAGTGATCATTTTGTTAATACATCAAAGTAACGTTTCTCCAAGACATTTGTGTGTTTGTATTATTTTTAATTCCGTTACATCCACCAAAAACTGACAAACAGGTCCTATTAATGTGTTGGAGCTTAGCATCACTTCAGACTTATGAGAATTTAAGGGGAATGAATACACCACTTTCAGGGGATACATCTCAGTCAAAAAGTAAAAAAAAAGAAAGAAAAAGAAAAAAAAGAAAACTCCTGTTGTATCTATTGTAAAAGGAAAGAATTCGCTCTCAGGAGACAAATTATTTTTAGAGGACCTCTTTTCAAAAGAGGACTAATGAACAAAAACATACATAAAGCCATAAAGACCGCCCTCACCCCCTCTCCCCCTCGCCCTTCCCTTGGCGGAAATGGCGGATACACTACCATGTGTACCCAGCCCTTTAAACAATAGTTCTTCTAAATGTTTTATAAGTTCCTTATAAATTTCAGAAGTAATTGTTTGTGAACAATCGAATATCACCATTACCTGCGCTGCGGAGAAGGGCAGTATATTGAATATAACCTACGCCAATTATGGAAGTCTCTTATTAGGAGTCTGTGAACCCCCAGCAGGTGTGGATGTTCAGAACAGTACAAACTGTACAGCTCTCAATTCCACAGAGATAGTAAAAGATAACTGCCAGGGTAACGTTTCATGCGAACTCATAGCAACCAACGCTGCGTTCGGCGGAAATCCGTGCACATATGTTGTGAAATACTTGAAAGTTATATACGAGTGTACGTATTAGAAAAAATGAAATATTCCACCGTATCGTATCATTTCAGTAGAATGTATTCAATAAGGAGACTGAATGCACTCCATCACGAAAACATGCCTATATAATTTTGTCCCCCTTAAGCCCCACTTTTATACAGTAAAACTGGGGTTTACAGGGGTATACATTATTTTTCTTATTTATGCTCAAAAACATAGATTGTGGGTATTCGTTAGAATTTCCTCGCCGAGGCGGTTCTAACGGGTACCCACAATCTTTGTTTTGAGCAGGAATATGAAAAATATCAGAGTTTTTTTTATCTGAAAATTTTCAGTTTTTGCAGGTGAAATTTTCTATAAATTTGAATAGGCGTGTTTTCGCAACGAGCAGATTGTCCTCCAGGTTTTATAAAGGGAATTAACTTTCTGAAAACGGGTCTACACTAAAAGGAAAGAGGTTGCTCTTAAGGGATGCACACCAAGCACCTTCTGAAATACTTGTCGTTTTTTGAAAGCATGACTTTGAAATCATGACCGCCAGAGAGCATGGCTGATATTTCCTATTAAAGGGACGAATATCATTTTTTAGGATTTTATCGATGTGTAAACACCGGCGAACCATTCACTGTTCCTTTTAAATTATATACAACCATGGAAATACCAGTTCCGATTTGTTTTTGAAAAATGACAACGATAGCAAACCATGCTTTAAAACATACACTTTTGTAAAAGGGTAGTTAATAAACCGAGTTCGTTTCAAATTCCCTTTACGGTTATTCCGGAACAAAGAAGACTCAGCTAATACTTGTAAATGGTTTAACCCATTTATGCCTAGCGTCCCATAAATGGAATCTTTGCAACATTACGAAAACACGCCTATTCAAATATATAGAAAATTTCACCTAAAAAAAAAACTGAAAATTTTCAGATAAAAAACTCTTCATATTTCTGCTCAAACCATTGAGGGTACTCGTTAGAACCGCCTCGGGGAGGCGATTCAAACGAGTACCCACACTCTATGATTTTGAGCAGAAATAAGAAAAGATAATGTATACCCCTGTAAACCCCAGTGTCACTGTATAAAAGTGGGGTTTAAGGGGTCAATATTATATAGGCATGTTTTCGTGATGAACAGCGCAGACTCAGATCAGACGCCGCAAACGCGGTGTCTGATCAGGGTCTACACTGTGTGCATTAAATACAGGATTTCTATAAAGGATGATAATTGTAAAACTTGTCAGACATCCCTTCCATCGCAAATGGATCTGTCTATATAACTACGGTGGAACTCTCCGCTACGGTTTAAGCAAATGTGGTTTATTTTCAATGTCACAGTTAGGAATCAGTCAACATTATTTAGCAATCCATAATATCGTTACAGGCGTATCGACAAATGGTGAGTCTTACAGTTTCATTGACGACACAACAGCTATAGCCATAGTTTCAACGGTCGGTGGCACTGTAATAGTAGGGATAATTGCTTTAGCTGCCTACTTTCTTCTGTGCCAGGGAAACACCCTAGCTGCAAGGTAATGTGGAACGCACCATGAGAAAACGTGTCTTCGGGTATACACAGACAGCGGAGGCCAAGATCAGCCTGTGCATCTACGCAGTCTGATCATGGCCTTCACACTCCGCTAACAGAATCATTGGATACCACAGTATTTACGAATGGAGAGCAATTGAGATACGGATGATACTTTGCGCTTGTGCAGGATGATCTGAATCTGCGCATCTTGCGCATGTTTGAAGGCAGTTTTGCTTGGAGCGGTCCATATAATTCGTTGTATATACAAATAACATACATACATCGAACAAAACTGATAAATTAAGACTATCAGGTAAATGCTTCAATAATAATAATAATAATAATAATATACCCGATGTATTGAAGAGAAAGAGCCACGTTAACACATATTGCAAACGGACAGTTGCCGGGGAAACGAACACAGAACAACCACAACAGAAGACGTGTTTGGAACGTACATACGAGGGATGTTCGAAATGAATTGCTTATTGTCCTCTAGCTCGATATCAACGTGGGGCAAGATAAAAACCAATACATACCTGTATAGGGCTATTCAATATCTACACAATGGTGTATAAATGTACATGTTAGACTAAGTGTAAGACATAAAATTTGCCATTTGCATACACGCAGTCATTGACCACTGCAGTAACAAGAGCTGTCGTAGGACAGCGAGCTCGCCTGCTGGGTACATTTTATACTGTAACATTTTTATCATTAAGCCATATAATATAGGTCACACTGACCTAGATGTATTTGTATGTAAATCATTTTGTCACATAGATATAATAATCCAGGTATGACAATTCTCCATGAAATAGTAATAAAAATAAAAGGCAAAATCACTGAAGCATGAAATATAGGTCACAATGACCTAGATATAGTAAGTGGTCATTCATTGGGTCACATGGAACTAATATTCCAGGTGTGACATTTATCCAACAAATAGTATTCAAGATATAAGGCAAAATCACTGAACAATGAAATATAGGTCACACCAACAGAGATATATTTTGACGTCAATAATCGGGTCACAAGGAACTAATATCCCAGGTGTGACATTTATCCAACAAATAGTATTCAAGATATAAGGCAAAATCACTGAACCATGAAATATAGGTCACAATGACCTATATATAGTAAGTGGTCATTCATTGGGTCACATGGAACTAATATCCCAGGTGTGACATTTATCCAACAAATAGTATTCAAGATATAAGGCAAAATCACTGAACCATGAAATATAGGTCACACCAACAGAGATATATTTTGACGTCAATAATCGGGTCACAAGGAACTAATATCCCAGGTGTGACATTTATCCAACAAATAGTATTCAAGATATAAGGCAAAATCACTGAACCATGAAATATAGGTCACAATGACCTAGATATAGTAAGTGGTCATTCATTGGGTCACATGGAAGTAATATCCCAGGTGTGACATTTATCCAACAAATATTATTCAAGATATAAGACAAAATCACTGAACCATGAAATATAGGTCACACCAACAGAGATATATTTTGACGTCAATAATCGGGTCACAAAGAACTAATATCCCAGGTGTGACATTTATCCAACAAATAGTATTCAAGATATCAGGCAAAATCACTGAACCATGAAATATAGGTCACAATGACCTAGATATAGTAAGTGGTCATTCATTGGGTCACATGGAAGTAATATCCCAGGTGTGACATTTATCCAACAAATAGTATTCAAGATATAAGGCAAAATCACTGAACCATGAAATATAGGTCACACCAACAGAGATATATTTTGACGTCAATAATCGGGTCACAAGGAACTAATATCCCAGGTGTGACATTTATCCAACAAATAGTATTCAAGATATAAGGCAAAATCACTGAACCATGAAATATAGGTCACAATGACCTAGATATAGTAAGTGGTCATTCATTGGGTCACATGGAACTAATATCCCAGGTGTGACATTTATCCAACAAATAGTATTCAAGATATAAGGCAAAATCACTGAACCATGAAATATAGGTCACAGTGACCTAGATATAGTAAGTGGTCATTCATTGGGTCACATGGAAGTAATATCCCAGGTGTGACATTTATCCAACAAATAGTATTCAAGATATAAGGCAAAATCACTGGACCGTGAAATTTAGGTGACCTGGACCATAAAATGTAGGTCACCATGACCTTCACTCTCTTACACTTAAACCGATGTCACATAGTTAGCTGATGTATAACCAGTTGTGTCTATAACCTGTAGGCATATAAGATTTTACAAATGTGTCCTAGATTTTGACCCCTAGCCCCACTCCAAGGCCCACCCTGAGGTATGAACCCAGGGGTATGTTCTTTTGGAATCTCAGAAGACTCCTCCAGGTACCCAAATTATAAATATGAATGCTCTATGAGGAGTGAAAGTCAAGATATAAGAATTTGAAAAACTTTAACACAGTATTACAAAGGTGTCCTAGATTCTGACCCCTAACCCCACCCAGGGGCATGAACCCAGGGGTTTATTCTCTTGGAATCTCAGAAGACCCTCCAAGGTACCTAAGTTCCAAATTTGATGCCTCTGTGAGGAGTGACTGTTGAGATATAAGCATTTGAAAAACTTTAACACAGTGTGACGGGAACGGGAACGCAAACGCAAACGCAAACGCAAACGACCGGGGTGACTACAATAGCTGTCCTTGTACTTCGTACAGGCGAGCTAAAAATGGTTGGTAGAAGCGTCGACAAAAAAGATGAAATACGGGCTTACATCAAAGCTCGCTCAAAACTTGGTTGTTCTTTGAAGAAGCTGATGACTGAAATTTCTACTGCTTTTGGACCTTCTTGTGTGTCTTATGAGACAGTTCGGAGGTGGAAAAAGAAATTTGAGTCTGGTGTAGAGTCCATCAAAAATGCACCGAAATCAGGTAGGCCAAAATCTGCATCTCGTAAAGAAATAGTTTCCAAAATAAAGGAAATCATTGAAGGAGATGCCAGATTTACAGTTTGTGATATTGCACGAAAGGTAGGCATATCACTATCAACGGTTCACCTTATTTTGAAGAAGCATTTGAAAGTCAGAAAGATTTCTGCTAGATGGGTGCCACATCTGTTGACTGACGAGCAAAAGCGGCAACGGGTTAAAGTGGCCAAAAAGCTGCTTCAAATGTTTCCAAAATATGACAAAAAGCAGTTTGCCAATGTCGTCACAGGTGATGAAACCTGGGTCCATTATTTTGAGCCCGTCAGAAAGGTTAGCAATAAGATCTGGGCCACTAAACACAGCGAACACCCAATAATTGCCAAACGTTCTTTGAGTACAAAGAAGGTTTTGTATGCAATCTTCTTCTCTGATGAAGGAGTCGCAATAAAAGTGCCAGTGAAAAAGGGCAAAAGCATCACCGGAAAGTACTACAAAGACGTAGTACTGAAGAAACTGAAAAAGTATTATCAGAAACGACGCCCTGCCACTGGTTTTAAACATGTCCGTCTTCTACATGACAATGCCCCAGCTCATACCTCCGCAATAGTTACGGCGTTTTTGAAGAAAGAAAAAGTAACTGTTTTGCCTCACCCCCCGTATTCCCCAGACCTTGCTCCATGTGATTTCTTTTTGTTTCCGAAATTGAAAGCATTCTTTGCTGGGCGGAAATACCAGTCCCGAGAGGCACTTGGATCTGCCATTCATCAGTACCTTATTACTGTGCCCAAATCAGCGTACCGTGACGCCTTCAAGAAGTGGATACATCGGCTGAATATTTGCATTTCTAGCCATGGGGAGTACTTCGAGGGCATGAAATGAGTACTTTTGGGCTAACTTGAAATTTGAAGTCTCCAGATAGAAATAAGCAATTCATTTCGAACATCCCTCGTATATTAGTACATTAGTGGTTTGGCCGACAATAGGCCACAGATTCAGTCTAAATAAAGACAATAAAATTCAGCCAAAATATAAGTGAAGATACCCAGGAAATGCCGAAACAACGAAGCACAACCTCCCCGAGGCATCAAAAGAAGAAGAAATGAATAACAAGTAACGATAAAACAAACGCTACATAAGTCTGATACTGCGCAAATATAAGCAGTAATAACACAATATATGCTTGTGACCAAGGTTTTATTTTTTCTGTGATATCGTTTCGTGTCATTCTAACCTTATTCGACGGAGTCGGTTGCAATCATTCCTGTGCCATGAATATACAATCTGTATGGAAAACGGTATATGTTGTGAGATATTCGTATTGTGCGTAAAACGTTATTTTTTCATATTATCAAAGTCGACTTTCTTAACTAAGTGCAGCGTTTTGCGGTGTTTGACATATCGCTGGGTATGGTATTAAAATATGAAATAGAACTACGGAAGAAAGAACCAACTGTTCGGTAAAATTCACCTTTCCCCACAGTTTCGATTGTACTAGTAGTGTGCTTCCGAAAATACTGCTTCCGTAAAAAGATCTAAAAATGCAAACAAGGTTAGCTTTTCAAACAAGGAACAAGTTTATCTTTTTCAAAAAGCTTAGAGTCACATTTCTGCATTTTTTTTAATAAAGCAGTGGCATGTAATGATGTTTCAAAGAGCTAAATCCAAAATACACTTCCTGCCATTTACCTCTGTAAAGAATCGGAATGAAAGTCGGTGGTTCATCACGAAAACACGCTTATATAACCCTTGAACCCAACTTTTATATAGTAAAACTGTGGTGTGGTTTACAGGGGTATACATTATTTTTCATATTTCTGCTCAAAACATAGCTTGTTGGTACTCGTTAGAACCGCCTCGTCGAGGCGGTTCTAACGAGTACTTACAATCTATGTTTTGAGCAGAAATATGAAAAATTTTAGAATTTTTCATCTGAAAACTTCCATTATTTTGGTGGTAAAATTTTCAGTATATTTGAATAGGCTTGTTCTCGTAATTTTTTGTAGCTTGTCAAGAGTATGTTTTGTGCATTGGGTGTTTAGACACAGCATGAGCTCTTATCCCACATGATCAGCCCCCAGCATCTACTAAATTGCAAAAATGTCTTCTAATCTTCGTTGCTTATCTTCCTTTTTGAAGATGCTTCTTTTTAGATGCCTTGGGGTAACTGTTTTGTGACCCTCGTTTTTCCTGGCATTGTCATTATTAAATAACCAGTGCTGGTCAGTAGCAGAGGATGACCTTGTGTCTCTGTTTCTTTTATAATTACATGTATATTTTGCTTTTTCAACTGACTCAACGCTGTTACTAGTTTTCTGTTATTTTTAAATATAGATGGGCTCGCGTCAATCACTCGTTAGTTTATTTCTATTCTTATATATACAAAAAACAAACATTTAAATGATGCATCAATGGAATCTTGGAAACTTTGTTTAAAGAAAAATATACCATTTGATGCGCAACGCTAGAAGATTGCCCTTGTTCATATGTGAATTGCGCAGCGACGGTCTTCTCATGATCTAAACTGATCATTCATATAGTCTTCTACAGTATCCATTAAATGTGTAAGAGCAAGCATGGGCTCTGATCAGACTGCATGAATAAAGCACATCGTTATCAGTTGAGCCGGTACGTCAGAAATGTACCGTTGGACATATGCATCAACGAACACTCAAATTAGTCTGATCTGGCCCCAAGTTTATAAAACGTTTTTCATGCTCAACTCAGCTGAGCATGAAATTTGACGTGGTAATAAATCTCAAATAACAACCAATTGCAAATTATTTCTCGCTAACATTGCTGAGCATGAAAATTTCTCTGCTAATAAATATGAAAACGCCAACTATTGTTGGCATTTTCTTATTTATTAGCAGAGAAAATTTCATGCTCAGCTGAGTTGAGCATGTAAAAAGTTTTATAACCTCGTGGCCAGATCTTCGTTGTGCTCATGAAGAAAAATAGTGTATCCTTGGTCCAAAATGCGCTCCGTGAAAATTTCGATTTGCCTGTACGGGAGCGCAGGCTGATCTGAATCTTTGCTGAGCGCACATGCCGAATACATGTAATATGTTGTTTTTTTTTTTGTTTTGTTTTGTTTTTTTGTTTTTTTTTTTGTTTTTTTTTTTTTTCTTTTTTTTTTTTTTTTTTTGTTTTTTTTTTTTTTTGTTTTTTTTTTTTTTTCGATCTTGCGGCTCTTTCGTTTTCTTTCAGTGGAATAACTGCTGTAAGTCCAAGGAATATGGAACCATCAGTGTGTTAATCAATGTACCACGACTGCAGGGAGACAATGCAAAATAACCCACACCCTTTAAAAACAAGAACAGCGTGGGAGACATTTCAGACAGATATAGAAGAGGTTATGAGACACTGCTTTGAGACAGAGACCACAATTTGTGTTTGGTAAAATCCTGCCATTAACCTTACAAACGAATCCTCGATTTCATGTAATGTTTGAATAACTAAATGGATGAATGTTTGCTAATCACCTTTAATCTTTTCAACCTGGCAGACCTAAAGGTACCTATGCAAACAGTGTGGGTCCAGATGAGATGGCTCATAACCCATCTCATCAGGAGCTACACTGTTTGCTTGAAGCCGGCCTCGTCGGCTCAGTTGGATGCGCGTAGGATTTCGTAATTAGGAGGTTGCAGATTCGACCCCAGCCGGGTCGGAACCATTTTTTCGTGGAGATTTGATCATGAAATATTTTCCATCTTCATTCTCTCCCTTCCGCTGATCCAAGAAGGGTAGTTGTCAGTTTCTGGCGAAAAAACAATGTGCATGATAGCCTGACCAGAAAAAGGTGTAGTTAGGGAAACTGACCACGCTCGACATGACCCCATTGGGTTGAGTGGGCCGTAAAACCTCAACAAACTGCTTTCTAGTCTGTTCTAGATTTTTATTAACATTTTTGTATACAATAATGGATGCGTCCAAACTCAAAGACAGAAAAATACACCACAGAAACTCAAGAGTTGAAGGGTTAACCTCTGTCACCACCACCTGTAGTAAAGTTCATTACGGTCTGTAATAATGTAATGAAATTCACTACAGCTGGTGGTAAAATGTCTCCCCGTACTTCATCATAAATTATATTTACAATTATTAGTAATCTTGCAATGCGTGTTTGTGTAATTGTGCAAACAAGGTTCTACTCAACACGTGGCTAGAGAACTTTTTTTTTTCAGTTTTACTGGATAGGTTTCATCAGGATAAAATATCACATTAATCCAAAGAATTCTTTATACCATATCCAAAGAAGTTTCACTTAAGTGAAAATGATTCTTTGGATATGATAAAAAGAATTCATTGGATTAATATTTCAGTTTACCTTTAACAGACTATGAACAGACTAATAAATCGAGTCTGCTGTTTTCGATTCATTTACATGATTCTTGGTTTCAAAGGCCCAATCTTTACCAAATGCTTCCACAAGCATCGCAATAAGCACCCAGTTAGCATTCCGCCTAAATCTATATCGGACCATAAACGGCCCTACAGGATCAACGGCCATTTACTATGTTCAAGATCAACGATATCCCGACTTCACTTATGCCATATTTGCATGCGTCATTCTGTCCAATGCTATCAGGCACCTAGGAATTTGAATTTGTACTGTATTAACTCATTTTTATAAAGCAATCACGTATAACTAGTATCCATAGAGTTATAACCTGAATGATTCCAGGTATCTCATCTTATTTTATCCTACAGCCCTCAATATTATCCTGGATTAATTTCCTTATCGTTCTAATCATCTGCGTCAATACAGTTTTTTCCAAGGAAAATAAAATTGAAGTTACCAGAAAAGGCCATAAGCACAGACATCCCGAGGCGCCGAAAGAGGAAGAGAAAGGGGAAAAACAATGATATGACACACAATGACACACTTGCGAAAACCGACATTGAAACAAAGAAGGAAACAAGTGATTAATAGGCCTGATTCAGACAACTGTCGTTTTGCTAACGATACTTAACTCGATTTTTTTTTTCTTTTTCAAACTGAATTTTTGCGATATATTTTTAAATACAAGTCTCCATGAAAACTATCGCCACATAAAAGTTGTGAAGAAAGAAAGGCGCCAACATCTCCAAAATAGTCCATGGCCGTAGCATTGTGTAGTTTCGCTGTATACTGATAGTTTTCCAAATTTATGAAATTCCACAGATTTTAAAAGCCCGTAGCTGATTTCCATGTGCTTTCTAAGGTAATATATATTGTCGATAGCGATATTTTATTGCCATATTTAAGCAATCATTCAACCTTGGCTTTATGTTTATATTATAATGGCTCAGGGCGCTAGATTAACAGTGCATTTAGCTGTAACATCCCTTTTGTTCTTCAAGAAAACACGCATTTAGATCCTTTAAGACTCATCTCGCTTAGGCAATAGACCTACTCCGGCAGTAACTGATAAGCATATGCTGTGTGCAAACTTTACCGGATTTCCCTGCTACAGTTAGAATTATATAGCTCTGCACTTGGAGAAGTATGTCACCTTCCTTTCTTTGTTTATTTTTGTCTGTTCATTGACCCAACATTTATGAAAGTGTGATTTGGTAGTATCGGACAGTTTTATGATTTAGATTTAGCATCTATATACTATCCTTTCAACATCACTTGGAAAGACTTTTTTCTGTTTTATTCTCAAATATTTATCCTCAGATTGAATTTATGGCAAAAGAAATGACAATTTCTATAGTAACATGATTTTTTGGAATGTTTGTCTAGGAAAATATTTTTTTACTTTTCTTTGCTGAATTTAAATTATTGATGTTTCACAACAATATTGTGAAAATTTCAGGAAAAAAAATGACCAAACGCACCTTGTTGAAAATCTGCCTCCAAGCTACCTATCCTACAGATTTCTGCATAATTTGCATTAACTTTTTCTAAACAAAAAGAGAAAATATTTGATGTTTTTAAACCATTGACTAGAATAAAACAAATTGTGCACAGGTAGTGTTACGACAAAAGGTTTTGCATTTAATCATGACAAACGTTTGCAAAGTTACTTCTTCTGTGCAAATCGCCAAATTAAAAAAAAAAAAAAAAAAAAAAAAAAAAAAACTACTTCAGTCATACAGTCACAGAGCACACATGGAAGGAGTGAATGTTTTTTCCGTTTCCAAAAGCCGTGGATGAACCTTGATAGATGTAAATAATAATAATAATAGCCTGCACAAGACTCCATGAACAAATGAACGTAGACATGATAGATCATCATCATTATGCGTGCTCACTAGTAAGTCAAAGTTCTACATGTACCTGAAAGTAACTCCGCGATTCTTCAGAAACGGTTGTAATTATTTGACGGACTTTGTATTAAAATTTGCAGAACTGATTTTCTTCTGAAATATCATTTATTAGTCAAATAAACTAAGCAAAGTGTACCAAGGTGAGTGTATTTCCACAGAAAATCCATTGGGTTCATACAGCAGCTGGCAGATACGTATTTGTACCCAATCACGCTGTGTGTATATCTGATGCCTGTGTAATAGCACTGCCAGAATAGCTTTATTCTAATTGTATTTAACTAGGTAAGTTTTATGAAGAAAATAGTATAAATATTTTATTTCACTTTAATCTTTTACGGACCTCCAGAAAATCGTAAAATATACATCTGATAACAGTGAAATCTATGGACATTTAAAAACTTGAGACCTCTCTGAGGTGTCGGCGCCCATCTTCCTCTACAACTTTCATCCAAGGAAGGATTAGAAAAAAAAAAACGATTATACAAAAAATATCGCAAAAGTTTAATTTATAAATGATAAAAAAATCAAGTTTAGGAAGGATCTTATTTTCTAGTTTATTTGTTTTCCTGGACGTGCGTTCTGATTACGGCACTGTACTGGCTAACAGCTTCCCACAATCCACATCGGTTGCCTCGTGTTTGATAAATACGAGTAAACATTCGATTTTAGTTAAATAAAATCCATTCATTTAACGTCCATGTAAATCAATCACTACAAATGAAATGAATTATGCCTTTGTATGACTTTGTTATTGTAGTTTAGAAAGGAAATCAAAACAAAGTTCTACACAGTAAACTGAAATATCTTGCTGTAAGAAGACTTCTTTTTGTGACTGTTTAATTGCATTTGTGCTGTCTTTCCCTTTGATGTTGAGAACTTAATGTGGATCTGATTGTATCAGTTTCTGAGTTCTTATTTACTTTTCTAATAAAACACAAATGAGTCACGACGACAGAAAAGGTACCTTCGGATATGTTCGCTCAGCGAAGATTCCGATTAGCCTGCGCATTCGCGCACTTTGATCCGATTCTTCACTGGGCGCATTTTGGAAAGCAAAGGATGCAAGGTTTCTTCATGTGTGCAATGAAGACTCTGATCAGACTGCGCGGATGCACATGTTAATTTGAGTCTTCCTTGAGCGAATATGTCAGAAGGTACGTTTTCTCGTGTTACACCTCAAATAGTACCGATCTTACACTTGACTACTTCAAAGATATATTATTGAATTTTGTAAAATCACTTCTTCAAAGACATACAATTCATGCAAAATGCAAGAAAAGAAACCACCCTTCCCTTTACCTCATATGCTAGCAACGAGAACCTAGATCACAATCCGCTGTCGCGAAATCTGATGGCATCACGAAAACATACCTATATAATTTTAACCCCCCTCAAACCTCACTTTTATATAGTAAAACAGGGGTTTACATGGGTATACATTATTTTTCTTATTTCTGCTCAAAAACATAGATTGTGGGTACTCGTTAGACCCGCCTCGGCGAGGCGGGTCTAACGAGAACCTACAATCTATGTTTTGAGCAAAAATATGAAAAATATCAGAATGTTTATCTGAAAACTTTCAGTTTTTGGTGGTGAAATTTTCAATACAGTTGAATATGAGTGTTTTCGTAATGAGGTTTGCTGTTGTCCGCGTGCAGAATCGATGTATACAGTAGAATGCATACGTATCGACAAATAAAGAATGTTCTAGTCAAACTAAGCGTCTAATCTGGGCATTTGTTGTTCGCGTGTTACTCAAGAGCCCTCGCTATGCGTCCTACACTATTTGTAAGTACGCATTTGTAAGGAGTCATTGTAACTTTGTCTTTATTCTTGAAAGTCTTGACCATAAAAGCATACTATTTGGCCTGTTTTATCGACCGCCTAATTCGAATAACAATTACTTTTCTAATATTGAAGACTCTATTGCTCTCGCGGTAGATACTAATATTCGTGAAATAATCGTCATGGGAGATTTTAACTACAATTTGTTGAATTTGCAATCATCTAGAAAGATCAATGCTCTGTGCACCCAGTTCTCTTTGACTCAAACAATCGAAGAAGCCACCCATTATACTGAGAATTCTTCGTCTTTAATTGATTTATTAATAGTCAGTAACAAAAATAGTTTGCTTTTAAGTGGTATAGGTGACCCATTTCTGAATCAGGATATACGTTACCATTGCCCAGTATACGGAATTCTCAAGTTTGCTAAACTAAAACGTAAAACATTTAAACGTCATATTTGGGACTATGAAAAAGGAAATTATCAATCATTACGTGAGCAAGCATCCTTAGTAGACTGGCCTGCTCTTTACGACGATAACATTGACACATACTCTGTAAATATAACTTCAAAAATAATCGACCTAGCCAAAGATAACATTCCAAATAGAAATATTACAATCCATCCTTCAGATCCTCCATGGATAACGCCAGAATTAAAAAGATATATTCGCAAACGCAAACGGTCATATCATAGAGCAAAACGAACAGGAAATGAAACAGACTGGAGTAAGTTTAAGAAATTACGAAATCAAACAGTTAAAATGACACGCAAATGTAAACAGTTTTACAATGACAAAATAGCAGACAAATTGCGGTCTGAATCCCTTTCTTCAAAAGACTGGTGGTCTACATTAAAACAAATAATCGCCCCAAACTCAAGAATATCTGTTCCGCCACTTGAGGTCAATAATAACATAATCACAGACGAGCATGACAAAGCAAATGTTTTAAACAATTTCTTCCAAAGTCAAACACTCCTGGATGAACAAAATGCTGTTCTTCCTGATTTAACTCCAGCTACTGTTGATTCTTTATTGGATCGTATCGTTTTGACTCCTCATGAGGTTGAATTAGTACTCGAGGTATTGCCTGTAGGTAAAGCTTCTGGACCAAATGGGCTGAGTAATCGTATTCTAAAGGAACTTTCGCATCAACTAGCTTCTCCTTTTTGTTCACTCTTCAATGACTCATTGCACAAAGGTGCTGTGCCCGTTTCTTACAAAGAGGCTCATGTTTGCCCTGTTCCGAAGAAAGGTGACTTGTCTGCTGTAAATAATTATCGACCAATATCTCTTCTAAACTCTGAAGACAAGCTTTTTGAACGTCTTGTCTTCAAACATCTGTATAATCATTTACAAACTTATAACTTGCTCTCTTCGCTCCAGTCCGGTTTTATACCTGGCGATTCAACTGTCAACCAACTTACATATTTATATAATACTTTTTGTCAGGCCTTAGATTCTGGCAAAGAAGTGCGGGTTGTCTTCTGTGACATCAGCAAAGCTTTTGACAGGGTTTGGCATGCAGGACTACTTTTGAAACTTGAAGCAGCTGGTGTCACAGGACAAGTACTAGAATGGTTTAAGAGTTATTTAACTAATCGAAAGCAAAGAGTTGTTCTGCCTGGTGCTGTCTCAGATCGGATTTTTATACATGCTGGAGTCCCTCAAGGTTCGATCTTAGGACCCCTTTTATTTCTTGTGTATATCAATGATATTGTTCTTGATATAGGTTCCAATATTCGACTTTTTGCAGATGATACAAGTGTTTATATTGTTGTCGATGACCCCGTCACTGCAGCTGCTTGTATTAACGCTGACTTAGGAAGAATAACACAATGGGCTGCTAAGTGGTTAGTCACTTTTAACCCTCCAAAAACTGAATCTATGTTAATTTCGCGTAAATTAAATAGAAACCTTCACCCCCCATTATTTATGCAAAATGTACAAATAACTGAAGTGGACTCTCATAAACACTTAGGAATAGTATTCTCACAAGACTGCTCATGGCACAAACATATAAACTACATATCTGAAAAAGCGTGGACAAGAATAAATATCATGAGAAAACTTAAATTTCAACTCGACCGAAAATCTCTTGAAACCATTTATATTGTATTTATAAGACCGTTGCTCGAGTATGGTGATGTCATATGGGATAACTGTACCCAGTACGAAAAACGAGAACTGGACAAAATACAAAATGAAGCTGCCAGAATAGTTACGGGAGCAACAAAGTTAGTTTCGTTAGATACACTCTATTCTGAAATTCGATGGGAAACTCTCGAACAGAGACGCAAAAACCACAGGCTAACTCTTTTCTATAAAATGAGATACAGTTTAACTCCACAGTATCTATCCTCTTTGGTACCTGAATCTATTAGTAATGTTTCTAATTATAATTTAATGCATTCAAATAATCTACGAGGAATCAATGCTAGAACCACTCAGTATCAACAATCTTTTCTGCCAACGGCCATCAAAGAATGGAATAATCTGCCATTAGAACTCCAGCAAAGTAATACTGTTAACTCTTTTAAATATAACTTAACTAAAGACAAGGAACAAACACCGAAACACTATTATACTGGCAGTCGCCGCCTCCAGATCTTACACACTCGTTTGCGTACTCACTGCACTGCTTTGAATCTGGATCTGTTCCTGAAAAATGTCTCTGAAACTCCACTGTGTAGTTGTGGTAGTATCGAGGATTCGCAGCATTATTTTTTCCATTGCCCACATTATCAAACTCAACGCACAGCTTTAATGAATGCTATTTCTACAATTCAGACACCTACTTTAAATCTGTTGCTATACGGCAGCTCAAACCTCTCTGTTGACATAAACAAAGCCATTTTTGATAAAGTTCATAAATTTATATTGGACACTAAACGGTTTTAAATCTGTAGTAAATGCATGTTGCAGGTACAACTTGTCCTGAACAATATCTGCATTGTCTGCCTGTGGATGCAAGCTCAGTTGTTCCTCTCCAAGAATGCTATTTTCATATACCTTGTTACACACTGTTTGATTCCTACTACTGTTTTCTTAATACAAACACTTATTGAATTATTTGTCTATTATTTATCTATTTATTTTTATTTTTTTTTTTTATAATTTTTCTTTATTCTTATTTCTTTTTTTTATTCTATATTTTTTGTGTGTGTTTTATCAACTAACTTATTTTACCTTCTTACATGATATAAACCACAACATTTTGCCTTGATCTGTGAAACGATCTGCCTTCAAGTCAACAACGAAATATACACCGTAGAGGAGAAGAACTCTATAAGTATTTATATGCTTTCGTTCTAATCCTATATCGTTTGTATGTCAAATTTGTTACTTTGTTGTACTTGTATTATGTAATAAAATATGTTTAAACCAAAGTCTTGAAATAAAATTGACAATTACAGGAAAACCTGAACGGTTTTGTCAAACTGTCATGTTTTCCTTAAAAAGAGAGAAAACAGGGAATAAATGTTATGAATTCTCTTCGTGTACTGAGAATTTAAGCAACTTGCTTTTTGTTTATTTGTAATATTAAATGGAATTCGTGTAACTCAATCTTTAAGGGGAATGGTTACTCTTTCTGGGTATGCAACCCTGTCAATATTTTTTTGCCGCCCTTCTGAAAATTTTACTCTAATAGAATATAATTTGCTCCCCTTGAGAGTAAATTATGTTTTTTAGAGTATACCCCTTTTTAGAAAGGGCTTGATGTGCATGAATACAAAGAGGAAACCACATATGTTGTTTCCATTTAAACAATTGTAGTAGATCTACTAAAACTATCAAGCCCCTTAAATAGGGATCTTGTTTCGACCCTTAAATGTGATAACAATGCAACCAGGTATATTGAATAAAAACTCAGAAATATTTTTAGATTCCGACTTTTACAAATAAATATTATGAGTCTGTTAAGAAAAATGCAGTCGCACGATATAAGCAGCTAAGGTAGATCCAAATCATCCTGCACCTTCGCACAGTCTGATCAGGATCTTCGATAGTCGCTAACATTGCATGGAGTATTAAGTTCGTGTGTCTGTATAACATAGACACATAGACATTATTCAGACTACACATAAAGTCATAAAATCATAGTTAAGCTGAATGAGGTTTAATTTGTCACTATTGTCACCGGGTCGATTTTGTGTGCTCGGACACACACACATACATACACACACACACACACACAAACACACACACACACACACACACACACACACACACACACACACATATATATATATATATATATATATATATATATATATATAATCAGGCTTTAGTAGAAGTGCACGACCATTTATATTTTCACATTTTTTGGTCTCGCTGTCTCACGCAATGTAAATTGACATTTGGCAAGCCCATTGGCTAGAGCTTGTCGATGTCAATTCCTGTCAAAATATAATTAAAATATACTTGAAGGCTGAAGTATTATTGCTGTTTTCACTCACTACAGAAAAGAATTTTGACTTCGGCTTTGCCTAGGTAAATAAAAAACGGCGCTTTGCAATTTGGATAGATTACAACGAAAAAATAAAAACAACATTTCTCTATTTAAATAGGGTTAAACTCTACCTCTTACGTATTTTGTTATTATATTAAGGAAGAAATAAGATTTTGATGATGTTTACACCTAGGTAAAAATATAAGAGGAAGACTTTTAAAAAGTTGTAGATATATCCGAAATGCATTTATCGTTATTTTCATATTTTTTTTCTATATAAAACTTTGCGAGAATTGTACAGATAATTGTTCGGGTAATATTCATAAGAAATTATCGGTAGTAGCCGTCAGTGAAGAGGTTGTCACTATTAATGTTTAATGTGTATACAAACCTACTGTCATTTCCATGTTTTCACATTTTCTGGCCCGGCTTAGACTCGGGCAAATAAAATGGCATTTGGCAAACCCATTGACTAGATCTTGTCGGTATCATTCCGTGTGCGAAAACAATAGCAAAATATTCCTAACGATTCCAGAGTTAAGACCATTTTCGCTAACTGTCCACGGACGAATGGACGGATAAACGGACTCACATGTCGATTTTAGCGCAGTCTCCAAAAAACAACATTACGATCGGTCGGACCACTTTTCTGCGGGTCGTTTAATTCTTCAATTCAAGCTAAATACATCACGTCCGGACCTGATGCGATGCTTGCAGTAGTTTTCACGTCCGGATATTCTGGATTTTTATTGTATGATGCCATTTACTGAATCGGCAATGGGTCAGTGCTTCAATGGTTGCATATTATCTTGGGACAATAGGACACTTATAAAACTCCTAGTCAAATTGACAGTATTCTACTAACATATATTATTAGTTTTGTTAGGGTTGTATTCTCTGGTGTTGATTTTTACATACTCTTGGTCATAGCCATGTGACCATGAGGATGGTTTAGAATATTCTTCAGTATCATAGTTTGCAACTTTTCTCAGATGTTTTATTACATGTTTTTCATTTGTTACAAGTTTTGACTAATGCTCCAGTTGGAGTTACAATCGATAATAAAATCTTGAAATCTTGAATATCATCAGCCATCAACCTTAACATGACAGAATACAGAGTTAAGACTCGAAAGAATGTGACAGATTTGAGGTTCCGAAGAATGTGGTCATTATCTTGGTGCAAATATTAACCCTGGCCCTGCTGAACCCCGGATATGCCCTGCCTATGCAAATAGTGTAGGTCCAGATCAGTTGGCTTCTGCACTAATCTGGATCTGCAGTGTTTGTCATTAAGTATGTGAGTTTGTTTCAACAGCCATGATCAAGTAATCTGATTGGCTGAAAATTAGAAGTGGGCGTGGCATCTTAATCTATTTAGCACGACAAGGGCTAATGCCCACTATACCAATCACCAAACTCAGTAACCACCAGAGAGTAAACTACACAGCAAGAAAGGGAATCCGTAGGTAAAGCTGTGCCCTGTGTAAAACAAAAACACCACCACCAACAACAATCCATTTCCCTTAAAGTTTCTCTGCGGGAATTATTTTTTCGACAGCCTGGCGCCTTTTCATATCATATTATTTCCAGTACATGAACGTACTTTTTGACATTTGCGCCCAGCGAAGAGTCCGATCAGCCTGCGCATTCGCGCAGTCTGATCAGAATCTTTACTGGGCACATTTTGGACAGCCAAGGTGCAGTTTTTTCATGTAGACAATGAAGATTCAGATCAGACTACGCAGATGTGCAGGCTGATTTGAGTCCCCGCTGTGCGTATTTCCGAAGGTACGTTTTCTGACGGTGCGGCCAATATAGTTATGGTTCCGGAGAAAACATTTTCGTTTCTTCATACATGCCTTACTGAATTATATTTATACAAGGGTAACTTCAAATACTCTTGAGTATATGGTAGGAAATATTGTGTTTGAAAGCCTGACACTTGTCCATCTCAAATTATTCTGATATATAGTGTTCGTTCTCAACATATTTTGTCAGCCCGCGTACACTATAATGCGAAATAACAAAGAAGAGATATATCTCAAAATATTCATAACAAAGTTGAGAAAATTCTTTTGCGTTTAACCATGTATACTTTACAGTGGATTATAGTCGTGGTTACCACCATGTTTCCAGCGGTACACCAGAGAGGTAATCATCAAGCACAAAAAGCTATATTCATATTTTTGTAACTTGCAGATTATTAAGGACACACATATGTTTTGAACATGAGATTTATAAGGTTTTGTCTGTATTCTATCGGTTTGAACAATAACTTTTCAAGTTCTGATTTTTCATACAGAAATACGCAAGCTGTTGAACGTTTAGTATACTGGTTAAATTTCAGCAAACGACATTTTAAAATATTTTTTTCTTAATTTTCTCAGAAATTAAGCTTTTTGACATATCATGCGAATTTTCTCCTAAGTCTATTTCCTGGGAAAAAATAAAAAAAAATAGTAATCAGTTTGTGGTCTGCTTAATCCGCCCAGAGAGTGGTAAATGTAATCCAGATGAAATTCAGTCGATTGCACTTTCTCTGCGATGGGGGATCAATGTGTATTATCGATAGTGGGTTATCGTTGTTTTAAAAAATCTCTTATTTGTGACACGGTCGCTGGGTGTGACAGGGACTGCATCACTCATTTTCTGTTACAGCTGTTGTTCTTATGAGACCCTCCCAGGGGTTATAGGGAACAGGGGAATAATGTCATTTATTTTAGAGTAACAGGGGAACACATGTCTAAAAATGAACGGAACAGGGGAACAAAGGTAATTTTTGGGAGCAGGGAACATAGAAAAATAAGATTTTGATTTTGGGGAACAAAGGAAAATGCTGAAATATTTCAGGGGAACAAGGGAACAGGTACCCCCACCTCACGCCCTGAGATGGCCTCTCTTATAGCAGCTACTATTTCAAATGAGCCGGGGCACAGCATTTCCTGGAAGAACGCCTGTGCGCCGAGCGAAGTCAGCTCAGCCTACGCATACATACAGTCTTGTCAGTTTTTGCAGGGTACTCTGTGGGTAGCCAAGGATCCAAAGCGTCTTCAAGTGGACAGCGTAGACTGATCAGCCTGCGCACCTGTGTTCACAGATGATTGTTGAAAACAATCTTTTCTCTAAAATGCGCGCGACACATCAGCAGTGCGCAGTAATTGCACGCTACTTGCGTCATGAATAATACAATTTTACCATGTACCGTTGCAGCTGATTGGTTGGTTTGGAGTTAACTGCCCAGTCAACACTGTTAAGGTCATATCGAGCCGGTCAATTCACCTAACCACACTTTTCCTTGGCAGGCTTGGTCCTCTAAGCGGTAAACCAGTAGCCAGACACTGACAACTGCCCATCTTGATGAATCCGTTGCATTGATCGCCTATATTAAACTATACTGTATATTATAACGCAAAAGAAGTGGCCTGACGTTTATCGAAGCGAACAACTGATACGATAGACTATGTCTGTGTTTGAGATATGCTTTACTTCGGTCAGTGTTTTTCAGGTAAATAAACGGGAAAATACATGTGAAGTCATCCGGAGATGCGTTCAGTAAAGCAAATCACTCGCGAAAGTTTTTCACAACCTATATACGCTCGTATTGCATCTATGAACGATTATGGTAAACCCGTCTTACGTGACCTCCAATTAGAGAGCAGCCGCTCTATTCTCGTAGACGAGTCTTGATATTACATCGAATAAGTGATATCATTTATATCAATAATAATTATTTATCTTATGTAGAATCAAATAACTAACATCAATGCAGTAAACATTTCCATATTTCTGTTACGAAAAAGCATACAAAAAGTTCATTCGCATAGGCCGCGATTTCGGTTGTGCTTAAAGACAGCTTGAGATTAGTTCGCGGATACTCGCTACCGTCCACCGAAAACTCATTATGAAATCATGCCTATTCAAATATAATGAAAATTTACCACCAAAAAATGAAAATTTTCAAGTAAGAAATTCTGATATTTTTTCATATTAGCTCAAAACATAGACTGTCGTCGAGGCGGTTCTAACGAGTACCCACAATCTACGTTTGAGCAGAAAGAAGAAAAATAATGCATACCCATGTAAACCCCAGTTTTACTATATAAAAGTGGGGATTAAGGGGGTCGAAATTATACAGGCATGTTTTCGTGATGTGTCACAAATAAACGGAAAGTTTGCAATAGTTTGCGAGCAACCGCGAACGGTTCGCTTAATTGAATTCAATCCAGGAAATACCATGATCGCGAATAGCAGGCTTCTCGAAATGCCACAAACGCCACATTTGAAACCACCAACGCACAAACAACGGAGGGCTGCGACAGGGGAACCGCACTTGAATGATCAGTCGGCTCGTTTATTAGGGAGTCAACCATTATATCTGGTTTTCAGAAATTTACATTATAAAAATATACCCCACCTCCAAACAACAAAACACGCGTTGCTTTATAGACGTCACTAACGCCTGTTTATAATGCCGCTCGACATTGTCTATCGTAGACAAAACTGTTTCGGTGAATAACCCGTTTCGGTGACTTTTATTTACCACATGCTTGCTTCAGTGATGTCATCACTTTCCATGCCCTCAAGCGTAAACAAAGTTCTTATTCTATCAAATGGGCCATAAATATTGAAATTTTTTACTTCACAGAAATTAATGTTTGTTATTTCAAGTTTTTTTCATGTCTCATGAGATTTTAGATTATTTTCTTTTTAGCCTTTTTCTGCTTACACTTACCGTGCCACAAAATAACTATAATATATAAATTTGAAAAATGTTAGCCTGTGACTGCATTTTTGGTCTTCAGCTACACCATGTCACATGGTCAATATGGCTTCGGTTTGATCTACAGAATGTGCCTTAAAGTTGGTACCTGTTTTAGCTTTTGACACTGTATAATTATGCTTTGAAGATGGTTATGTGAACATATTTACCTTCCTATTTCTATTCTTAAGATTTTTTACTGCTCAGATTAATACCTTTCTGGTTTGTTTTATGTTGGTTTAGTGTATTAATGTTTTTACTTTATTTTAATTATTTTTTAAATGACTAATTATAAGTTTATCTTGCCCACCCAGAACAGTAATTAGGAACCAGCCATACTTCTTTGAACTCTTAAGGACTGCTTTTTAATCCGTTTTTGTCATTAATATTGCTCACCCTCTAAGTTTTGTTGATTGTCAGTGGTTGCTTCTTGTCGTTCATTATTTGGATATGATTTTTGTCACAAATTTTTGCACACAGACTGTATAAATGGATAGAAACCAATGGTCATTCATTTAGGCAGAAACTAGTTACTGTATTGCAACGCATATAGGTCAACATAATGGCTGCTTCCATCGTCATATCGGTGCCTTTTGAAAACCTAACTGCTACACTTTGAATAAAATAAATGAATCAAAATGTAAGATGCATCTCCAGATGATATTTGAAGCTTTTAATTTCAGCGTCATGGGAACAAGCTAAAGGTCACTGAAATACCCAGCTAGCATTCTACGTAACTCTAAATCGGGCCGTCATCGGCCCGTCAGCTACCCTGACGGGCCGATGACGGCCCGATATAGATTTACGTAGAATGCTAGCTGGGTAGGTTTTAGTCTACGAAACCTGCTGTCAATTTGAACAGTGCAACAAAAAAGAAATTTTTGAAATAGAATACACTAATATGGTGACTGGTTTAAGACACAGTTTAATACTGTAGAGACTGTAGTAAGTCAAAAGATACATTAAAGATACATTCGTGCATACGAGATACATAGTTGTGCGCTCGATATATTTCGCGCACTTGACTAGATGTCCTGTGCTCGAGCTATTAAATCACGTTCGCACATACACATGTAGTCGTCTGTGCCCACCTAAGTTAGTTTTACGCAAGAGCTTACCTAAGTAAGTTTTAAGCAAGATATATTAACTAATGTGCTCGAGATATCTTTAGGTGTGCATGGGGTACATTGTCGTGTACTCGAGATACTAAGTCTTATACTTCGTGTCATGTGCTCGAGATACTACATTATGTGCACGACTTATTAAGTATATTATGTGAGATATATTAAAGTTGTGTACTCGCGATACTTAGTAATGCGCTCGAATTAGTAAGTAGTGAGCTCGAGACATTAAACCATGTACTCGATATACACGTGCTCTCGACTGTTATGCGCCCATAATACAAAGTCGCGCACTAATTGAATTCGACACAGCGCACGACACCCTACAATAAGACTTGTGCGACCAGCGAAGACTCAGATCAGCCTGCTCATCCGCGAAGTCTGATCAGAGTCTTCGCTGATCGCATGTGCCTTTTACAGCCTCAAGGTTTTCCAAAGAGGGATAAATGAGAGCCCTTGCCAGAGTGAGTGGATGTACATGCTTATCTGAGTCTTTGCTGGTCACATAAGTCTTATTGTAGGTTTTGTCGAACGCTGGACCATTTGATTTGAGCCACATCGCGGAGATTTTAGACTAATCGGACGATGTAGTTGATTTTAATACATTTTACCAAAATTTTGAACAAAACACCAACAAAGAGCAAACTGCGTCGAAGCACATTGCAGCATGTGGATCTTGGCATGTCCATGCTATGCAAAAGGGTCTTCTCTGGTCCATATGTTGAATCGCTTTTCAGTCATGTCTTTGCTAGCAGCTAATAAAATATTTAGCGCCCGCGGTTGGCTTGACCAGGTTTCGAAACCGCGAACTCCCATACATAAAGCAAACACTTTACTACTTAGATACAGCGACGCTGATCGAGTATGCAGTTTGAAAACCCCGGATCTGTTTGCACACCTATGTACTTCTAGTCTACTCGTTTTGCCTGCAGAAAGCTGGCGTAAAGGTTTTAAGGTGACTGTATATGACTGAAGGTTTAAGGTGACTGGACATGATAGATTTTCCGCCATTTCTAACAAGAGAGACAACTTTTATGACTTCCTGTAGGAATCCTCACTAAATCCATTCTAAAATGGAGTCTACTCTAAAAGGAAAGAACTTGCTCCGAAAGGAAGGCAACCTTTCAAATATTAAAGTAACAGTCTATCAAAATGTCAGAAAACGGATTTGACTTTGAAGATATTTTAGGATTTAAGAATGATTTGGATCATGCAGGCATCACATGGGCTGCGCCATACGAAAACATGTCTTCGGGCATTAGCGGACAGCAAAGGCCCAGATCAGCCTGCGCTTCCGCAGTCTAATCAGGACTTTCGCTGTCCGCTAACAAAATTACTGAATACTACAGAATGTATCAATAGAGAGTAAATGCCTGGAAGATACTTTGCGCATGCGTGGGATGAATCTGAGTCTGTGCATATTGCGCATGCTCAAAGACACATTTTCGCTTGGCGCGGCCAACATATTAAATTTATTAAGCGCTGTTCAGAAAAGGAAACAGCTAAACAGTCAACAGCCATCTGAAGAACACTCCAATTAAAGATTGGATTTTTTTATTATCATTATTATTATTATTATTATTATTATTATTAATAATAAGCCAGCGCACGACAAAATCTACAATAAGCTGATAAGACCTGTATGACCAGCAACGACTTAGATCAGCCTGTACATCCCCCGCACCCCCCCCCCCCCACCCCCAGTATGACAAGGGTTCTCGTTTATCCCTTTTTGGATAGCCAGGAGGATGTAAAAACCACATGCAAACAGCGAAGACTGATCAGACTGCGCGGATGCGCAGGCTGACCTGAGTCTTCGCTGGTGTGTAAATCAAATGTATCCGGTAATACATTGAATCTCACAGAAAAGCTTCTGTGAGATTCAATGTATTACCGGATGCGGACCTGTTGCAAAACGGTCAAAGTTGACTGATCAGCGTACCAATGAAGATGAAAAGGGCTGTAATGCTACTGGCTTGTCACAAAAACAGAAGTGTTTGGTATCATTTTGTTTGTGAAAATGCCATATGCCGTATACTGCAATCAAGTATGTAGCCAAATGTTTAATGCAAGTAGCATGCATTCATAATTGTCTTTCGTAAATGAGCCGGACCACGCATAAAAATGCTAAACGCATATATGTAAACGTCGAAAGCCCGCAACAGCCTATGCATCTTGCAGTCTGATCAACGTATTTGTCTTGACCTGGAGAAACATTAGTTTCATATTTGCATGGCCAAGGATATTTTTCTGCGTAACGATGCCTAAGCCATATGCCGGAAGAGCAGATCTTTACGATTTTGTACATCGACTACTTTACTTTCTGAAAACTTACATAAAGCCACAAGCGAACAGCGAAGGCCCATGCAAGCTAGGACATCAGTGCAGAACTTGTACTGGCCTTAGCTGTTGGCAACATAACAGCCGCAAGGTGAGAAAAATTACCTTCTAACATGTGCGCCCAACAAAATCAGCTTGCGCATCCGTGCAGTCTGATCAGTCTTCATTGTCGACATAATTACGAAAACACACCTATTCAAATATATAGCAAAATTTCATCTTCATAAACTCAAAATATTCAGGTAAAAACTCAGATATTTTTCATATTTCTGCTCAAAATATAGATTGTGGGTATTCGTTAGAACCGTCTCGGCAAGGCGGTTCTAACGAGTATCCACAAGCTAGCAGAAAACAGGATTTGACATTTCATGTAAAATGTCCATATAAAACATAGTGGAGACAATTTACATGAAATGTCAAATCCTGTTTTCTGGGTAAATACGAAACATATCATCAATTTGTCGTCTGCTGATTTAGCCCAGAGATTGGTAAAGGTTAAAGATCTTGTGTCTTGTTTTACGCTGCGAGAATTCTCAGGGTCTTACTCATTAACGACTGTTTGAGACTATTTGAGTTTTGTTTGATACTGAGGATTTTTGATCGAGATACTCATTACGAAAACATGCCTATTCAAATATATAGAAGATTTCACCCCCCAAAAAAATAAAAAAAATTCAGATAAAATCCCCGATATTTTTCATATTTCTGCTCAAAACATAGATTGTGGGTACTCGTTAGAACCGCCTCGGCGAGGCGGTTCTAACGAGTATCCACAATCTATGTTATTTAGCAAAATAAGAAAAATAATGTATACCCCTGTAAACCCCAGTTTTACTATATAAAAATGGGGTTAAAGGGGGTCAAATTTATATAGGTATGTTTTCGTGATGGTAGGAAACGAAACACACGAGGAGTACGGAGACTTGAAGGCAGTTGTACGGCAACGTGAAAAATCGTGAGTCTGTTACTGTTTTGTTTTAGGTTGAGGTTTTACGGCCCAGTCAACCCAATGGGGTCATGTCGAGCGCGGTCAGTTTACCTAACCACACGTTTACTGGGCAGGCTTAGTCCTCTAAGCGGTTAACCAGTAGTGTGCACATTCTTTCGCCAGAAACTGACAACTGCCCTTCTTGAATCAGCGGAAGGGAGAGAATGACCGTAGAAAATATTTCATGATCAATCTCCACGGAAGAATGTTGCCGACCTCGGCGGGGTTGAACCCGCGACCTCCTGGTCTCCAGTCGGACGGCGCGTCCAACTGAGCCACCGAGGCCGGCACATGAATCAAATCATACCGTATGATTGCCAATTTTAGGTGAAAAATTGGTATTTTTTGTATGTCGTGTCGATCATGATTTAAAGCTCTTCACATCTGCCCATTGTTCCAAAAAGTCAACCTCATTCATAGAGACATTTGAAATGAAACATGAGATATGGATATGTTTGCTGATTTCTGCTCAAAACAAAGAGATTGTTGGTGATCATAAGAACCGCCCTATTAAGACAAAACCTCGTCAATTAGGCCTTCTAAAAAGTATCCACAATCTATGTTTTGAAAAGAAACAAGAACAAACAATCCGCGGAATGTCTCATACCTGCATGGGCACAAGGAAAAGTAGCAAGCTGGTTTTTCTTTCCTAATATTACAGTGTGTCGTCTTTAACCTTTACGCCAATTTTGAAATATTTGGCCTCTGACAGCAGGTGCTTAGAAATCTTCGACAGAAAATATGACCGGACAGAAAAACAAGAGCAGGCGGTTCGGAAAGTAAGGCAGTGAAAGTAACACTATTCATGATTAGTCTTAATTTTATTGCATGTTAAACAACATGCTTACTTTACCTGCCCTACAAACCTGTATCTCAAAGGGTAAAGCAGTTATGGAGTACATAAATTTTCATAACCAAATATTACTAAAGGAAGTAACTTAGACACTAAGACAGTGTACGCTATTTGGCTACTTGATCTATCCAATTTTCTTATATAGTAAAAATGAACTTACGCATAAACACTTTCCCAGTCAGCATTCTACGTAAATCTATATCGGGCCGTCATCGGCCCGTCAGGGTAGCTGACGGGCCGATGACGGCCCGATGTAGATTTACGTAGAATGCTAGCTGGGTTACTACTTCAGTGCGCCATAAATACAGGTCAGCATAATTTGTTTAAGTGCTTCAAGATAGGTGAACTTCTTTATATATAATTCCAATCTATTGCAGCAGTCATTGCCCAAACTACTCAACCATGGTACTACTTTGACATGATAAAACACATTAACAAAGTCATTGAACCGTAAAATATTGGTAACGGTCAAATTTGGATGCTTGCATTTAGGAAGGCATTCATAGCTGCAAGCCATTGCTCTAGCCCTACCGTATCTGTCTGAGAAACGCTAAATTTTAGCAAATGTTAACTTTATTATAGACGCATACGAGAGCAGTAAACCATACTCGGAATACAAGGCCGGGGCATAGCTGCAAGGCCTCAGACTAAGTGCGCTAAAATCTAATGAGCAAATTTTGCCCTGTTAGAATAGGTCCCGTTTTGATTTAACCTAATTTATTATCATCAAATGTATTTTACAACATATACAATATGACATACAAAGAAGGCGCCTGATGTAAAGGAAACAAACAGGAAGTCACAAAAGCTATATGGTATCTTCAATAATAAACGTAGAGAATGATTAAAGTAATAAAATTGCAATGAAACAATCTATTCTACCGACAGTTCTAAAACTTATGCACGTGTTATTCTCTATATCCTTTGATGTATATACATGTATTTCTCAGTTAATTCGTTGGCTAGCGCATCAAGTGAAATTAATGACTTTAATAATTGAAATAAAATTTTACCTGTTGAACTTCTCAAGCAAGGGTACCGTTATCATAAACTACGCCAAATACGAGTATTTTCTAAGTTTTATCGTCGTCATTCTGAATTAATGTCCAAATATAACATTAGTTTGAAAATACTTGTGCAAAGAGGTCTGTCCGAACCTGAATTTTATGGCGATTTTATAAATTCAGAAAAAAAAAATCTTTTTTTTTTTTTTATTATTATTATATGTGTGTCACTCTGATGTTCCACAAATGAGGCGGAGGATCCTTATGCCGACCAAACATATATTTGTAATTTGGAGCTACACCAGAATTAAAAGTAAGGTTTCGCAAATAAAACTGATCAATAAAAATCTGAAAGGTCGCCTTTAGAACAAATTACGTATAGAAAATGGGAGCCTTGGCTTTATTGAGACTCTTCAAAAACATTAATGAAGTTTGCAATACTGCTTACGTCCTCTGGCGTATACATGAGCAAAACTTTATTTTTAGAGATACCACAATGTGCTCAATAATCCCAAAGGAAATAAAAATATAATCTGCACTATGGTGAAGTACGGGGAGACGTTCTACCGCCGCCACACGGCACTAAACACCAGCTGCAGTAGGAAAAAAATCTGAAAGGTTGCCTTTGGAAACAAAGCACACATTACAGATAGAATATAGGAGTTTCAGTTTTATAAAGCCTACTGATCGTTCTAAGGCGTTTCTTCTGTTGCAGTTCCTTTTTGTGCGTCAGTGGTTTTATATGTGGTGTTTGTGTTGTCCTTATTTGTTCCTCGTATCTCCTTCTCGTAGTGGTTAGAGAAGTTTATGCTTCTAAGTGTGGCATTTCCTAGTATCTTTATTTATATTTTTGCATCCCTTGCCGTGGTTTATCTAGGGCACTTGAGGACGGTACAAGAATATCACGTATTGACATCACTTTTCTTGTACCGGAAAGTTGTCATGAATTCGGATCTATGCGCTATACGTGCTAACAAATCAACACTTCGAAAATGGTTTTCGCGAATAGTTAATGAACAAATTCTTTAAAAGAAGCGCTAGGAAAGAAATACATGTAAATGCTTTAAGCACATATGAGTTTGTGTTGTATAGAAATCCGACAGTTTATCTGAGCACTCGCTCTCCTTGACCGTTCATGATAATATGAGTACAACCTAAACTCCTGTTATATCTTAGGCATTTAGCCATGGCTGAGAATAATTTATTATTATTTTTTTTAATATTGAAGAAAACTTAAAAGGACAAGATAACAAGAACGAAAGCACGAGAGCCTTTATTTCATGCAAAAAAACTACTATATTTTAATAATTGTCTGAAGCAAGTAGCCGCGTGGTAGGCAAACAAGTCGACGTTCAGCATTTTAACTGTGTCGCCAGCGCCGTACTCAAGACCTCTACTTGTTTTCTTAATTTAAAAAGATTCATCATGTTTACACAAACAAATGCATTAACTTTAGCAGAAGATATGGCAAAACATGACTTTATTTGACCCTTTTCTACGGTAAAATGACACTTTTGTGAGACAGACATAAGTTTTCGCCGTACCAGGTAGCATATTTCGATGTTAAAATGACAATTCATCCCTATGCATGCACTTCAAAATGAAAATTAGTTTCCTAATTTTGAAAATTGTTTTGATAGGAAAAACAGTGCACTGCTCTCGCTTACCTAACCATCAGCCGTTTTACCTCTACTTTCGCTTTAAGTTGTATTACGTATCGGATCTACGCTACACGGTAAAGGTAAAGTTTGCGGAACCAGGACCTGGATTACCTATCTTGAACGCACGATTTAGATTCTCATGCGCACGACTTAGGTTATGGAGCGCACGACTTGGTTTATTGTATTTCATGCGCACGACTGAGTATCTCTTGTTCACGAGGTGGTAACATTTTCTGTACTTTAGAGGCGCGCAAAATAAGAAGTTTCATATGGTTAACCTAAGGCAGATCTAAGGGTGATGGTTGTGGCCACGTAAAATTGATTTAAGTCCCCGCCCCCACCCCAGTAAATTTTTACTGACCGTTTCAAGGCGGTGGTTCTGCTGTGGTTTACTGTTTCTGTCATTGTATTTCTTTGCATGTATGTCCTGGTAAAACTCTTATTTTGGATTGTCGTTTGGCCAGATTTTTGGAAAGCAACTGTCCTTTTAGCTTTCTGTAGTGTTTTGATTGTGGTGCCGTTGCTTTAAGTGCATCCGTTTGGTGTCTTGGACGTGAGCTGTTAGGTAACTGTATTGATTCCTGATCATTGCCTTCCTTTCTATTTAAAGAATTTAACTTTACAGACATAAATTTATTTCGTTTGCGAAAAGTTTCAATTTGTCCTATTTCAGCTCAATTGAAAATTGTATATGTACTGGTTGAACACGTTGTCATGTGCGGTCGGTGAAAATGTCATGCATTTTGTAGCTGCAAGTGAGTATTCATTAGAAACATCTCAGCGAGCTACTTCTAACAAGTACTACCACGCATATTTTTAGGAGTAAAATACATTCATCCTGTATGGTTTTCCTTTATATACATCTGTATTAGCGTATTAATGTTACTGTGTATTTGAGCATTTCAGGATGGAATCCATTGATTGTACCGCTTCAAATTGATTTTACCAGCTACTCAAAGTTAATTGGATTAAAAATTAGTTTTTGTTTCAGCTTCTAGTTAAAACGTTGCGTTTAAATGTATGGTATTTTTCTTTTAATTTTCAGGAGCCAATCTTTGTGAAAATGCTTACGTTACTATCAGATGCTATGAGAACACGACTTTGCATATTATTTATGCTAATTATGGTCGTCTATCCCCGACGCGTTGCGGTTCTCATAACACCACAAACTGCGGAGCTGCGAATTCCACAGCAGTAATAAAGAATACCTGCCAGAGTAGAGTTTCATGCGAAATCCATGCATCGTACCTTGTGTTCGGAGATCCGTGCCCGTATGTTCCCAAGTACTTACTGGTTACCTACGAATGTATTCCTTCAGGTGAGTCGGTATGTGACGCCCCAATAAATACTTGGCAGACCATGTGCAAAACTAACAAATCAGGAATTGACTGACAAATCAGAGTGTGATTTTGAAATTACATAGTCGAATGAAAAGTGCATTCAGCTCCGTTACTTGTACAGTAAACAAAGAAAACTTAATATATTGCCCATAATATTTATAGTAAAAATTGAATGAAACGTCGCCCAAGTGTATGTAGATATATTAATACATGTACTGTTATAAATAAAAACGGTCGGTGGAATAATTTCCAAGTGAACCAAACAATGACAAACACTACAATAATGAAGATAGCAGCAAAATAAACACATCTTGCTTTACTTCTATGGATATTTCAATCGAATAATACAATGATAAACTACTCTAGCTTTCAAGTAACTAAACTTTTTGCAATCCGATTCCGCAATTCCGGTTTTAAATCGGCATCAACTGCCAACAAGCTGTTCAGAAAATTACTTTCCAGTGATAATGTTGTAATAATGTTTATGTAATGTTTACTTTAAAAACTTTGGAACACACTAAGAAGACGGGGTACAGTAGATTTCCATCATTTCTTATAAGAGAGACAAATTTTGTGAAGTTCTATTAACTCTGCCGCACATTAAGCCGCTCGGAAAGAGTTTACATGTACTCTAAAAGAATTGCCTTACTTAATTTAGTACCTACAATAAACACATGCTACGAAACCTTTTAAGTTCTGGCCTTCCGCCACTATTGCCAGTGATCCAATGTTGAAAAGGAGACAAAAATAAACTCTATAAAGGTTGCCCAACAAAGAAAACATAAAAGAACGAAAATCGGAGTCTCGATTTTACTGAGACTCTTCATATGACAGCAATGTAGTTTGAAAAACTGCAAACGCTCCCCCCTCCCCACCCCCTCCCCCCACCCCCTCCAACACACACACTAACACCAGTATTAGCGGAACTCGATTATCAAAGATACCAGAATGAACTCAAAGATCTAAAGGAAAATTAAAAAGAAGTACACTATAGTGAAGTACAGGCAGACTTTTTACAGCTGACACACGACACTTAACATCAGTTGCAGTGAAGTCAAATAAATACTATAAATGTTGGCCTTGGAAACGAAGAACATATAAAAGAACTAAAATCGGGACCTTGGCTTCATTCCTTTTTGATCTATTTATCTTCCCTACAGATTGTATTACTGCTGCGTAGCGTCCGCAAAGCGTCTCTCCGTACTTCACGATAATGTAATTTACATTTTCTGGTCTTTTGTGATCACTAAGCCTATTCCAGAATCTTTTTTTTTAAAAATATATATGATTTTCAATAATGAGGCCTAATTGACCAAGAATAACTAGTCTGACTTGGAAAATTTAATACATCTACTGCTTTAAGTTTAGCGAGTGTGTTCATTGTGCTCAAAGGCCATTCCTGTCAGAACCTATTCCTATGGCAGCAATACAGTCAAAACTTCTCTGTACTTCCCTTGCACAGTTTTGATTATACTAGAAAAATATATCAGCGAAACCAGATCAGGCACAGTGGTTATAAAACTTTTTTCATGCTCAACTCAGCTGAGCATAAGATTTTCATGCTAATAAATCTCAAATTACTAACAATTGCAAATTCTTTCTTGCTAAATATAGCTGAGCATGAAATTTTCTCTGCTAATAAATATGAAAATGCCAACAATAGTTGGCGTTTTCATATTTATTGGCAGAGAAAATTTCATGCTCAGCTGTTTTGAGCATGAAAAAAGTTTTATAACCTCGGGATCTAGGACCTACCATGTCCACTTACAGAACAGTGATACAGAAGAAACACCAACGGATAGCTAAGACCCCGACAAGACTGTGTGGATGTGTGTATCTAGCATGTGCTCAAAGAAACATATGGCTTAAGTAGCAAGTGAAGAAAGGAAAACTACTAAAAATGTATCAGAAGAAACAAAGTCACTCAACTAGATTATGATTTCAAGCAGTTTCATTAGGATCTTTGCGTTTTGTGCTACATCGTTTGAACGTTGTTATGTACTCTGCAAACAATGAACATTTGGAAGTAGGAAACACATTCACAAATCGAAAATATCAGAGCCGGTTCCTGAACATAGAAACATCCATGGCTTTTCCCGAACAGAGCCGCATACAGACAGAGACACATCTTTTAAAGCGTGTTTGAATTATCATTCAAACAGATTCTAGCAGTTTTTTTGTTTGTTTTTTTTTAATATTATTTAACGATGAATGAATCTATTATGGGGAAGAGAAGGACCTTGCTCAGAGACCAGTATTTTCTCAGCGAGGTTGGCATGCTGTGCCCTCTTCAGCAGTGGTAGTCCTCTGTATCCTTGGCGGTCAGCCCATCTAGGAGATGGTCATTCTAAGAAAACAACTGCGTGTACATACTCTTAGGATGTAAGCTCTGATTCGGCATAGGTGCGGACGCAATCGCACCCCAAAGTACGATTCAGCAACGTGCTGCGGAGCTCAGAGTTTATGGCATGACAAGGTTCACACGTCATCTATGACATTTTGCCTAGCTTCACTAGCTTAGTACAGGGACTGAGATTTCCCGCGCATTTTCCATTACAATCAAATTTTCGGCGTCAGTAATTACTATCAGTTACTTGCAAAGAGCAGCACATAGAATATCCGAATGTATTGTGGCGATGGGGAAATGACAAAGTAACGGATGAGGTTAATGTTGTAGCTGCAGGTCTGCACTAAGGCGACTCCGACCACTGGGTCGCTTTTCACTTGCTAAAAGCAGAAGTGGAATACGGTGGCACATTGTGAGCATTAGTGCTCAGTCCATTTTTATAATCATACTGCTCACCTCAACAGTATGTGAAAGGGGCCAGGAAAGATCCCCTTTCGCGATCGATGACTCAGGAGAGAGATGATGCCATCGACTATGGACAGAGAATAGACACACACTCAGAGGGAGCACAAAAGATCGCTAGCTGGCAGAGACTTTTGAAGATACAACATCGAACGACCAAATGTACACCATTTGGACGACTGCAGTGCAAACGGCACCAAACAGCAAATACTGGGCCTACATCCAACATTTATTTCCTTTCATTACTTGTTTTTCTACGGGTTTTCAGTGCATGTTTAGTCATTTTTTAGAATATTCAGTTCTTTTGAAAGTGTTACATTCTCACAGACCAGCAAACCACAGACATATGGAATATCACAAACAGTAGAAAAGCATTAACCATTCAATTGTTAGTTGCTAAAATATAAATAATGTTACCCAAGAAAGGCCACAATCACGAACACAGCCTTCCTGGGGCACCAAAAGAAGAAGAACTGGGCATTTCGAAAACATGTCTATACGAGTATAATGTTGACCCCCTTAAACCCCACTTTTATATAGTAAAACTGGGTTTGTAGGGGTATACATTATTCTTCTGATTTCTGCTCAAAACATAGATTGTGGGTACTCGTTAGAACCGCCTCGGCGATTTCTGCTCAATACATAGATTGTGGTATTCGTTAGAACCGCCTCGCCGAGGCGGTTCTAACGAATACCCGCCATCTATGTTTTGAGCAGAAATATTAAAAATATCAGAATTTTCATCTGAAAAATTTCGTTTTTTGGTGATAAAATTTTCAGTATATTAGAATAGGCATGTTTTCGTAATGGGAACAAACAATTACAAGACACAACAACACAGCTACAATCACACGGACCGCCTGAAAACGGCCAGCAGAAACAAGTACATGAGGCTTAAACTAGTTTTACTTGACTGAAATAAAAATCGAAAAGGTTGCCTTTGAAAACAGTGACCACATAAAAGAACGAAATCAGAGAGTTGGTTTTATTACGTCTCTTCATTTACATTACGAAAACACGCCTATTCAAATATACTGAAAATTTTACCACCCAAAAATGAAAATTTCCAGATAAAAAATTCTAATATTTTTCATATTTCTGCTCAAAACATAGATTGTGGGTACTCGTTAGAACCGCCTCGACGAGGCGGTTCTAACGAGTACCCACAATCTGTGTTTTTGAGCAGAAATAAGAAAAATAATGTATACCCCTGTAAACCCCAGTTTTACTATATAAAAGTGGGGTTTAAGGGGGTCAAAACTACATAGGCATGTTTTCGTGATGTACAACAATATAGTTTGCAAGGCTGAATACGCTTCCCCTACCCCCTCCCGCACCCCCTCCCCCCTCCACCGCCCCAGCCCGACCCCCCTAGCACTGGCTTAAGCGATATTCGATTTACAAAATTACCAGAATGAACTAAATGATGCAAAAGGAAATAAAAATAAAATCTGCACTGTGATGAAGTACGGGGACACATTTAACTGGCGCCACGCGGCACTTAACACCATCTGCCCCTCCTAAATTCTGTTATTAAAATTACAAATATGTATTCGATCCATGTAGGGTCCTCTACCTCATCATTATAAGCGAAACATCACAATAAAACACAAACAATTATAAAGCTATTTAATGCAACAGCTGTTAGTAGTAATATCTAAGACACTCTTTTTCTGCTTATCATCATGAAAACATGCCTATATTATTTTGACCCCCTTAAACCCCACTTTTATATAGTAAAACTGGGGTTTACAGGGGTATACATTATTTTTGTTATTTCTGCTCAAAACACAGATTGTGGGTACTCGTTAGAACCGCCTCGACGAGGCGGTTCTAACGAGTACCCACAATCTGTGTTTTTGAGCAGAAATAAGAAAAATAATGTATACCCCTGTAAACCCCAGTTTTACTATATAAAAGTGGGGTTTAAGGGGGTCAAAACTACATAGGCATGTTTTCGTGATGTACAACAATATAGTTTGCAAGGCTGAATACGCTTCCCCTACCCCCTCCCGCACCCCCTCCCCCTCCACCGCCCCAGCCCGACCCCCCTAGCACTGGCTTAAGCGATATTCGATTTACAAAATTACCAGAATGAACTAAATGATGCAAAAGGAAATAAAAATAAAATCTGCACTGTGATGAAGTACGGGGACACATTTAACTGGCGCCACGCGGCACTTAACACCATCTGCCCCTCCTAAATTCTGTTATTAAAATTACAAATATGTATTCGATCCATGTAGGGTCCTCTACCTCATCATTATAAGCGAAACATCACAATAAAACACAAACAATTATAAAGCTATTTAATGCAACAGCTGTTAGTAGTAATATCTAAGACACTCTTTTTCTGCCTATCATCATGAAAACATGCCTATATTATTTTGACCCCCTTAAACCCCACTTTTATATAGTAAAACTGGGGTTTACAGGGGTATACATTATTTTTGTTATTTCTGCTCAAAAACACAGATTGTGGGTACTCGTTAGAACCGCCTCGACGAGGCGGTTCTAACGAGTACCCACAATCAATGTTTTGAGCAGAAAAATGGAAAATATCAGAATATTTTATCTGAAAATTTGTCATTTTTTGGTGGTGAATTTTCAGTGTATTTGAATAGGCGTGTTTTCGTAATGATTCAGGCTCATACAATACAACGGCAGGATCGCTAGTCTCTTCAGTATCACCAAGTATGGCTACAACAGTCACATCTGAGTATAACTCCCGTACCACAGCAAACTCGCACATCTCTTCAATACTATCATCAACACTCACCACTGGGAATCAGTCAGCATTCACCACTGGGAATCAGTCAGCATTCACCACTGGGAATCAGTCAGCATTCGTAGGCACAACAAATACGGTAACAGATTTGGCGACCAACCTTACCAAGATGGGTATCTCTTACAGTTTCTTTCAGGATGAAACAAATGTAGCTGTTGTTTCGTCAGTCGCTGGGATAGTTGGTTTAGTGATACTGTCATCAGTTGTCTACCTTCTTCTGAGTCAGGGAAATACGCCACGACTTTGTTGCCAAAGGTAACATCAGTAAACGTACCTTCGAACATGTGCGCCCTGCGAATATTCAGATCAGCCTGTGCATTTGCGCAGTCTGATCAGAATCTTTGCTGGGCATAATTTGGAAAGCAAAGGATGCAATGCTTCTTTACGCGGACAACAAAGACTCTGATCAGACTGCACGATGCGCAGACTGATTTAAGACTTCTTTGAGCGAGCACAAATGTCAGAAGGTATGTTTTCTCACTTTGAGTCTCATATGTATTCCTTCGATTTGTACTTTCAAACCGAAGTAAAAATGAATATAACGCAACAAGATAGAGTACTTGCTTTTAATGAATCACCCTCGGATTGTTTTCCCGATGGTGGGGCGATACTGCGGATGCGTCTTTTACCTGAAATTTGAGACTGCTGACATTCGCGGATCATGGCAGCTGACAGACTGCAGCAGATACTGCAGCTGACAGATTGGCAGAGCGATGTGGAATGCGAGTGTGCGCGAGCGTGTTTTTGTTTGAGTTTATGTTATGCGCATATATTCATCGAGGCATTTACAAAATGTTTTCACGTTTGTTGAAGAAATATACCATTTGATATCGATACATTTAAGTCTAAAATGGTGCTTCGGTATACAAGTACTCCACTATTGGCATTTTTCCTGGTGAAGTTCCAGCTACAGATACTTGTTCGGCCCGCGTAAGGAATACACATGTACGTAACTCGTCAATGAATCAACTTAAGAAATGTAACTTAAATATTTAAAACTGTGATGAACCAAAGAATTCTACTACAATTTAGAATTTGAAAATTCGAAAACAGGAATTGTCTTGTTAAACTCACTTTATTGGGCCATTAAACAAATTGTATTTATGAAAATGTTCCGTTATATTAACCTTTGCATATCTATGGGCAAATTTAGCAGACGTCAAATTGATGATTTTTTTTTTCTTATTTTGTCCAGAAAATAGGCTTTGACACTTCATGCAAATTGTTTCATGAAGTGTTACAGCACTATTTTCTTGACAAAAATATATATACATATAAAATCACAATGTCGTCTTCTGAAATTTTAGCCAGAGTGCTAAGTGTTAAAGATATTTTGGAAATACAGAATAAATCAAAATCAGAAGATAGCAGAATCGATTTTATTGAGACTGTTTAAGAGGAATGATAAAAAAAGATGTTACGCCCCTCACGCCCTGCCTCCTTCCTCACTAGCAGTTTTGGGCGGAATTTTATTTTCGCATATAATGTGCGAGCCCAAAATATATTATGATATCAGCACTGTGTTTTAAAACCCATTTTAAATTTTACCACTCTCTGGGCTAATTCTGCAGAAGACAAACAATTTTTTCTCGAAAAACATATAGTTTTGACAGTTCATGCAACGTGTCTACTTTTGAGAATATTTGCAAGAACTGTCAAACCCGTTTTGAAAACATGCCTATTCAAATATGCTGAAAATTTCACGACCAAAAACAGAAAATTTTCAGATAAAAATTCTGATACTTTTCATAATTCTGCTCAAAACATAGATTGTGGGTACTCGTGAGAACCGCCTCGTCGATGCGGTTCTCACGAGTACCCCCAATCTATGTTTTTGAGCAGAAATTAGAAAAATAATGTATACCCCTGTAAACCTAGTTTTACTATATAAAATTGGGGTTTAAGGGGGTCAAATTATATTATTTTTTCTCGAAAAACATATAGTTTTGACAGTTCATGCAACGTGTCTACTTTTGAGAATATTTGCAAGAACTGTCAAACCCGTTTTCTGCAAAAAGAAAAAAGAAACATTTCGAAAACATACCTATTCAAATATGTTGAAAATTTCACCACCAAAAACAGAAAATTTTCAGATAAAAATTCTGATACTTTTCATAATTCTGCTCAAAACATAGATTGTGGGTACTCGTGAGAACCGCCTCGTCGATGCGGTTCTCACGAGTACCCCCAATCTATGTTTTTGAGCAGAAATTAGAAAAATAATGTATACCCCTGTAAACCTAGTTTTACTATATAAAATTGGGGTTTAAGGGGGTCAAATTATATAGGTATGTTTTCCTGATGGATGGTTCATACTGTAGTCTGCTGAAAGGTTTACCCAGCATGCATTGGTATCGTATGATTTCTTTTTCAGTGGTGCGACTACTGTGTACCCAGAGAATAAAGAACTAGAAGTCTGCCAGGAACGAAATTCGCGAATCTGAACACATCATAAAAAAATCTTTTGTAAATCAGCGTGTAACCTTTATCACCCTCTGGGCTAATTCAGCAGACAACAAATTGACGATATTTTTCTTATTTTTCCCAGAAAATAGGCAATGACAGGAGACAGTCTACATAAAATGTCAAAGCCTATTTTCTGGTAAAAAAATAAGGAGAATACTTCAATGTCGTCTGCTGAATATTTTACTCAGCATGCAGAGCAGAAAAAATTGATTAAGACTATAGATCGAAACGTGTTTACCTCGATTCAATGCCATCACGAAAACATACCTATACAATAATTTGACCCCCTTAAACCCACTTTTATATAGTAAAACTGGGGTTTACAGGGGTATACATTATTTTTCCTTGTCCCATTTTAGTACCTGTACCATTACTATAAAGGAATGCATTGTATATGTTTCAGAGAAAATAGGATTTTGCATTTCATGTAAATTCTCTCCCTAGCAGACAATTCACATGAAATGCCATGAAGTTTTGTTTTCTTTGAAAAATATATAACAAACAAAAACTCACCTGCTGCTGCGCTGCAGTTTAATTAGCACTTAACCCTTGTCCTGCTGAATAAATTAAGATGCCACACCCTTTTCAAATTTTCAGCAAATCATATTACTAGATCCAGGCTGTTGATATAAATTTACATACTGAATGACAAACAGTGCAGATCGAGATCAGTTGGCTTCTTTAGAAGCCAACTGATCTGGATCTACACTGTTTGCAAAGGCAGGGTATATCCGGGTTCAGCAGGACAAGGGTTAAGAGTTAATCCTGATCATGAAAATAGAATGACAATCAAAAACAAAGCAAACTTTTTCAGGTTGAGTCATTTTGATACATTTACTAGGTCTTAGGCCTACGTGAACCTGCTCCTTTTACACAGTATCATTCTGTTCCAATTTTAGCTTCTTAGAACTTTTCAAACCCTGTGAAAAATAACTGTGGTAAACCATGTGAAATGTTTCCTTCAGGAATGTTGCGAACAGCAAATGCTAAGCTCAGCTTATAACATCTACCCTGTCTGGTCAGGTGCTCCGGTGCTTGCCAATATAATCTACACGCAGTATTTGTTAAGGCCAGAATCTTTTTATTTTCTGGTTTTCTGGAGAGCCTACTCTATTTTTTCAAAAATCCGAATAAAAACTAGAGGCCCAGTGGGCCAGAAATCGCTCACCTAGATTACACTTATCATGACATGTTACATTGTGCCATGGCGGCCATCTTGGCTTTCAGATCAGATTGCCTTTAGCAATCCAGAATCTGATGTTGTTTGATGAGTTTCAAGATTGCCACCATGGCTGCCATCTTGGATATTGGAACTGAATGAGTTAGCAATTCTGAATCTTTACATCACCCAATGTCTCCCATCAAGTTTTGCCTCAATCTGACGTACTGTTTGGGAGGAGATGTGGTTTGAAGAATTTCAAATTGGCCGCCATGGCGACCATCTTTGATATTGTTCCATAACACCCCAATGCCTCCCGTCAAGTTTAAGGTCAATCAGACTTACTGTTCGGGAGCAGATGTGATTTGAAGATTTTCAAGATGGCTGCCATGGTGGCCATCTTGGATATCAGAACAGAACCCTTCTAGCAGTTCTAAATCTCTAAATCTCCATACTTTCCACCGAGTTTCTGCTCCATCAGACTTACGGTTTGGGAGCAGATAATAATTAAAGACTAAAGATGGCCGCTATACTTACCATCATGGATATGATGGAGATGTCAAAAATGTGAAAAGATACTGTCGGACATACGGATGAAGGACGGACCATGGTCAACAGACCACGGCATAAGTGACTTAGAGCAAAGCTGAATGTCCGTGTCGTCTATATGCCTCCCATCAAGTTTTGGCTTGAGCTGACTTACCAATCGGGAGCAGTTGAGGTGTGAATATTTTCAAGATGGCCACCTTGGGGGCCATCTTAGATATCGGAACAGAACGGGTTTAGCAATTCTGAATCTCTATGTCGTTCCGCTGCCTCCCATTAAGTTTGGGCTCAATTCGCATTTTGGTTTGGTAGGCGATGTCGTTTGAATGCCGGAATGGAACAAATTTAGCAGTTCTGAATCTCGATGTCTCTCCAATGCCTCCCACCAAGTTTCAGCTTAATCCGAATTACCGTTCGGGAGCAAATGTCGTTTCAAGATTTTCAAGCTGACCACCATGGCAGCCTTCTTAGATATTGGAACGGAACGAATTTAGCAATTCTAAATTTCCATGTCACCCCTATGCCTCCCACCAAGTTTGAGCTTAATCCGACTTACCGTTAGGGAGCGGACGTGGTTTGAAGATTTTCAAGATAGCCACCATGGCGGACATTTTGGATATTGGAACGGAACGATTTTAGCAATTCTGAATCTCTATGTTGCTCCGGTGCCGCCCATCAAGGTTCAGCTGTATCCGACTTATGATTTGGGAGGAGATGTCGTTTGAAGATATTTTAAGATGACCAACATGGCTGCCATCTTGGATATTGGAACGGAATGATTTTAGCAATTCTAAATCTCTAGTGGCACCAATGCCTCTCACCAAGTTTGGGCTTAATCTGACCTAGGATTCGGGAGCAGATATGGTTTAAACATTTTCAAGATGGCCATCTTGGAAAGGCGAACGGAACGATTTTAGCAATTCTGAATCTCTATGTCACTCCGATGCTTCCTATCAAGTTTCGGCTCAATCCGACTTTGCGGGGAGATGTCGGTTGAAGAATTTCAAGATGGCCGCATGGCATGGCGGCCATCTTGCATATAGGAACGGAACGATTTTAGCAATTTTTAATCTCTATGTCGCTCCGATACCTCCAATCAAGTTTCGGCTCAATCCGGCTTACGGTTTGGAAGGAGATGTTGTTTGAAGAATTTCAAGATGGCCATGGCGCCATCTTGGATATCGAAACGGAATAATTTTAGCAATTCTGAATCTCTATGTCGCTCTGATGCCTCCCACCAAGTTTTGGCTCAATCTGACTTATGGTTTGGGAGGAGATGTCGTTTGAAGAATCTTGGATAGCGGTACGGAACCATTTTAGCAATTCTGGATTTCCATGTTGCCACAATGCCTCCCACTAAGTTTCAGATCAATCCAACATGGTTCTGAAGGAGATGTTGAAAATGTGAAAAGCTAACGACGGACGACGGACAGACGACAGACGACGGACGACGAACAACAGGCCATGGCATAAGCTGACCTGGAGCAAAGCCCCGGGTGAGCTAATAAAAGTGCATTCAGTCAGTTTTATTTTTTATTCCTCCGACCATATATTTTTTCTGTCAAAATGAAATAAAATAGCAGTTTGAGTGAAGTATTCATTAAACGAGTAGCATGATATAAACATAATTTATGCTAAAAACCATTCATTCCATTTTAAGAACGTCTGTTTATTCATTTACCTTTTTTCTTTAAAAAAATTATGAAACTAAAAACTTCAGTGTGATAGAAAAATAAAATTGTTGATGATCATGTTAATTTTATTTCTCCGGCGCAGAGGTAATCGTCATTTTATTTTTATCTCCTCCTCCTACCCTAGGTCTAGTCAGAAATTTCCCGAGAACCAGGTAATGATAATAATATATATATAAAAAAAAACCTAGCATAAGGAGCAGTATTTGATCATCACGAAAACATGCCTTTATAATTTTGACCCCCTCAAACCCCACTTTTATATAGTAAAACTGGGGTTTACAGGGGTATACATTATTTCCTTATTTCTGCTCAAAAACATAGATTGTGAGTACTCGTTAGAACCGCCTCGCCTCGTCGAGGCGGTTCTAACGAGTACCCACAATCTATGTTTTTAGCAGAAATATGAAAAAAATATCAGAGTTTTTATCTGAAAATTTTCAGTTTTTGGAGGTGAAATTTTCTATATATTTGAATAGGCGTGTTTTCGTAATGTTTTCGTAATGTTATGCTGTAATTCTGGGATTTTTTTTTTCTTATTTCTCCATAAAATTATGTATGTTGTCAGTACTTATTAGAAGAACCTCGCTGAGGCGACATGAACTCTAGCCTAAGGAGCTGTACTTGATGATGTTGTAATTCTGGGATATTTTTTCTTGTTTCTCCACATTACGAAAACACGCCTATGCAAACATATTGAAATTTTTACAACCAAAAACTGAAAGTTTTCAGATGAAATTCTGATATTTTCCATATTTCTGCTCAAAACATAGATTGCGGGTACTCGTTAGAACCGCCTCACGGAGGCAGTTCTAACGAATACCCACAATCTATGGTTTTGAGCAGAAATAAGAAAAAATGTATACCCATGTAAACCCAAGTTCTACTTTTTTAAGTGGGGTTTAAGGGGGTCAAAATTATATAGGTTTGTTTCCGTGATGATAAAATGTTTTTATGGGTACTCGTTAGAAGAACCTCGCTGAGGCGCTTCTAGTTAGTATCCACAACATACATATTTATGAAGAATTGGAGAAAATCATCCCAGAATTATCATTAAATACCCACGGTACTCCTCCTTAACGCTTAGCTCTGGGTAAAACTTCCAGTAGATGTTTTGAAATATTTTTCTGATTTTCTCACAAAACAGGATTTGACATTTCGTGCAAATTGTCTCCAACGGAGACAATTTGCATGGAATGTCAAATCCTGTTTTCTGAGATAAAGAAAAATACCGTCAGTTGGTCGTTGCAGAAGTCCAGAGAGTGGTAAAAGTTATCCTCTAATTTCAGTATCACATGACTCTGTAAGTGAGCAATGAAAGCAATGACCATTCTGCTGGCTGCTCTGTGCGTTTTCTTCCATAAAATACCCCATAGGCAATTTTGACCTGGTGCCAGACTTTGTCCTGGTGTGGCTCAATAATTTTTATGGCTGTTTTAATATTCAGGTCTTTTCTGGCAGCATATAAAAAATATATCATCACGAAAACATGTCATGTAATTTTGACCTTTCAAACCCCACTTTTATATGGGAAAAAATAGGGTTTGCAGGGGTATACATTATTTTTCTTATTTCTGCTATAAAACATAGATTGTGGGTACTCGTTAGAACCGCCTCGATGAGGCGGTTCTAACAAGTACCCACAATCTCTGTTTCGAGCAAAAATAACAAAAAGATCACATTTTTTTTTTCATCTGAAACTTTTCGTTTTTGCAGCCATGAAAAGTGCCATTATATTGAATGGGAGTGTTTTCGTAATAGATGTATAATATACAACGTACAATTTGAGAATAGGGTCCCTATGGCACAGTCCGTCTGCAAAGAAAAATATATGTGGAATAATTGAATTCATGAACAGTTACTCTAAATATAGCAGGCAGAACCCTGGCCATAGCCATCAGATGCATGTGATTGGAGAGAAAGAAAAATGTACAAATAAATGGAACGATAAGCATAAGGATGTTGATTCTATCTTAAACAATACAACAAATCATACTCAATGTTTGTACCAAATATCAAACTCCTGGGTTGAGTAGTTTCTGAGAAATCTTTGACGGAAAAAAGTTACACACAGACACACAGTCGCACATTGTTACGGAAAAGGCGAAAAACTATATACTCCTATACTTCATAAGCCGGGGGTATATATTAGGACAGATAGGTCTTAGGAAAAAATGCAGATCCAGATCGAACTGCAATTAGATCTGGGTAAAAATTGTCTACCATTCAGTCGGTACTTTTTAGACACATCACCAGGCAGCCTTATTGATGTGCAGCTAATCTGGTCCTTCGCTGACCACATATGCCTGAAGACATGTTTTAGCATGGCGTGGCCCGTACGAGTCCGTCCAGACGGAAATTAACCTACCATATTTACTCTGAATATTGGGACACCCTAGCTCTTTAACATACTTTTCTAAACCTTTGGGCAAGTCCATTTTACAAACTATTGATGTTTCTAAAATCTGCTTGATAATAAGCAAACAGTGTAGACCCTGATCAGATGCTGTACGATGCAGCATCTGATCTGGATCTACACTGTTTGCTAAAGTCTGTTTGTCTCAAAACATAGGCTAAATGTGGTGACATATGCAACCAGCACATATCAAGGTTAACCTAGGTATCCACCCATCTGATCTGAGTGTATATGTTTATGTTGGTGGCATAATGTAAAAACTCTACAATACGTGTACAATACAATACAACACAATACAATACAATCAACAAACAGAGCATCCCTGGTCATACAGCATGATTGCATATGTCATTAAGCTGATTTCTGTTTGGAGCGCCTCATGTGTTGTTTTTCAGAAAGAAATAAAAAAATGTCAATGTTTTATAAGGATAAGAAGGAAAACATATACACTATTCGACCTAATTACCGTACTGTGCGATTAGGTTTTTCAAAATTACTGGGATAAACTTGTGGTAAAATATGTACCTACCTACACTAAGGGTACTCTTAAAAAAAAACTTAAAAAAAAAAAGATCAGCGAAGGACTTATCAAATGATGCTTATGAGATGTTTTTTTTTGTTTTGTTTTGTTTTTTTGATTTGTTGTTTGTTTGTTTTTGTTTTTTGTTTTGTTGTTTTGTTGTTGTTGTTGTTTTATTTTTTATTTTTATTTTTTTCATTTTTTTTTATTTTATTATTATTTTTTTTGTAATAGCTAATTAAACTCAAAACCGCTATTACCAGTTAGGTAAATATTAGTCGTTATTCGATTATTTTTGCCACCTACTAGTTCTTTCTGCTGACTGTTCCAAGGCGAGTTCTTCTGTTGCAGGTCTTTGTTCTTCGGTTATTGCAACTGTGCCGTTGTGTCTTGTCATCTCTGCCCCATGTCTTCTTTCGGTGCCTTGCAAAGGCTGTACCTCGTGATTGTGGCATTTCCTAGATAATTTCATTTATATGTTTTATCTATAATAATATGGTGGCTTCGAGTCCAATTTACGTATCTTGTTTTACACTAACAGTATCAACTGGCAAAAGTGTTTTCTCACAAGGTTTTGTTCATTTGATTTAGTCGTTTTTTATTTTATTTCTTTTTTTATTGAAACAAAAATTGTTTACAGAATGTGATCCGGAATTGTGTGGATTTTTTTTTTATCTGTCACACCAAAATTACGTTTAAGCTTCTTTTCACTTCTCAGCTGTAAAGCATCTGACAGACTTTGTGGTATGTGCTTCATTCTCTCTTCAGTGAGAGTAAAGCATTTCATAGTAAATTTTAAGTTCATAACTACCTTCACTGAGATAATTTCTGGTGAGCAAATCGTGGTCCTGGGGTATTTAACGCATTTGCTGCGAACACGTGTCATAATCTGAGCCGCGTCAAGCGAAAAAGTGCATTCGAGCATGCGCAAAATGCGCATTTAAATCATCCTGCGCATTCACAAAGTATCATCTGGGTTTTTTTTTCTATCCATTCATATATTCTGTTGTATCCAATAATTATGTTAGCGGACAGACAGGCCCTGATATGCGGACAGCGAAGTCCCAGATCAAACTAGGCCAATGCGCAGTCTGATCTGTGACTTGGCTGTCCGGATATGCCCGAAGACATGGTTTCCCAAGGAGCGACCCGTAGATACGAATAGCGGTATCTTCTGTGATATCTATTGATCCTATAGGCGGGCATCGACGGTCATTATTTTGTCGGCCTCGGTGGCTCAGTTGGATGCGCCGTCCGACTGGAGACCAGGAGGTCGCTGGTTCAACCCCCACCGAGGTCGGCAACATTCTTTCGTGGAGATTGATCATGAAATATTTTCTATGGTCATTCTCCCCCTTCCGCTATTCAAGAAGGGCAGTTGTCAGTTTCTGGCGAAAGAATGTGCACAATTCTGGTTAACCGCTTAGAGGACTATTATTGCTACTGAGCGGCAAGTAAAGAAAACCCACGATTAAACACGAAATAAACCGATGAAAGCCGAGCAAAATTCCGCTAAGAATGATCAGATTGTCTTCGTTTTACTTACTTACTTGTCAAAAATTACAGAACAGTAACGGTATCACAGCACAAAAGTAAAGACATCAAACATTGTCAGGCAAATGAACCAATGATAACCTTCGGGAAAAAATTCACCAAGGACTCCTTACTAACTAGCACTGTCTAATTGCGGTAAATTAACATTTACTTCAGTTTTAAAGTACAAATGAGCCAGCGCACGACAAAATCTACAATAAGACTTGTGCGACCTGCGAAGACTCAGATCAGCCTGCGCATCCACACAGTCTGATCAGTCTTCGCCGATCGCATGCGCCTTCTACAGCTTCCGTGCTATTCAGAGGGATAAACGAGAAGCCTTGCCATATTGGGTGGATGTACAGACTGAGGTGAGTATTTGCTGGTCACACAGGCCTTTTTGTAGGTTTTGTCGTACGCTGGCTCATATTAGAGATGTCCGAAATTTTACCGTAAGTTACGGTAACCTTCGTACGGTAAAAATCAATACCTGGCGCGGACAAAGATGTAAATTTGGAGGGTTAAAATAAAAAAAAGCACAGCTTTATCTTATTGAACAACACATATGTGTTAAAGTAACTGAAATATGTATGGATATATGTTGTTGTTTTTAAACTGATGCTGCTGCTGCTGATCATGATGATGATTTTGTGTTTTACGTCCCTTTCAACGTTTTAAGCCGTATCGAGACGATGGAAAGGAGACAAAGGCTGTGCCTAGCAATCAGGCCCTGCATTTCAGTCATTCAAGGTACACAACTACAGTAAACCTATAGAAATATGTATTATTATTTGCCCCTTATCTAAAATACAGGAATCAGACATTACTTGAGAACATTATATTAGTGTATATGTTTTGCAGTTTATTAGTGAATTTGTTTTATGAAACTGCTCTATTTAACAGACTGATACCAGTCTATGAAGCGCCCTACAGTTATGAGTTGAATATAATTATACTGGTTATGCTGTGTAACAAGCAAATGTCCTAATAATAATTGTAGGCCTCACCAGAATACCCCGAACTAGAGATCTTTTGGAAACATTCAACAAAATAGTGAACTCGGTTGGATTTAAACATAGATTTTATTTTACACTTTGTAATGTACATACAACAATTTGCGCATTCAACAATACAAAACGACAATAAGTTGCTCCTGATATTTTTGTACAAACAGCGGAAAATTATGCAGGTTTGGGTAGTGTATGGAAATAAGTAGTTATGTTCTCTATAGTCATAGGTAACTACACCATCGGGGAATTCCGGGAGAAGCCCTGCAGACACACAGAAGGTACAGCTTCCAATACTTGTCCTCGGTCACTGAGATTCAGAACAAATGCTATATACCCTGCTTATTTTGTCATGAATTCATTACCCACGCATTATTTACCATTGCACAGCAAGGATAACGCAGAAGTAAACGCCTTGTTTTTGCCGCTAGATTTCCAGAACGTTGTAGGGGTAGTGGCATGGTGCATTGGTTGCAAACGACATTTGCACAATTGTTAGACTGGTTAGTAAAAGTACAAATGAACTATGGCTGAAACCTATCGGCAACATGAAACGGTTATCAAACAATCAAAACAAGGAATATAATAAAACGAAGCCCATAATTCGCTCAACTGAGTAAAGCAGCCACTGCATATATGTAGATACCATGCAACATTCTTTCAGTGTTGCCACAGCAACTAGGATACACATTTGACAGTGCCGTAAAAGGGCATCTTAGTATCTTAGGATCTTAATTTGAATGAACTAGGCAGACATTGAGTCCGCGGTACTATATACCAAGATTCAACCTCAAAGGCTTTCATGGTTCTGGAAAACAAAATTATCGAGTGTTTATTACCATATTTGGGCATGACAGCCATCTTGTTTATTTAATCATGTGATAATTTTCGACAGAAGGCCCTAGGAAAAATCTGTTGAAAATTGGCCAATGGATTTCAGGAAAGAAGACATTTAAATTTTATACGGCTTTATACTGGTGTATAATCCAATAATCGAGAGGAGAGGGCAGATAACCTTCGAGGACAAAACTGAGAATGTAACTAAAACGGTTTACTTTTTTTAATCATACCTGTAAGTTTCAGCCGGTAATAAATTTAAAGAAAATGATTTTTCAACGTATTCCCTTTACAAATATATGGGGATGCAAATCTGACATTGCGTAAAAAAGGCCAAAGGTCATCTTCGGACCATTTTTTAATAATCTTGGTAGACTTTGAGTCGAAGATGCTATATATTAAGATTCAGCGTCAAAACTGTAGGTTCTGGAGAACAAGAATTTTAAGATTGTTTTTAGCCTACGCAGGGTGCTCATATGTCAGTCAATGTCCGTCGTACGTCGTGCGTAGTGCGTCGTCCGTCGTGCGGCGTCAACAATTGCTTTAAAAGCCTACTCCTCCTACACCCCTGGGCCAACTGACGATACTTGGTAGGAAGCATTGGGGTGACTTATCAATCAAAAGTAGCTAAACTCATTACGATCGGATATCCAAGATGGCCGCCATGGCCGCCATCATGAAAATCTATTTTTCGTTTCTCTCCTGAACTGAAAGGCCAATTGATTTCAAACTTGGTAGGAAGCATCGGGGTGTCTTGTAGATAAAATAGCTAAAATCGTGCCGATCGGAAATCCAAGATATCTTGAAAATCTATTTTTTGCTTCTTCTCCTAAACCCAAAAGCCATTTGACTCCAAACTTGGTAGGAAGCATCGAGGTGGCTTATAGATAAAAAAAAGCTTAAGTCGTTTCGATCGGAAATCCAAGATGCCCGTCATGGTGGCCATCTTGAAAATCTATTTTTCGCTTCTCTTAACTTTAAACTAGGAAGCATCGGAGTGACTTGTAGATCAAAATAGCTGAAATCGTTCCCATCGGAAAACCAAATGGCCGCTATGGCGGCCATCTTGAAAATCTATTTTTCGCTTATTCTACTGAACTGAAAGTCAAACTGATTCGAAACTTGGTAGGAAGCATTGGGATGACTGGTAGATTAAAATAGCTAAAATGGTCCCGGTTTGAAATCCAAGATGGCTGCCATGGCGGCCATTTTGAAAGTCTATTTTTCGCTTCTTCTCCTAAACTGAAAAGCCAATTGACTCGGAACTTGGTAGAAAACATCGGGTTGACTTATAGGTCAAAAATAGCTTAAAATCTTACCGATCGTAAATCCAAGATGTCCGCCATGGCGGCCATTTTGGAAAGCTATTTTTTGCTTCTTCTCCTGAATCGAAAGGCTTATTGACTTTATAAACTTGGTAGGAAGCATCAGAGGGACTTGTAGATCAAAAATAGCTCAAATTGTCCTATTGGACATCCAAGATGGCCACCATATTGACCATCTAGAAAATCTGTTATTCGCTTCTTTTCCTGAAGCAAAGGGCAAATAGACTCGAAACTTGGCAGGGAGCATCGGGGTGACTGACAGATTAAAAGTAGGTAAAACTGTTTCTATCGGAAATCTAAGGTAGCATGGCGGCCATCTAGTAAATAATCTATTTTTCGCATCTTCTGAACTGAAAGGCCAGTTGACTCGAACCGGAGTAGGAAGCTTTGGGGTGACTTATAAATCAAAAATAGATAAAATAATGTTCTGATCGGAAATCCAAGATAGAGGCCATCTACTTTTCGCTTCTTCTTCTGAACTGAAAAGCCAAATGACTCGAATTTGGTAGTAAACATAGGGGTGGCTGGTAGATCAAAATAGCTAAAACCGGTTTGACAGGAAATCCAAGATGACCTTCATGGCGGCCGTCTGGAAATTCTATTTTTTTTTTTTTTTTTTTTTTTTTTTTTTTTTTGGAAAAGAAAGTCCAATTGACTTGAATTTCGGTTAGAATCATCAAAGTAACTTGTAGACAAATATAGCTAAACTCGCTCTGATCAGAAATACAAGATGGCCCCCACAGTTGCCATCTTAAAATCTGTTCTCATCTTCTCCCGAATACAAAGACCCACTGACTCAAATTCAATAGGAAGTATTGGAGGGACTTGTTAATCAAAAACGCCTTAATTCATTTTGATGAGAAATCCAAGATGGTTGCCCTAGCAGCATGTATTTTGAACCATTTCTCCTGAACCAAAAGGGCAATTTACTCAAACTTCATTGGAAGTATTGAGGTGACTTGCAGATCAAAAGTAGCTAAAATTCTTCTGACTGGAAGTCCAAAATGGCCACCATCTTGAAAATCAATACTAAACTTCTTCTCTTGAACTGACTGGCCAAATGACTTTTACTGGTTTGGTAATGAGGTGAGCGATACAAGGCCATCTTGATCCTCTTGTTTACCATATATATACAAAGCGGCCATCTTGTTCAACGGTCCAGCAACATTTGGACAAATTATCAATATCCCTTCGAAGAAGACGTTTACATGTTACACGAATGTATACATGTGTATAGTCCAGGGGCAAGGGAGATTACGCCTGGGAACAAAAGTTTGATTTTAACTAAAACGTTTTACTATTTTAATCATATATTGTAAGTTTGAGCCATCAGTCTTTTATACGTTTTCAGAAAAAAAAAAAGATTTTTCAACATTTTTCCTATACAAATGTAGATGGACGCAAACATGACCTTGCCATATGTAGGTCAAAGGTCAGCCTTCAATATTCATTTAAAAAAGACTTTAAAGACCTTGAGCCCTTAATGCTTTAGACCAAGATTCAGCCTCAAAATTTTCTCGGTTCTGGAGATTTCAAGTGTTTTACCATATAAGAGCGTGGCGGCCATCTTAATCAATGGCGGTGCCCTTCTGTACCATGTTTCAATTCCCCTTTAACAGAAGAATGCTCCAGATGAAATGTGAAGGAAGTCGTCTATTGGTTAAAGAGGAGTGCAAATGTGTGGACAGACGGGCGCCGGACGGCAAGTGATTACAATAGCTCATTCTGAGCCTTTGGCTCAGGTGAGCTAAAAGAAGGCTAAAAGAGAGAGAGAGAGAGAGAGAGAGAGAGAGAGAGAGAGAGAGAGAGAGAGAGAGATATTTCTGGTTTTGCCTGTATATAGCGAATGTGTTGCCCTGGATCCCTGTACCAAATGTCGAGCACGAGCAGGAACAGGGATTAAGGGCAAATACTTGCGAGAGGAACTTGCACATTTGAACGAAGACCTGTAAAAGACCTCAGAGAGAGGCAAACATTATTAATTACATTCATATAGAACCGTAAACGGTGTTCTGTGAGACTTTTTAGATTAAGACCAATCATTTTCTAGTTATACGTCTATGGGGCATTTTAGCTGCAAGGGCAATCGTATCTATATGGCGGATCAGCTCAAAGACGTCTTCACCCAAGCAACGTTTCTTCAAAATTTAGATAGATTTAAATATATTAATTAAGTGCTAATGGTTCAATAAGCCCTGCAAACTACATTGCTTTCTGTAAATAGTCTAAATAAAACCTAAGACTCCGGATTTTTTCCATGTTCTTTGTTTCCAAGGACAACCTTTATACCTTTTCATTTAACTTACCTGCCCCTGGTGTTAAATGCCTAGGGACGACCGTAAACAGACTCGCTGTACTTAATCATAGTGCAGTTTTCCATTTTTATTTTTCTAGGCACCATTTTGTCCGTTCTGGTATTTTGGGAACTCGTGTTCCTCTAAGCCGGCGGTATGGGACGTATGCAACCTTACAAACTACATTGCTGCCATATGAAGGGTCTCAATAAACTGGGACTCTGATTTGGGTTCTTTTACATGTTTTGTAGTTCTAAAAGTAACCGTTATGTAGCGAAATTTGATCGGTATTTTATGAGTAGACGTCGTGAAAGGCGCACGTTTTCAAGGAAGGACAACAGACAAAGAGATCACAATCGTCATCCTAAGCGTCACTCTAGTGGTCTAAAAACCAAACACTATAGGAAATAAATACTTATCTAAAATTGTTTTGTTTGTGTTGAGGATTTTACGGCCCAGTCAACCTACTTGGTTTGTCAAGCGCGGTCAATTTACCTAACCACACTTTTACTGGACAGCTTAGTTCTCTAAGCGGTTAACCAGTATTGTGCATATTTTTTCGCCAGAAAATGACAACTGCCCTTCTTAAATCTGGAAGGGAGAGAATGACCCTAGAAAATATTTCATGATCAATCTCCACGAAAGAATGTTGCCGATCCGGCGGGACCGAAACTGCAACCGCCTGATCACCAGTCGGATGCGCATCCAACTGAGCCACCGAGTCCGGCTAAAATTGTTAATAAGCGTCCCATTTAATATTAGTTCAGCCATGTTATTACGGTTTCTGAAACTAGTGACCTTATAAAGTGCCGTCTTACTACACTACCATGCCACAGGTGATACTTCTACGAGCTGGTCGTATTATTCTGATACTGATGCGACCAATCCTAGCTCTTTTACTTAATGTTGGGCATAATGCAAAAGAGGAGTTAATTCTGATTTGAGGGGTAAAAAATTAATACATGTATATTGCCTTTGGAAACAAAAAGAACACATTACAAATAGAAAGTGGGAGTCCCGGTTTTATGAAGTTTGCAACATTGCTTACACCCTCTAGCGTATACATGAACAAACCACTATGACAAATGAATAAATATTTTGAACATACATACAACGTACATTGGACTAAAAACAGAATTATGTTTTTTTCATGCTCCTGTAGCACCGTACAATAACAGACATAAACGTTTCTTTGAGCGATTGCTTTTGCAAATTTCTTTGTCAACTCCAGGACTGATACAAAGCTTTAAATCACACATCCCCGAAAATGACTGAGTTACAGTCTTTTCATAGGAAATTTATCTGGTGTCATTTCGTTTGTCAAATAGAGTAAAGCTTCAACTTAAGTTTATGGTTTATGTTTCTTAAAAAAACCTAGCGTAGTTGATTGCAAATATTGACAACTTCGTTTAGTTTTGCTATCGTGCTTTAATTAGAAATACCTATTTCGCTACAAAAAGGAAAGGTCACTATACAGCGTTTAAATATATCTCCTAGAGACAGCATAATGATAATATCTATCGTATAAATTGAAATGCGAACATGTGTATGCCTATTGGAATATATTGCAAATTTTACAACCGAAAAAGGAAAAATTTCAGATAAAAATTTCTGATATTTTTCATATTCCTGCTCAAAACATAGATTGTGTACTCGTTAGAACCACCTAGCCGAGGCCTAAAATCTAATTTTTAGCAAAAAAAACAAAACAAAAATAATGTATACCCCTGTAATCCCAGTTTTACTATATAAAAGAGGGGTTTAAGCGGGTCAAAATTATATAGGTGTGTTTTCGTGATGTGATATCCGAGAATTGCCATGAGAGTCGCGCAAACGCGATGCCAGAATTTGTATACTAACTCGACTCAGTTTGTTTGTGTTGAGGTTTTACGGCCAAGTCAACCCAATGGGCATGTCGGGCGCGGTCAGTTTATTTAACCACACTTTTACTGGGCAGGCTTAGTCCTCTAAGCGGTTAACCAGTAATGTGCACATTCTTTCGCCAGATAATGTTTGTGTTGAAATTTTACGACCCAGTCAACCCAATGGGGTCATGTCAAGCGCGGTCAGTTTACCACCTAACCACACGTTTACTGGGCAGGCTTAGACCTCTAAGCGGTTAACCAGTATTGTGCACATTCTTTCGCCAGAAAAAATGACAACTGCCCTTCTTGAATCAGCGGATGGGAGAGAATGGTCGTAGACAATATTTCATGATCAAATCTCCACGAAGGAATGTTGCCGATCTCGGCGGGGGTCGAATCAGCGACCTCCTGTCTCGAGTCGGACGCGCATCCAACTGAGCCACCAAGGCCGTCGCAATCGACTTAGTCATGTGTCGGGCATACAAGACAGTAAATTTTCTGGCGACAGAATGTGCACAATACTGGTTAACAGCTTAGGGGACTAAGCCTGCCCAGTAAACGTGTGGTAAGTTAAACTGACCGCGCTCGACATGACCCTACTGGGTTGACTGGGCCGTAAAACCTCAACACAAACAAGACAGTAAATTGGTTCTACGAGATACTAAATCGTGCACACTAGCTATTAAAAATCGTGCGTTCAACTTCTTGAGTGCCTGACATTATCTCGTGCGTTTTGTTTTTGCTGTGTGTGTGTGTGGGGGGGGGGGGAGGGAGGGGCGGGGGGGGGGGGAGTTGGTTACGGCCCTTTCAAGAATATTACACATATATCGAACCGATCGTTCATCAAAGGTGGTCGAAAACCAAAGAACACGGGGAAACGTGCGCACAACTTAGTACCAGTGTCTTGCGCGCTTAGCTTGTGTCTTACTTATCACAAGCGCACTTATTACTAATTAGTACGAACGATAAAAATAGAATGTGTAGGCTGAAATAGCTATATTGAAACTTCCATACAGTTTGATATCTTTGTGAAACTTTGCACAGAGACTCTATTGATGATTACGATTATTTTATTCTAATCAGACAAATCCATTTGGTATCTGATCTGGAATTGAACAGCCGAGGTTGACCAGTCAATGAATACTTGAATGCAAGCATCAAGGAAACCGAAATTCATATAATCATGGTTCCTACTCATATTGATAAGACAGTCGTGTTATTATTATTGACCTAAACAAAGTAAGGATATATATAGTCTTTTCTGGAGGTTAAAGAAGTTCACATTCTAAGAAGAGAATTAACTAGTACGTGATCATCTGTGTGTTCCATTGCCTGAGGCGACCTCGGAAAATGCTGATCCAATGAAACATGTGCAACTGCCTATTTATTTCTCTTGGTGGGCACCTCCGTTTAATTATGTCCAAGTATATGAATCAAGCCGGTGACATACATTTATCTTATTGCAAGCGGTGAAATCAGTATATATCCGAAATGATTAAACTGATATTTTCATAAATGAAAGAATATATTTTCACAAATGAAATACAACAAATCGATGTTATTTTCACTACTCGTTTCGAATTACGACATCGCTATTCTCATTGTTTCCCCAACAGATACCGATCCCACTTGTTTTGTTTTTTTTTCTCCTTTTTTATTTTTTTTTTTCTCCTTTTTTATTTTATTTTTTTTAACTTCTCTGTTTCTGAACAAAACTAGCAAGTGTCGTTATGCATTTTCTATGTTTCTGAGCAAAACTATCAAGTGTCGGTATGCATTTTCTTGATTATAATGTAAGGAGCATTTTGGTAACAAGATTATTTTCATTTGCAGGAACTTTTTTGTTTTTGTCTTTCCAGCACTTCACGTGAAACACTGTACGTCTACGCCATGACGTTCATGTTTTGTTTGGTGACGTTAGTTATGACATCAGAAGGGCGCATTGGCGTGTAAACAATTAAGTAAAAGAAAATTTGCTCTTTTTCAGTGAATACAATAACAATTTTCATCTCGTGTAATGAAAACATTCATTTTTTTACTCGTGCTTCGCACTCGTGAAAATAATGATATTTTTTTTATTACACTCGATGAAAATATTAAGCACTTCACCGCCAAAGAGTAAACTTCCTTTATATATGCATTTTTCTTCCTCAAAACCTGAAAAGGCCGGCCTCGGTGGCTCAGTTGGATGCGCCGTCCGACTGGAGACCAGGAGGTCGCGGGTTCAACCCCCGCCGAGGTCGGTAACATTCTTTCGTGGAGATTGATCATGAAATATTTTCTACGGTCATTCTCTCCCTTCCGCTGATTCAAGAAGGGCAGTTGTCGGTTTCTGGCGAAAGAATGTGCACAATACTGGTTAACCGCTTAGAGGACTAAGCCTGCCCAGTAACGTGTGGTTAGGAAAACTGACCGCGCTCGACATGACCCCAATGGAATGACTGGGCCGTAAAACCTCAACACAAACAAACAAAACCTGAAACTAAAATAAAATCAGAACAATTTTCATAATAAAGTTCAAATATATGATTTGAAAAAAAAAATTGGTTCTGTTTAAGAGTCAAAGCATGATTTGCCCTGCAGAGGAGGCACAGCAAACTCTTGCATACTTACGTGAAGTCATTATTGCATAATCATAACAAGAAGGATGTGAAGGATTGATTATTTTAATATTTACTGCCAAAGCCAATCCTGAACCCTAATTGCTATAGCACTAGACCTATGATGTTACACATGTATAAAAGGACACTATACATACACATGCAGACTAGAATCCATATATAGTGAAATTGCAAGACACAAGTCAAGCAGCTTTGAATACTGACCCTAAGTATCCGGATACCTTGCCTCTTTACCATACTTATCGAACAATTTGAACAAGTCTATCTGACTACATATGATGTGTCTAAATCTTGCGAAGGAATTATAAATAGTGTAGACCCTAATTTGCTATGGCCTGTCTTCCGAATATTTAAGGCCAGCACAGCAATCCTCTGTTTAATATAGGTATATTTTATTTAATGAAATCAAGCTGATTTTGAGTTTAACGTTTCTTCTTACAAGCAATAAACTCCTGTCGAGACGCTGCAAGGGTGATAATGAAAGGTCCTGTGCAATAAAGCGGCGCAGTACAGACATCAGCTGAATTCCACCTTGCTAGTTTCGAACCAAGGACCTCATGATCCGGTCGGATGCGCTAACCACTCGAACGCTTCTGGGTTTGGATGCAGCCGGCAGATTTTCCTATAATATGTTACAACAGCTGCAACTATAGGGAAGTTTGCTTGCCTGCACACCATTCAAGCCATTCTAAAAGGCGGATCTGCTCTAAAAAGGTTGGCTACCTAGAGAGGCAGACGCGGTACATTTAGAGTAGACCCCTTTTCGTAAGTAGAACAAAATCGGAGCTACCTCCCGTGAGGTATATTCCTTCTCATTGAAAGTGTACATGTGGAGAGACTTGAATAGTGATGGCAGAAGATACTGTCTTTAGTAATGATATTTTGCGGGGTTTCGGCACTTTAAATAATATGTAGGTGTTGCGTATATTTGGGTGTATACTTTGTAAACCTTTCTTTCGTTACCCGTAAAGCGCATAGGTAAAGCAGCTAAATATTTCACTCTGTTAATATTTATTGAATTCAAGGAAGTCTATATTCTTGTTGCATTTTATGGTTCGAAAATTTCTGTCTGAAAACGGCAACCTACAGTCCCCTGATTTTAAGAATGACCCTCTAACAATTAGGCCGCGAACCAGCTTGAACGTAAAAGGTGTCATTATATAGGTGAATATCAAAAGCCCAGGTCTACTTGTTGCATTCGCGCACTCTCATTTTGACCTTCTCTAATACGATCAATGCAGTCTGAAGCAAATACGCCAGAGTAAACCCTATATATTGTCATAGAAATGACTTATTATTTACTTTGAAGTATTCCCAGCGACAGTGCAAAATCTTTACGTTGAATGACATTGTAGCGTGAGATCTATCAGGCCATGAGATCTGTCACACCAGAAGTGTTAAACCGGAAATACTTGACGGAACTTGCGAGCATGAAATATTTCAGATCACGAGAAATATCAGAGTCATATGAATTAAAATATCAAAGCAAATTTTGTTTTATTTAAAAGAAGAAATATCTTTAAAAAGATAAACGGCGTAAAGGGTACTGGAATATGAATATTGAAACTACTTTGTGATTCAGTATGAAATGAAGAAGCCTTTTTTTAAATATAAAAGTTATTAGTTTAAACATATTTATTTCATCAAATATACATATTTAATAGCAAGTTACATATATCAGAAGTTAAAGGATTTGAACGAAAGCTATTGAAAGCTTATATAGTTCATCTCCTTCAAACAGCTGTATCATATAAGGCGGTTTCACAACTACGTGTAAACGACAAAGTATTTTATACACTTTTTCCATAAGTACATATTCAAGGAAGAAAACAGAAAGCAGTGTAAGCTATTGAATAATGAAACGATACAACTAGTACAAAGATTTCCTAATCATCGCAAAGTTTAGAATGCTTTGGCCTCTTTATAACGACATTCACCACAACAAGAATATAGTATTTCAATATACATTATTAGTCAATGTTAAGTAAACGCACTATCAGTCAAAAACCGGGCTCTGTATTTCAGCAAGTTCCCTGAGTTTAACATCAGAAAAATTCCGATCATGTATTGTCGGTATAAAGAGAGCCCACTGTACAAGAACAATATACATGGACTTTTAAGGTAAATATTTAACTAACACGGCTTACACTAGTTACAGTAGTTACAGTATAAATAATAATAATAATAAAAAAACAAAATCAATTTTAGGAGAATAAAGTCAAAGACGAGAAAAATAAATAAATAAACAAACAAGAATAGAAATAGGAAAAACTGTCCGACGCACAACATCCCCAACCCCCCTCTTAGACATTTCAGAATAACTACGATAAAATTCACGATAATGATGACAATGCTTCTTCCGCTTACTTCTGTTCCTTGTTTAATTGATAGAACTTAAAATCTCTTAGTTTTTTCGATGAATTTTTATTACGAATGCAAACAGTATCAAGAAAATTTTAATACTGTACGACATTGTAAATATTGCAAGGGTTGGCAGGAATGGGAGTGTACTCAGATGTGTAAATATCTGTGCTAAATTATGAAAAGCAATTTAGCATTTAAGCGTATGGCATATAGTTTTAAAAAATCCATGCCAACCAGGCACCTTTTTGATAAAGAGTAAGCAAAGTGTAACATTGGCCATGAAGATTGGCAAAAACTGGAAAAAAAATATTTAATTTGTAATAAGAGGGTCATGATGGCCCTAGATTGCTCACCTGGGAAGCAGTTTTTTTTTAACGTGGCGGAAGGATATTTTCAAAGTTTTCTGCATATATATATATATCAAACCCTGCCCTTTGATGGTTATTTATTTATTTATCTTATCTTATTTTACTTTATTTACATTTTTTTATTTTTATTTATTTATTTTTTTCTTGTAATACAAATTAATTTGAAAATTTTTGATGGACGGTCAATCCAGTAATGTTTGTGAGTATTACTGCAATCTAGTTAGTTGTTGATTTGAAGTGTTCTAGACAGACATATGAGGAATCAAACAAAATAATTTGAACAAATTTGATAGATATTCACCTTTGTTACATTTGTGCAAAAATTTTGAAAGTGGACCATAGATTGTGCAGAAGAAGAACTGTCAAGTTTACTCTACATAATTCCATATATAACGAAAAGTAACCACGCCAACTGGAAGCCATATTTTTAGACGGAACAGAATTCTTTTAACAAGATTTAAAGACCTTCTGTTGAAGAAAAATCTCTGTAAAAAATCCAACCAGCCCGTACTGAGGAGATTTTGAAAGATTTGGATGCTATACATCAAGAGGGATAACTCTATTCACAAACGTTGAACAATCATTCGGCTCTCCTACACATTGATGTTTCAGACAGTTTGATTGTAGTGGGAATCCACGTGACCAAATGACTATGTACACAGTTTGTTACTATTTTTAACTCCGCTTCAGATAGGATGTTTTAGAATATCTCGATTTATACCAGGTGGATTTTTTTTTTCAAGTAAAGCGCAGAGTTCTTGGAAAATCAAGCTCTTTCTGGTGGTGTCGGTGCTATTCTGCAATCTGGGCCCAGTTGTTCCAAACTAACGATGTCGTTAGTTAGCGACTCGTTAAAATTTACATTGAGTGATACGCAAATATGCTGTTTTTTTTTTTTTTTTTTTTTTTTTTTTTTTTGTTGTTGTTTTTTTTTTGGGGGGGGGGGGGGGCTGAAAATATGTGAGTAACTTTTGCAGTGCAAAAGCTACTCACATTTTTTTTTCAGCAAAAAATATCAGAATATTGTATATTGAATCCGCTAAAACATTTAACGAAATGCCCTTAAGGAGCTCGTTAAGCTAACGACGCTTTGAACAACCGAGCCATGGTCTGATTCTCGAGAACATTCGGAGAAAGTTTTTCATAAAAAAAAACATGTCATTGTCCCGGTCACCCAGACTGACAGCAAAAACATTCTTCGAATGTTCTCGAGAATTAGACCAGATCGCAGAATAGCGCTTACACCACCAGAAAAAAACTTCATTTTCGCGTACTATGTGTTTTATTTGAACAAATTCCATTCGGTATGAATAGAGAAAAAAAATCCTTCCTGAAGCGGAGCTAAATAGAGTAATATTTCTTCTTCGTGTTGTTTACGAATAGGCCGCTTACACCGCGAATGAATAAAAGGGGTGTTCAACAAACCTATTTCTTAGTTAAGAATGAACAATATTATTTATGTTGCCAATATTTCTATCAAGCTTAAGGCATAATTCCTGTTTATTTATTACATAAAATTAAACCAAGCGATTTTATATCCCTTTTTGTACATAATACAAGGCACGTGATAATTCTGTATATTATCGACACAGTGGAGAGAAGTAATCTTGAACGCCCCTTGTTCGCTTAGCGCTTTGGCCGCTTACATCAAACATTTAGTCACACTGTACAAAATTAAAAGTTTGTCTATAATCATTTATTTCATTGCAACTATTTTATTGGTATTATTTAAATTATGGGTATTTTTCCATTGTTTAACATCTGCATTGCCATACTATACAACTTTAAATTGATACATGTCATAATCAAGCGATTGTTCAGTCATGAATATATTTGTTAAACATCGGAAAAATTCTATACTTACCCCTACTTGTTTGCAGAAGTTTACATATTTTTAACCAATCGCAAATTACTATTTATTCATTCGAGACTAATACCAGTAAGTATGTCAAAAGCCAGCTTATAGGGCACAGTGAACCAATTGTGACAGGACTGCTGATTGGTGCAAAAAAGTGTAGGGTAGTTATTTTGTGTAAGGGGGCCTGTGATTGGTTAATAATAAAGATGAATTAAAACTCATCATTCTAATTTGAAGAAAAAAATGTCTGTTTGTAATTTTCTGATTGTTTCAAAGAAATAAATGTTTCTGTGTGTGTTTGCTGGAGCCCAAAGAAGAAGTGGTGAAATTGCCAAGTTTTAATTTTTGATATCTGCCAACTGAGGGGTTGCTACATTCAGCCTCCAAAAAGTCCCTGAAAGTGCTGGTGATGGTGGTATTTTTCCTTGTTTATTTTGCTATGCTAAGCCTGGGCTTTGAATTAAAACAAAATTTAGAAGCCCAGCCATACCCTGAAATGAACCCTTAAGCACCAAAAAGGGTGGAATTACTATGGAGCTCTATGGGAAAAATAATTAGTTCACTGTACCCTATACAGCTACGCCGAAAAAAATGTATATTGCTAAAACTAGAATCTAAATAACCACAACAGCCACAAATACATATAAAGTAAAATAACCGCAACAGCCACAATTACACATAAAGTAATATATATATATATATATTCTACACCGTATTCCTGCCTCGGAAAACGTGCGGTTAGGTATATTGACCGCATTCAACATGACCCTAAAAATAATAATAAAACGATCATATCCGTCATATCCGTTCGTAAATGACATTTAGATTTTAGAACATGCTAGATAAATAAAAAAAAAAAGAGTTGACTACTGGTATATCCCCACTGGAAGGCCACTGACTGACGGGTTATACCGAATAGTTTTCTATTATGCTGTACAACTATTTAACCCGTCGGGTTACAAAAGATAAAATGCAAACAAACAAATTATAGGCAGCAAAAGTATTGTCTATTCTTTGTTTCTCCATGTTTTTAACAGACAGAAAGCTCCAGGGGCACAGTGCATTCAAATGCAAATAAGTCCACTTTTTTGTTTTCCCCTAAGCATTCATATCCGCAGGACTGGGCCAAGATAGCAAATCAGTATTACATGAATGTAATCATATATCCATGACAAAATATTGTTGATGGACTGATAAATTTTATCGATGCACCAGTATTTCTATATTTGTACCAATAAAATTTTGGTGATCCCAAAAATATAGTAGTCTGGAAATTCAAGTATCAAATAAATGGGCCGCACCATGCGAAAACGTGTCTTCGGGTATATGCAGACAGCGAAGGCCCAGATCAATCTACACATTTGCATTGTCTGATCAGGGGATTGTCCGCTAGCAGAATCATTGGATACTACAGAATGTATGAACGGAGAGCAAAGGCCCGGGTTATACTTAACGCATGCGCAGGATGATGCAAATGGTTGAAAAACACTTGACCCCAATGATATGTGCATCGATGAATTTTGTCAGCTTGAATGTATTGTTAAAGGTGCACCAATGAAAAGAGCAGTAGACCGATAACGTATTTACATCAATAATATATCCTTACCTCGACAAATCATTGTAAATAAGATCGTCTGCGCATTTCAGTAGTTGGAGCACCTGACTAGTGTTATGGGGATTCGTCCCGCCTCGGGAAGGCAGTTTTCCTCCCCTGTTCACTGGTGTCAGAAGTAAAGTGGTGTGCATGGAATGTCGCCTATCGGGGGTTGCAGGCTAGAGACCTTCAGGACAGCTGGGTGGTGCCTGAATCCCAAATCTTATGAGGGGGAGGGGTGTAGTGGCTCAAATGCATGGACTTAATAAGACCGTCCGGGTAGCTCAGAAGGCAGGGAACTGGACGAGTGTAACTTGGGTCATGGGTTCGAGTCCGACCTTGGGCAGGCATTTTTCCTGTCATGTTTACTTTATTATTTGGATGTTCTAATTCATTTCCCAATTTTCTACCTGTAATGTTGTCAGGAACACATTAAATAGATGCTATTATCAAGGCTGAAAATTTCAGTATCGGGTTTTATACCCTTTATTAAATTGCTTACCTTCTGCTGTCCAAAGTAACAAGGCTGTGTTCCAACGTTGTGTGTTTACTAGGTCAGCCAATTCATCCGAGATATTGCGGTTATTTTACGATTTGTTTTAACTACCAATTCCTTTACTATGATAAAGGAGTACACATTGTCTATTTAAGATAAAGGATCGTAATAATTAAAGACGCATATCAAGCCAATGCGAGGGCACTTGGGTGTATTAATTTAATTTGGGATGCTTCTTTACCGTAGATTTGCTGTCAACGGTCTAAAACAGTGTTATGGACTATTTCTTTTTGGGTATGTATTATTGCATTTTAAAGATCATTATCCAGACCAGTCTAATCGATCTTTGATAAATGGACATCAAGTATAAACGTTTCCACAGAGCTCATTTGCGCAAAACAGACACAAAGGCTATTTTATGCTATTCCACGAACCATAGAATAAAATTATAGCATTTTAGTAGATATGTTTCTTTTTCTACATTGAATGAATACTACACCATGAGTGATTATCTCTTTCCCAGACAGTAACCTCTAGATGTTTTCTTGGGATTCTTGAATTCTTGAATACACCATGTCTGAGCTCCCTGTTACATCCAAACACAGAATACCACTTTAGTTGCTGTACTGTTTTCTAAAGAAAGGTGAGATTTTCTTTGGTCTCTGAAATACTTCAATTAAGCTATTCATCTTTTCTTGTTAACAACCTTGTTTAATATCAACAAAAAACATATAATACAATATAAACTATCACAACTTTGTATCTGCAGAAAAGCATGTGAATGAATGACGACAAGGAGGGAAACTTAACACAAACCATATAATACTTCATATGCCACATACTGCTACATTTGATGACTGGGAAACCTTCCATATTAACCCTTTCGTCCCTACAGACCGATTCAGATATCACTGCAAACAATGCAAATCCAGATGAAACCAACCATCTTCTTAGGATCTACACAGCTTGCCGCTCTGTTATTGATTTTGGACTGAAATCCTTCTTCGCAATAATGAATGTGTCAATATTCGGGAATTAAATTTCTTTTCATAAAGCCAGGGGTAAATGGGTTAAGAAGAATGGAGGAGTGCTTGTCTAGAAACTACTTATCTAGGTTATGGTAGGGGTTTGATCAGAAAATATAGCAGAAAATAGGGTTGAGAGGGCACAAAAAAGGAATGTTATAAAATTTGAAAGAAGTTGTGTAGAGGTGAGAATGAAAAGGAATATTACATAGCAATGCTTTGTAGTTGTTGTTGTTGTTTATAGTTGGATTTATCGTCGGTTTCAACAGTTTTTAAGTGATATCGCGATCGTGTCTGCATATGGCATGAACTGGATGCTCACTTTTAGTTTTCTCATTAATAAAAGATTTAATCAAGTTCACCTAAAATGAGTGGTGACAGATCAATGAATAAATCATCATCTTGCGTAGTGGCAACGATGGCACACTAGCAACCGATTCTGTAGGCCAAAAGGAGATATTCCAGTAAGGCGAAAATTTTTCCTAGTTGGCTCAGGTGTTGGACCAGACTTTAGAAATTACAATATGCGATTTCATTACATATTCCGGTAGCCCGATGTCTGTACCATAGCAGAAATTAAAAATATGCTACTTTTGTTTGTGTCGAGGTTTTACGGCCCAGTCAATCCAATGGGGTCATGTCGAGCGCGGTCAGTTTACATAACCACACATTTACTGGGCAGGCTTAGTCCTCTTAGCGGTTAACCAGCATTGCGCACATTCCTTCGCCAGAAACTGACAACAGCCCTTCTTGATTTGTTTGTTTGTGTTGAGGTTTTACGGCCCAGTCAACCCAATTGGGTCATGTCGAGCGTGGTCAGTTTACCTAACCACACGTTTACTGGGCAGACGTAGTCCTCTAAGCGGTTAACCAGTATTGTGCACATTCTTCCGCTAGAAAGCTTCCCTTCTTGATACAGCGGAAGGATAAGAATGACCGTAGAAAATACTTCATGATCAATCTCCACGAAAGAATGTTGTCGACCTCGGCGGGGTTTGAACCCGCGACCTTCTGGCCTCCAGTCGGACGGCGCGTCCGACTGAGCCACCGAGGACGGCAAATATGCTACTAGCTTCTGATTATGGAGAGATGATTCAGCCCTGTTTATCCCACCCCGAAAACTCCTAAATTAATATTATATTCAAAAGGATGGAATTACATTTACAGTCGACTCTCTTTATCTCGAATTCCAAGGGACTCACTGAAATACGTCGAGATATCCGTACATCGACATATCAGAGTTGAGAGAGTGAGGAAAACAATAAATTGAACAACTACATTTAACAAATGAATGTGTAATTTGACTCCTGAAGTTAGAAATATATATATAAAATAATGTGGAAAAGAGGAGAAATTGCTCCTGAGGAGATATTTCTTTTCTTCTCCACATTATTTTGTTACCTGTTGTCATAATTTCATGTTAAAATAGGGATCAGATTTTCACTTCGAGTTAAGCGGTTATTCGAAATAAGCGAGTTCGAGATAACGAGGTTCGACTGTAGTTACCTTTTCCTTTAGAAAAAAAATTTCTTTCATCAGAATAACGAGAACACAAGACTGCAATTGTTAAATGAATACAGTCAGTGTGCAAGTCTAGTATTGGGGACTTAAATTATCTTCCTCATTTCCGGTTTAAATGCAAAACTGAGTTTCATAGAAGTTATTATAAAAATATGCCTTCCCCCTCCCTTTACACCCCCCCCCCAACCCCCTCCCCCTCGACCCAAGATGCATTTTGGTGGAGATATTACATACTTATGTCATATATATATATATATAGGAAGTTGGGTCTAGGGGTGGGAGGGGGACTACTTATATAAGTAAATTTTAATGAAAAACATTTAATTCTGCATTTTCGCCGTAATTAAGAAACAGAATTCTAGTAAAATATACCTGAGACGCGCACAGACTGTATTCATTCAAATATAATTTCCAATCAGTGTTGTGCTCTCGTCATTCTGGTGCAAGAAATATTTCCCAAAGGGAAAGGTAACTAAATAAAATTCCAATCGTTTTGTTTGTTTATGTTGAGGTTTTACGGCCCATTCAACCCAATGGGGGCATGTCTAGCACGGTCAGTTTACCTAACCACACGTTTACTGGGCAGGCTTAGTCCTCCAAGCGGTTAACCAGTCCCATCGTTTTGAACATGGTACTAATTTACAAGTGTTTTTGGGCTGGAGTTATCTTCCCTTGATAATAAGAAGCATAAATTTTCCTTTCTGCCATGATGCAGACGTCGGGCCTCCGGAATACGTGACGAGGGCCATGATAGGCCTGTATCGCTCACCTGAATATCAGAGCACTTAAACAACGTGACCTAGAAATGATCAAGGGAAACATTCTGACCGAGATTCCTGATGGTTATATTAACAAGTAGGACAACGTAGCATGTCTAATGGACCATGAAATATAAGTCAAGGTCAAATATGGATTACTGCTCTAAAGAGGCCATGCTAAGGTGTATGTATGTGCGAAGAATCACTGGCGTTTGGACAAATAGCAACTGAGAAACTGACCTAAACGCAAAAACTTAATAAATTCAGTGGACAGTAAAATATAGGTCAATGTCAAATATGGATGACTGCACTCAAGAGGCTATGCTAACATGTATGCAAATGCCAAGTGTCACTGCCGTATGATCAATAGTTACCGAGAAACTAACTTAAACAGAATAACAATTTTAGAAAATCACTGGACAATGAAATATAGGTCATAAATGACCCAGCTCCAAACTTGACCTAGAAATTATCAAGACAAAACATTTTGAGCAAGATTCATGATTATCACTTCAAAAAATGTAAGTGAAAAAGTTTTGAACTTGACCTAAAATCAACAAGCCAAACATTTTGAGCACAACTCATGACTGTCATTTCAAAATGTGACTTCTAGAGTGTTTGCCTGTGATTTGAACCAGTGACCTAGCTTTTGACCCCAAGTAACCCACTTTCAAACTTGACCTAGAAATCAACAAGCCAAACATTTTGAGCAAGATTTATGATGATTACTTAAAAATGCGACCTCTACAGTGTTAAGATTTTCCTTTGATTTGGACCGGTGACCTAGATTATCATCTCAAGTGATTCAGTTTGAACCCGACCTAGAAACTATGAAGACATACATTTTGAGCAAGATTCATGATGATTGCTAAAAAACAAATGTGACCTCTAGAATATTTACAATGGTTTCCTTTGTGACATAGTTTTTACTCAAAATGACACAGTTTCAAAGTCGACCTAGGAATCATCAAGACAAACATTTTGAGCAAGATTCATGAAAATTACTTCAAAAACGAGGTCTCTAGAGCGCTATTAATTTTTTATTTGGTCCGTTGAACTAGTTTTTTTACCCGAGTTACCTAGTCTCAAACGTGACTTAGAAATCATTAAGGTAAGTATTTTGAGCAAGAATCATGATGATTATTTGAATAAGATATCATAAGAGCAAAGATTCTGGTAAAGTTTCTTGAAGATTGGAGAAAAAACTGTAGAGTCCAGAGGTTGAAAAAGGTTTTAAAGAAATCTAACCTAGTGACCTGGTTTTTGACTCGGCGTGATCCATATTCAGACTTGATCAAGATATCATTAAAAAAAAAACTCTGGTAAAGTTTCATAAAGGCTGAAGCAAAACTGTGACCTCTAGAGTGTGAACAAGGTTTTATAGAAAAGTGACCTAGTGACCTAGTTTTTAAACCTACAGGCCCCACATTCCAACCTGACCGAGACATTATCAAGCAAAAAAATTTTGGTAAAGTTCTTTGAAGATTAACACAAAACTGTGGCCTCTAGAGGGTGAATAATGTTTTAAAGAAATTTTACACAGTGACGTAGTTTTTGATCCGGAATGACCTATCTTCAAACTTGACTGAGATATCATCAAGTTAAAAAACTGTCTTGAAAAGTTCCATGAAGACTAAATCAAAACTATGGATTCTAGAGGGTGAACAAGATTTTTCAAAGAAATGAATCCTAGTGACCTATTTTTACTCAAAATGACCCATATTCCAACACGGCCTAGCCGAGATATTAACAAGAAAAACATTCTGGTAAAAATAATTATGACGATTGAAGCATAACTGTGGACTCTTGAGAGTGAACAAGGTTTTTTAACAAATCTAAACTAGTGACCTAGATTTTGATCCGACATGACCCATATTCGAACTTGAATAAGATATTATCAAGAGAAACCTTTTGGTTTAGTTTCATGAAAATTAAAGCAAAAATGTGGCCTCTAGAGTGTAAACAAGGTTTTAAAAAATTTAATCTAGTGACCTACTGTCTAATCTGACATAACCTATATTCGAATATGACCGAGATATCATCATGTCAAACATCTTGGTAAAGTTTCATGAAGATTCCAGCAAAACTGTGACATCTAGAGGGTGAACAATGTTATAAAGAAACTTGACCTAGTTTTTTTACTCGACATAATCCGTGTTCAAACTTGACCGAGATATTATCTAGAAAAAATTTCTGGTAAAGGTTCATGACGATTGAAGCAAAATGTTGGCCTCTAAAGGGTGAACAAGGTTTTAAAGAAATTTGACTTTGTGACCTAGTTTTTTACATGCTTTAATCATTATTCGAATTTTACCGAGATATCATCATGTCAAACATTCTGGTAATTATGATTGATGAAAACCTTTAGCCTCTAGAGGGTGAACAACATAAAAGTTGACGACGCATGATGTACGTATGACTGACACAGGGTGATCACAATAGCTCACCTTGAGCACTTCGTGTGAAGGTAAGCTAATAAAAATCTAGTAATCAACACGTGAGCCAATTAGGGAAAATCCTCGCCTAACTGCAATATCTTCCTAGACAATCTCGAGTGTCATTATCTATTTTCAACTAAGGTGACATGAACGATTTGTGTGTGATGTAAATAAACAACTATAAAGGTTACTATGGCAACCAAAATATTGGGCCGGCCTCGGTGGCTCAGTTGGATGCGCCGTCCGACTGGAGACCAGGAGGTCGCCGGTTCAACCCCCGCCGAGGTCGGCAACATGCTTTCGTGGAGATTGATCATGAAATATTTTCTACGGTCATTCTCTCCCTTCCGCTGATTCAAGAAGGGCAGTTGTCAGTTTCTAGCGAAAGAATGTGCACAATACTGGTTAACCGCTTAGAGTACTAAGCCTGCCCAGTAAACGTATGGTTAGGTTTACTGACCGCGCTCGACATGACCCCATTGGATTGACTGGGCCGTAAAACCTCAACACAAACAAAACCAAAATATTGTACCATCGCAAAAATCACAAAAATAGCCACTTGAACGACAACTACCTGCCTTTAGCAAACCCGGCGATTTGTAATAACGCCGCAATTTGTAATAAACAAAAGTTTATTACAAATTGCAGCGCAAGACACAACGCAATTTGTAATAACGCCACAATTTGTAATAACCTTGTTTACTACAAATTGCTGCGCAAGTTTATTACAAATTGCGGCGCATGTCACCACGCAATTTGTAATAAAGCCGCACTTTGTAATAAACTTTTCAAACAGACTGCCCCAGAACTTGCGAACTATGTGTACATGTACGTTCCTAACAACTAATCAGGGGACAGAACAGGACAATTTAGACACCAGAGACGAAGTTTTATAACAAGTTGTGTTGACCTTGTTTTTAGGCGTTTATCGATGATTTTCACATTTGCCGTAAATTGTAATAAACTTTCCAAACATAAGCTACCGAAGGAATTTTGAAGTATATTACTTGTATCATCGTAACAACAAATCAGGGGACAGAACAGGACAGTTTAGACATCAGGGATGAAGTTTTCGAACCTTCATTACAAATTGCGTTGACTTTGCCTTTTGGCGATTTTCGATGTTTTTCACATTTGCCACAATTTGTAATAAACTTTCCAAATTAAAATTTCTCCGGGAATTTCGAAGTATATGTATTTGTAGCTTCGTTACAACTAATCAGGGGACAGAACTGTACAGTTTAGAGATTAGAAATGAAGATTTCAAACTTTATTACAAATTGCGTTGACCTTGGATTTAGGCGTATTTCGATGACTTTCACATTTGCCGCAATTTGTAATAAACTTTCCAAACTAAAATTACTCCAGGAATTACGAAGTTTACATATTTCTATCTTCGTCACAGCTAATCAGGGGACAGAACTATACAGTCTAGACATTAAAGACGTAGTTTTCAAACTTCATTACAGATTGCGCTGATCTTGTTTTGGGGCATTTATCGATGATTTTTACAATTGTCGCAATTTGTAATACACTTTCAAAACATAAGCTACTGTAGAAATTACGAAGTATATTACTTGTATCATCATAACCACTAATCAGGGTACAGAACAGAACAGTTTAGACATCAGGGATGAAGATTTCGAACCTGCATTACAAATTGCGTTGACTTTGCCTTGTGGCGATTTTCGATGATTTTCACATTTGCCACAATTTGTAATAAACTTGTCAAATTAAAATTTCTCCGGAAATTTCGAAGTGTATGTATTCGTAGCGTCGTTACAACTAATCAGAGGACAGAACTGTACAGTTTAGAGATTAAAGATGAAGATTTCAAACTTTATTACAGATTGCGTTGACCTTGGTTTTAGGCGTTTTTCGATGATTTTCACATTTGCCGCAATTTGTTAGAAACATTCCAAACTAAACTTGCTCTAGGAATTTCGAAGTTTACATATTTCTAACTTCGTCACAACTAATCAGGGGACAGAACTGTACAGTCTAGACATTAAAGATGAAGTTTTCAAACTTCATTACAGATTGCGATGACTTTGGTTTTTTGGCGTTTTTCGATGATTTTCACATTTGCGCAATTTGTGATAAACTTACCAAACATAAGCTACCGTAGGAATTTCGAAGTATATTACTTGTATCATCGTAAAAACTAATCAGGGGACAGAACAGGACAGTTTAGACACCAGGGATGAAGTTTTCGAACCTTCATTACAAATTGCGTTGACTTTGCCTTTAGGCGATTTTCGATGATTTTCACATTTGCCGCAATTTGTAATAAACTTTTCAAATTAAAATGTCTTCGGGAATTTCGAAGTATATGTATTTGTAGCTTCGTTACAACTAATCAGGGGACAGAACAGGACAGTTCAGGCATTAAAGATGGAGATATCAAACTTAATTACAAATTGCGTTGAACTTGTTTTTAGGCGTTTTTCGATGATTTTCACATTTGCCGCAATTTGTAATAAACTTTCCAAACTAAAATTACTCCAGGAATTTCGAAGTTTACATATTTCTATCTTCGTCACAACTAATCAGTCAAGTTCAGTCCTCATATTAGTTGAAACGAAGATACAGGTACATACACTTTGAAACTTCTGGGGCAGTTTAAGTTTGAAAAGTTTATTACAAATTGCGGTAAATGCAAAATCATCGAAAATCGCCAAAAACGCAGTCAACGCAATTTGTAAAAAAGTTCAAAAACTTCAACTTTGATGTCTGAACTGTCAAGTTCAGCCCTCTTATTAGTTGTATCGAAGATACAGGTACATATACTTTGAAACTCCTTGGGCAGTTTAAGTTTGAAAAGTTTATTACAAATTGCGGTAAATGCGAAAATCATCGAAAATCGCCAAAAAAATGCAGTCAACGCAATTTGTAATAAAGTTCGAAAACTTCAACTTTGATGTCTGAACTGTCAAGTTCAGTCCTCTTATTAGTTGTAACGAAGATACAGGTACATATACTTTGAAACTCCTTGGGGAGTGTAAGTTTGAAAAGTTTATTACAAATTGCGGTAAATGCGAAAATCATCGAAAATCGCCAAAAAACGCAGTCAACGCAATTTGTAATAAAGTTCGAAAACTTCAACTTTGATGTCTGAACTGTCAAGTTCAGTCCTCTTATTAGTTGTAACGGAGATACAGGTACATATACTTTGAAACTCCTGGGGCAGTTTAAGTTTCAAAAGTTTATTACAAATTGCGGTAAATGCGAAAATCATCGAAAATCGCCAAAAAAACGCAGTCAACGCAATTTGTAATAAAGTTCGAAAACTTCAACTTTGATGTCTGAACTGTCAAGTTCAGTCCTCATATACTTTGAAATTCCTGGGGTAGTTTAATTTTGAAAAGTTTATTACAAATTGCGGCGAATGTAAAAATTATCGAAACGCGCCAATAAGCAAACTCAAAGCAATTTGTTATTAAGTTCGAATACTTAAGTTTGAATACTTCATTTATCCAGTTGTGTCACTGATGAGTTGTAATGAAGATACAAGTACATACATGTATAAATCGAAATCGCATGGATAGTTCAAGTCTGAAAATTTATTACAAATTGTGGCGAATATGAACATCATCGAAAATCGCCAAAATGCAAAGTCAACGCAATTTGTAATAAAGTTCGGAAACTTTGTCTCAGATATCTAAACTGTCCAGTTCTGTCCCCTGATTAGTTGTAACGAAGATACAAGAAAATACACTAGAAAATTCTCAAGGTAGTTTAAGTTTGGCAAATTGCGGCGAATGTGAAAATCAATGAAAACCGCCAGAATGCAAAATCAATGCAATTGCAATAAAGTTTGAAAACTACGTCTTTGATGTCTTAACTGTCCAGTTTTGTCTCCTGGTTAGTTGTAACGAAGATACAAGTGCATACGTCAAAATTCACTTGGTAGTTCAAGTTTGAAAAGTTTATTACAAATTGCTGCAAATGTGAAAATCATCGAAAATCACCAAAGAGCAATTTAAACGCAATTTGTAATAAAGTTTGAACACTTCACCTTTGATACGTAAACTGTCCTGTTATGTCCCCTGTAGTCGTTACAAAGATAAAAGTACATATACCTCGAAATTTCTGGTGTAGTTTTAGTTTGGAAAGTTCTACTACAAATTGGGACGAATGTGAAAATCATCGAAAATCGCCAAAAAGCAAAGTCAATGCAATTAATAATAAAGATAAAAAACTTAAACTTTGATGTCTGAATTGTCCAGTTCTTTCCCCTGATTAGTTGTAAGGCAGATACAAGTACACGTACTTCGAAACGCCAAAGGGTACTTTAAGTTTGGAAAGTTTATTACAAATTGCGACGAATGCGAAAAATCATCGAAAAAACAAGGTCAGCGCAATTTGTAATTAAGTTTAAAAAACTTTGCCTTTCATGTCTAACTGTCCAGTTCTGTCCCCTGTTTAGTTGTGTCGAAGATACAAATACACATGCTTCGAAATTATTTGGGTAGTTAAAGTTTGAAAAGCTTATTACAAATTGCGGCAAATGCGAAAATCATCGAAAATCGCCAAAAAGCAAAGTCAACGCTATTTGTAATGAAAAATTTCATCTTTCATGTCTACACTCTCCATTTCTGTCCCCTGTTTAGTTGTTAGGAATGTACAAGTACATATACTTCGCAAAAAAAAAATTAGTAAGAGAAAAATTCAGGGAGTGCCACAATCACAAACCGCAGGCCTTCCCAGACACCAAGAGGAAGAAGAAACAGACAAAACCAAACAAGCGGAAATCGAACAAACGTACGAAAAGCACTAAGATTAGCTCTCTCTTCCCCAAGCGAGGTAATCGCAATGCTAAATGGACTGAAAACACACAAGAACAAAATAACACAAGTTAAGACATAAAACAAATCGCCTCGTAAAATAAACCACAAAGCAACAAAGAGTAAGTCTTGGGACAGTCCAAGTTTGAAAAGTTTATTACAAATTGCGGAGTTATTACAAATTGCGTGGTGACATGCTCCGCAATTTGTAATCAACAAGTTTATTACAAATTGCGGCGTTATTACAAATTGCGTGGTGACAACGCTATCTTGCGCCGTTCCGACGTCATTTTGACACTTTGCTGAAGTCACTCTTCGTTTTTACGACGTTAGGCGGTGTAAGGTCGTTTTTCGCGCGTCAACAACTTAAGAAGTGGATGTAAACAGCAACGTTACAGTCAAAACTTTTGGCGGTATTTCTTATGCGATGGCTGAAAGTTTGGAAAAGTCTGACTTTTTCGTCGTGTTGAATCGAAATAAATCCGCTCTTGTGCGTAATTTGTTGAGTAAAAAAATCAGTTTATCAGTAAGTTGTAAGAAGGTAAACCACTGGCCCTTTGCACTCGTGATTTGATCTACTTTACAACGGATCTCAAAACAGTGATTTATTATTCAACAAATCACTGCTACAGCTGATCTATTTCTTAAACAATAAAATGCTCAACACGTACTATTTTCAAAGCTTACCTTTGGAAACTTATTCCCACACAGCGGATAAGCTCACATATTCAATACCAATTATCTGAGTTAAGCAGACCTCAGGATTAATTCTCATTATTGGTCTAAATCATCATCGGCTGTATAATTAAAGAAAATATAAAGTTCAAAAAGTTAAACGGTTACTATGGCAACCAGAGTGGTATCCTACTGCGACAAACATAAACATAACAGTTATAGCGTCTGGTTAATCTTTCGCAATATTCGTTGTAATTGCATGCACACCATCTGCACCAACACACCCAATGCCCTCTCACTACCCCAAACACTGACACACGTGAACTTGATTGTCCTACCATGTTATTAGCAACGGTAAAGTTTAGCAGCTTTTATTGTTATGTTTAACACGAGTTCGTTTAGCCACTTTTTTTAGCTTACTTGAGCCGAAGACTCCGGGTGAGCTTATAGGATGGCAGCCCCCGACGTCCATCGTTGTCGTTCTTCGTCCACACTTTCGAAAAGAAATACCTTTGCATCCTGCAAGCAAAGCGCTTTTGAACAGCGTGTTGTTAGATCTTCATGAAACTTGGAAGATAACAGTAATATGCATAAAATCTCGGGCGAGTTCAAAAATGGTTAGATCGGACCAAAAATGGTACAGTTGCGTCCCGTTAATTGTCAAAAATGGCCATAATCGACGTTTTGAAAAGCGCACCTTCATTATTTTTGTTGGATCTTCATGAAACTTGTAGATATTAATGACATGGATAAAATCTCAGACGAGTTTGAAAATGGGCCAGATCGGATCAACAGTAGCAGTGTTTTGTCCCCTTGGCTATCAAAATGGCCATTATTGACCATGTGAACAGCGTAGCTTCTTCAGGTTTTGCTGTACCTTCATGTAACTTACAGATAATACAGTGAACCCTCGTTACAGCGATAACATTTGTTCGCAAAGACGTTTTCATTAAAATGAATTTGCTGTTGTACGGAATTCTTAATGAGCATATCGATATGTAACAAAGATCTTGTCTTTTTCTTATATTTCCTCATAGAATATGTTTTGGATATTTGTTAGAATAAGTTTCTTAAAAGTATTTGATACAATATTCTGACATTATTTGTGACTAACTGTTACCTCTTAAGCGAAGGTTTCATGACAATCAAATTTTCATTATAATGAATTTTGTCGTTGTATCGAGTGTCGGTATGAAGAGGATTGTCTGCAATGGCATGCATAAAAAAATTCGAACGAGTTTAAACACTGGTCAGATCGGACCAACGGTGGCAGAGTTGTCAAGATGGCTTGTAAACATTCTACAGGCCACGTTTTCAGTCTTATCGATTTCAATTTTTCTCAGAGTGATGTCCTTGACAAAATGTCGGTCGAGTTCGAAACTGGGTCATGTGGGGTCAAAAATAGGTCATTAGGTCAAATAATAGCGTCGTGCGTCGTGCGGTATCAACAATTTCCTTTAAAAGCCTACTCTTCCTACACACTGGGTCGATTGACTCGAAACTTGGTAGGAAGCTTTGAAGTGACGTGAATAAGAAAAATAGCTTAAGTCTTTTCGATCAGAAATCTGAGATGGCCGTCATGGCCGCCATCTTGAAAATCTATTTTTTCGCTTCTTCCCCTGAACCGAAAGGCCAACTGACTTGAAACTTGGTAGGAAGCGTCGGGTGATTTGTAGATCAAAAATAGCTAAAATCGTTCCGATCAAAAATCCAAGACGGCCGCCGTCTGAAAAATCTATATTTTTGATTCTTCTCCTGAACCAAAATGCCAACTGACTTAAAACGTGGTAGGTAGCATTGGGGTGACTTGTAGATGAAAAATAGCAAAACTCGTTCTGATCGGAAATCCAAGATGACTGCCATGGTTGCTATCTTGAAAATCTAATTTGATTCTTCTCCTGAACCGTAAGGCCAGCTGACTTGAAACTAGGTAGGAAGCTTGTAGAGCAAAATTAGCTAAAAATGCGATCTGCAATCCAAGCTGGCCGCCATGAACACCATCTTGAAAGTTTGTTTTTCTCTTCTTCTCCTGAACCGAAAGGTCAGTTGATTTGAATCTTGGATCAAAAAAGTAAAAATAATTCCAATCAGAAATCAACATGCCATGACTGCCATCTTGAAAATCTATTTTATTGCTTCTTCTCTCGAAACAAAATGCCAACCGACTTGAAACTTGGTAGGAAGGAAGCATTTGGTTGCCTTGTACATCAAAAACAGCTAACATTGTTCCGATCGAAAGCCCAAGATGGGCGCCATCATTAAAATCTATTTTTAGCTTCTTTTTAACTGAAAGGCCACTTGACTTGAAAGTTGGTAGGAAGCATCAGGGTGACTTGCAGATAAAAAAAAAAAAAAAAAAAAAAAAAAAAAACAGAAAAAAGAAAAAAGAAAAAGCTAAAATAGTTGCGATCGGAAATCAAAGATGGCCGCCATGGCTGCCATCTTAAAAATCTATTTTTTGCTTCTTTTTTCTGAACCAAAAGGCTTGGAACTTGGTAGGAAGTATCAGGGCGCTTTGTAGATTAAAAATAGCTAAAGTCGTTCTAATCAGAAATCTAAGACGGCCGCCATGGCTGCTATCTTGATAATCTAATTTGCTTCTTCTCCTGAAGGCAACTGACTTGAAACTTGGTAGGAAGCATCGAGGTGTCTTGCAGAGCACAAATATTTAAAATTGTACCGATTCGCAAGCCAAGATGGCCGCCATGGCCACCGTTTTGACTTTTTTCTCTTCTTCTCCTTAAACAAAAGGCCAATAGACTTGAAACTTGGTAGGAAGCATCGAGGTGACTTGTAGATAAAAATAGAGAAATTGTTTTGATGGGAAATCCAAGATAGCCGCCATGGCCGCCATCTTGAAAATCTATTTTTCGCTTCTCTTCCTGAAACGAAAGTCAAATAGTCTTGAAACTTGACAGGAAGTATCGAGGTGACTAGTAAATCAAAACGGCTAAATCATTCTGATTTGAAAGCCAAGATGATTGACATCTTGAAAATTTTATTTTTTGCTTCATCTCCTGAACCAAAAGGCGAACTGATTCGAAAAACTTGGTAGGAAGCATCAGAGTGATTTGAATATAAAAAAAAGTTAAAATCGTTCCGATGAGAAATCCAAGATGGCCGTCATTGCCGCTATCTTGGATATATATTCCACGCTTCTTCTTCTGAATCGAAAGGCCAGTTGACTCGAAACTTAGTAGGAAGCATCAGCGTGACTTGTAGATGAAAATCACATTCAATCCTTTTCATCGGACATTCAAGATGGCCGCCATCATAGAAATCTATTTTGTACTTCTCCTGAACCGAAAGGCCAATTTACTCGAAACTTGGAAAGAAGTATCTGGGTGAGTTGTAGAACAAAACTAGCTAAATTTGTTCTTGTTAGAAATCCAAGATGGCCACCATCTTGAAAATCTTATTTTGAACTTCTTTTGAACAGAAAGGCCAACTGACTGGAAAATTGATAGGAAGTATCAATATATATATAAAATTGATAGGAAGTATCAGGGTAAATATATATATATATATATATATATATATATATCTAAAATCATTCTGATCAGAAATCCAAGTTGGTTGCCCTAGCGGCTATGTTGAAAATCTATTTTGAATTTTTTATCCTTAAACGGGAAATTGACTCGAAACTTCATTGGAATTATCGAGGTGACTTGTACATTAGAAGTAGCTAAAATCATTCTGATTGGAAATCCAAGATGGACGCCATCTTGATAATCTTCTCTTGATTCGAAAGGTCAGTCGACTGGAAACTTCTCTGGTAATCAGGTGAGCGATACAGGGAAAGTTTGGCCTCCTTTTTTTTTTTTTTTTTTTCTTTGTTTTTTTTTTTTTTTTTTTTTTTTTTTTTTTTTTCGTCGCTCACCTTAGGGACAACAAAACGCCTGAAACTAAAATTTTAAAGCTGTCTATTAATATGTTGTTATCAACGTAAAAACTCCGCTCAAACTCAGAAAATCGAACATAGCAAAGGCACAAACGCCTTGCATAACTGTGTGTATAAGCACAATTTTGTTTTTTTGTTGCCTACGTAAGGACAGGTTTAAATGCTTATACATCTAATCGCGCCAGCAGTAACCACGCTGATGATCCGAGTAAAAACAGTACAATTTTATAAAGCCCCGCTCCGCGACTAAAAAAATTGACAATCGCAGGAAGATTGCAGAAGTCGCAATAATGGGCGTAACGAACAAAATTAGTCGCAGCCAGGCTTTTGAGCATGCACAAAGACTAGCCACGACTAATTCTGGTCGCAGACTGGTTGCAATGGTTTTCTGGAAGTCGCCATCAGTCGCCCACCAGTCACTTATCGGTCGCCGATCGATTTCACCAACTCTTTGGCTCTGAAATCTGGCAACCTTGCTGCGATCTATTGGCGCTCAGTCGGCGACTGTTTGACGATCGATCGGAGACTGATAACTGGTGAAATTTGTTTGTGTTGAGGTTTTACGGCCCAGTCAACCCAATGGGGTAATGTCGAGCGCGGTCAGTTTACCTAACCACACGTTTACTGGGCAGGCTTAGTACTCTAAGCGGTTAACTAGTATCGTGCACATTTTTTCGCCAGAAACTGACAACTGCCCTTCTTGAATCCGCGGAAGGGAGAGAATGACCGTAGAAAATATTTCATGGTAAATCTCCACGAAAGAATGTTGCCGACCTCGGCGGGGGTTGAACTCGCGACCTCTTGGTCTCCAGTCGGACGGACCATCCAACTGAGCCACCGAGGCCGGCATCACTGGTGAAACGGCGACTGATCGCCTACAGGTTGCAAAGAGGTAATAGATAGCCGAAAGTTTACAGTGCCAACTTTATGTCCTAGCATCATTTTATCACCAGCGTTCAAAGTGTTCGCATTATAATGCGTAAAGATATATATATATATATAGCATTCTGGTTGTTTTGTTGCAAGCGAAGCAACTGTATCTATCATATTGTCAACTTGCACAGAAATGAATTCATCCATGTCGTAACATTTTATTAAAAATCGCCGTTTGATTACAACTAGTCTCCGACTGGTAGCCAATCACTCTTAACTAGTTGCAATCCTACGGCGACAATTCACCGATCAATCGCCGACGGCGTGCAAAAACTATCGCCGATTGTACGGCGTCTGGTCGGTGACTGATCGGCGATTATATTTGTAGAAAAAAAAGTAGTTGAAACAGTCGCAGAGGTCGCGAGTCAGTTGCAAACGAAAACAGCCGCAAAGCGTCGCATCGCAGTCGCAAGCTGTGGGACCGAGGCTTAAGACATTATGCGGCTGAAACACTGGTCTGAAAAGGCACGTGCAAGAGAAAAACATTCAATTTTGGGCAGTAAATGTACGAAGCTGTCAATATTTGTTTCTTTTTAACAGCACATGCACTCCTACTTTCAACACTTTTCTGCACCTGTGTAACAAAACAATTTGGTGCGTATAACGCAACAACCAGGGATATTTGCATATGTTGGCAAGTCATCACAATAGCTCAGCCTTTGGCTCAGGTGAGTTACAAAAAGGGGGCTAAATAGCAGAATATAGCATGTCATGACAGAGAGAGAGAGAGAGAGAGAGAGTCATAAATTGAATTCCGCCTTTAGCGGGATTCGAACCTGGAACAACGTGATCAGAAGCGATTGATCGAGACAGAGAGAGGATCGACCAACATAAAAGGAGCCGAAACAGCTATTGTGCTAGTATCTTTTGATGACGGCGCTCTTATTTGCCTATCGGACATCTTTTCCTGTCTGCAAAGTATGACTCGACGGCCATGGATATATGGTTCAATACATTTTCAGTGTCGCCTGAGACAGTCCAGATGGTCTGATTTTATTCCGAACACAATACAGCTGCCCTAGAAAGATTAGAATCTAACTCAGTCCTTGCACGGACAGATGAATACCTTACCAACTTTGCAAGGCACGCCAGAAACGTGATATATGCTGTATAATAGGAAAAAGAATAGACCGTGTCATTCACATTGACTATTATTCAAAATTAAATGTTTTTCTTTTTTTTTTTTTCTATCTCTTGCACACGCCTTTTCTCGCCACATAAAGTCTTACTCAACCGCACTTTTTCTAATCGGATGATCAATGTGGTGACGTCACATAACATTTTCCTCAGCAACCTTAGAAATATTACCGTCATTACCCTACGTATTAGATACATTTTCTTCGGTACCGTACTTATCCTGTTAATTGAATGCCAACTTGATTTTAAAGTTTGGCTGATTGGCAGAAGTTGATTTGTTAGTGTTGAGGTTTTACGGCCTAGTCAACCCTATGGGTCATGTCGAGCGCGGTCAGTTTACCTAACCACATTTTTCTGGGCAGGCTTAGTCCTCTAAGCGGTTAACCAGTATTGTGCACATTCTTTCGCCAGAAACTGATAAATGCCCTCTTTGAATCAGCGGAAGGGAGAGAAAGACCGTAGAAACTGTTTCGGACGTGGTGGGTGTCGAACCCGCAACCTCCTGATCTCCAGTCGGACGCGCATCCTACTTAGCTACCGATCAAGCTACACTATAATATACATGAGCTGCTTATCTGGGTATGTATCATTTGCTCAGGTGTGTTTGTCTGAATACTGAAGGAAAATGGGGTATCCTACAGTTTTAATATTCTAAGAATGAAATTGGTAGTATATACTAACAGAAGACGACCTTTTTTTTTTGTAAAAAACATATTATAGCATATAACAAGCTTCGGGGTTTTGCTTTCTGACCGCGGCGCAAGGCTGTATTAAACACGTTATATACTAAGAAACCATGTAATCAGAACCAATTTTAGACTAAAACTTGACTTTTCCCATTATATTCTTTTCGTTTGTACCTGCCAAAATTTGCGCCTATTGTGATTTAGGTGCGAATTTGTACCGCGGCGCAAAACGAAGATAGATGCTTATCTGGTTCTCGGATACCACATTGTTTATGTTTAACCAATTCTCGGCGTACTCTCGGCGTACTGTAGGTTGTTTTCTTGTTCTCGGCGTTGAATATGTATTTTTAATGAAAAGTCTAAATTATTCAATAACGTTAACATTAAGGAACATTCACGTGACTATTTAACTTAAGATCTTCGATGACTTCCGAGACGATTTGTATGTTGATGTGTGGTTTGATGAAAAACTAATTGACGTATATTTGCCGTATGCACCAATATGTCCCAGACTCCTATGTTCGATTTTTTTTTATTTTTGTATGCAGACTGTAAAATGGCACTAGTGTTTTAGGACTACACGTGCGCGTACTAGCAATATTCGAGGGGCGTTCAAGAATTATACCGAAACGAGCACAGTACATGCAAAACATGTCTTATGAAGATTTTCATCTTTTTACAAACACTTTCTAATATTAGAACCTACACCTGCTACATCATTATCGTTTCTGGACTGAATATGGTGCTCATTCTGAAAAAAAAAAAAAAAAAAAAAAAAAAAAAAAAAAAAAAACGGGGTAGTGCCGCTTTAATGACGGTTTCTATTCGGTTCGTAAGATTTTAATATCATGCAAATTTGTTTCTAACATAGCCTTGTTATGAAAATTTATTTGCACATTTGAGCAAAGTTAAGAAAAATGGGACCTCAGATTTCTGTGGTTTGAGAGCCTTTAAACACGCATTCTCAGCCACCAGGTGGGGTTAGGTTATTAAAGTTCTAAAATGAACAGCACGATGGAAGGAAAATCAGAATCGTCGCTTATGAACGGTGTTCGTTAGGTGGTAATCATCAGACAATAGGGCAAAGGTGGTCCTGTATTGCTCACTCGAGGACTAGACAAGTTTTAAATCATTTGGGCTTTCGGTTCAGGAGTTCATTATAGATTTCCAAGATTGCGCCTGCGGTAGCCATCTTGGATCTCTGGTCGAAACGATATAGCTATTTTTGCTTTACAAATCACCCAAACAGTCCCTCTCAAGTTTTCAGTCAATTTGCCGTTTGGTTCAGGAGTAACAGTTAAAAATATATTTGCAAGATGGCAGTTATCTTGGATTTCTGATCGAAATTATTTTAGTTATATTTTCTGTATTTAATATACACGTCACCCCGATACTTCCTACAAAGTTTCGAGTCAATTGGCCTTTTGGTTCAGAAGAAAAAAATAAAAACAGAATAGACTTTCAAGATTGCAACCTTCTTGGATTTCCGATCGGAACCTGTTTTGCTATATTTGATCGACAAGTAACTTTGATGCTTCCAACCAAGTTTTGCGTCAACTTGTCTTTCCATTTAGGAGTAGAAGTTCCAAATACATTTCCAAAATGGCGGCGGTGGCGGCCATGTTGGATTTCCGATGGGAACAATTTCAGCTATTTTTGATCTACAAGTCACACAGATAGTTCCTATCAAGTTTCGAGTAATTGGCTTTTCGGTTCAGGAGAAGAAATTCCAAACAGATTTTCAAATGGAGGCCATGGTGGTCATCTTGGATTTCAGATTGGAATGACGTTAGTCATTTTTTTTCTACAGGTCTCTCTGATAGTTACTGCTAAATGTCTAGTAAATCGGTCTTTCGTTTTAAGAGAATACGTTTTAAATACATTTTCAAAATGGCGGCTGTGACAGCCATCTTTGGGTTTTTATCGAAACAATTACGGTTATTTTGATCAACAAGTCAAGTCACACGATAATTCCTATCAAGTTTCAACTCAATTAGCCTTCTGGTTCAGGAGAATATGCTGAAAATAAATTTTCAAAACGGCGGTTGTGGCGGCTATTTTGGATTCTCGATTGCAACGAGTTTAGCCGTGTAAGGTCTACAAGTCAGCCCGACACTGCGTACTAAATTTCGAGTCAGTTTGCACTTTGATTCAGTAGTAGAAATTCCAAATAGATTTTCAAGATGCAGCCATCTTGGATTTCCTATTGAAACAATTTTAGCTAGTTTTGATTTACAAAGAACCCCAACACTTCCTAATAAATTTCGAGTTAATTGGCCTTTTGATTCCAAAGAAGAATTCAAAATAGATTTTCAAGACGGATTCTGTGGCGGCCCTCTTAGAATTACATTTGGAAAAAATTTTTTGATTTTCAAGTCACCACGATACTTCCTACCAAGGGTCGAGTCAACTGACTTTTCGGTTTAGGAGAAATTCAAAATTGATTTTCAAGATGGCCGCCACCCTAAATTTATGCAGCTTAACGGAAAAAGGGAAAAGTCAAATTTCATTTTTTGACTTCTGGTCCAAGAACCGACGTCGCCGTTTCCATACGACGTTGTTATTGCTGTGTGTGTGTGTGTGTGTGTGTGTGTGTGTGTGTGTGTGTGTGTGTTTCTGTCTCGAAATGTCTGTCTCCTTCCCTTTCTGAAGCGCTGGGATGACCGAGTGGTTTGCGCTCACGACATCGGATCACGAGGTCCCGGGTTCGAATCCCGTTAGAAGCTGAATTCAGCTCATAAGAGTACGACCCTTTATTACCCATAGCCTTTCATTATCACCTTTCCATATTCTCGATATGGCAAAATAATGTTGAAAGGGACGCAAAACATCAAAACAACCATAATTTGTCTCCCCTATCTATCTATCTATCTATCTATCTATCTATCTATCTATCTATCTGCCTGTCTGTCTGTCTGTCCGTCCGTCTATCCGTCTATCCGCCCGTCCCTGCGTCAGTTGATTCTTACATCCATCTATGGAATAAAAACGGTCTATTATCAAATACATGTATATGCCGATTGTTTGTGTTGAGGTTTTACGGCCCAGTCAACCCAATGGGGTCATGTCGAGCGCGGTCAGTTTACCTAACCACACGTTTACTGGGCAGGCTTAGTCCTCTAAGCGCTTAACAAGTATTGTGCGCATTCTTTCGCCAGAAACTGACAACTGCCCTTCTTGAATCAGCGGAAGGGAGAGAATGACCGTAGAAAATATTTCATGATCAATCTCTACGAAAGAATGTTGCCGACCTCGGCGGGGGTTGAACCCGCGACCTCCTGGTCTCCAGTCGAACGGCGCATCCAACTGAGCCACCGAGGCCGGTTATATGCCGATAGTTGATTGATTGTGTTGGGTTTAAGGATAATCTGCCGGCTGCCCAAACATGGCGGCGAAATTTGTCACCTGTACACTTAAACGAAATGCGTGTTTCATAAACTCAACTGATAACTTAAACCTCAAGGCATATCAAGTCGTTATCAAGAGACAAAAATGCATTTCATAAGTATGAAAAAACATTCTAAGTTGTGCAAATTCGGGACAAAAATGTTCCCTTTTCTTTTTCATAAATTCATAAAATAATAAACGTTAGTTTATTTCACAATGTTCCGTCTAGAGCAGTCGGAAGTTTGTTTGTTTGTGCTGTGGTTTTACGGCCCAGTCAGCCCAATGGGGTCATGTCGAGCGCGGTCAGTTTACCTAACCACACGTTTACTGGGCAGGCTTAGTCCTCTAAGCGGTTAACCAGTATTGTGCACATTCTTTCGCCAGAAACTGACAACTGCCCTTCTTGAATCAGCGGAAGGGAGGGAATGACCGTAGAAAACATTTCATGATCAATCTCCACGAAAGAATGTTGCTGACCTTGGCGGGGGTTGAACCCGCGACCTCCTGGTCTCCAGTCGGACGGCGCATCCAACTGAGCCACAGAGGCCGGCCAGTCGGAAGTTAAAATATCCAAAAGCTTTCAAATAAAAACACAATATGCCTATGTCTGCAGGTACCCAAACTGATACACAAAACTAAAATCTTGTCCTTTAATGTATATAACGGACTGGATACCGGTTTATATTGTATCTGCACGTGCAAGGAGGACAGCCAAGTACATTATATATGTACGGTCAATATACATTGTTTAGAGCTGTTTGAGTAGCCTTCTTGGTAGCCAAAGTGCGTCTTTATTTGAATGAATTTGGATATTTTATTTTCCGGTTGCCCTAGATGGAACATTGTAAAACAAAATACCATTAGTACTTTGTGTATTCATGGAAAAGAAAAAGGAAATGTTTTGTCTCAAAATTACGCAAGTTTGTTTGTTAGTGTTGAGGTTTTACGGCCCAGTCAACCCAATGGGGTTATGTCAAGCGCGGTCATTTTACCTAACCACACGTTTACTGGGCAGGCTTAGTCCTCTAAGCGGTTAACCAGTACTGTGCACATTTCTTCGCCAGAAACTGACAACTGTCCTTCTTGAATCAGCGGAAGGGAGAGAATGACCGTAGAAAATATTTCATGATCAATCTCCACGAAAGAATGTTGCCGACCTCGGACGGCGCATCCAATTGAGCCACCGAGGCCGGCTACGCAAGTTAGAATGTAAGTTTTTTTTATACTTATAAAAGGCGTTTTTATCTGTTAATAACCACTTGATATACCCTGACATTTAAGTTATCAATTCAATTTGTGAGTCACGCATTTCATATGTGATTTTTGTTGATATTTTATAAAGACGTGTACAGGCGGAAATTTCCGCCGCCATGTTTGGGCAGCCGGCAGATTATCTGTAACGACACGTCAACCCTTCTTGATCATTTTGTGTCGTCTTCCGGAGAATGGGAGAAGAGATAGAAGAGATAGTAGAGGAGATGAAGGAGAGGGACAGAGGGTAAAGAACAGGAATGAAAGGAAAGAAACAAAAGAAATAAAAAACATCCCCCCTCCACCCTTACCTGAGAGGGTGGACAGGGGAGGCGGGGATGCGGGGATAATAGGGGCGGGGGACGGGGGTAAACGGGGCGAGGAACGCGGATAAAGGGGGCGGGGGACGGGGGAGAGAGGGCGGGTGACGGGGGAAGAGGGGGCGGGGGTAGGGAAATTTTAGGGACGGGGGTTATACCAAAATGTGTTGTATTTTACCGATTTTACTCTATTTTTATTATTGCAATGCAATAACTGGGTATCAGAAGTATCTAATAGACGTATTAAAATAAATTCAGGTATGTTTACAATGAATCTGGCGTTGATTTCACTTCACCGACTAGAAGTGTTCCGCCAACCGTGGTTTACATTGATTTCGTTTACGTCCGATTTCGTTATCTCTAGTTGATTACTTCCCTTTGATTCCGAAAGTTCACAAGAAAGCCGTTGTCGGTGGCAATGCACATTTTTAGAAATAATTATCCGTCTGCCGTAGACAATCATTTTATTTGCTCATTGTTGGATAAGGACTTTTGCGCTGTTCAAAACACACACACACACACACACACACACACACACACACACACACACTTCAAGATCCAACATGGATTTTCTGATAGGTATTCCAAACACCATCCGGTGGGGTGATGGGGTGAGACAAAGGTATCGTGTAACCGATATTGGGCTTATAGCTGGGCAAGGCCTGCTATCCTTGCAGCAGGTAGAGGTAGAGGGGAATGCTTTTATGTCTTCTGTTTCTTCACTTTCATTCATTTTCCTTTCTCCCCTGTCCCTCTCTTTCATCTCCGTTACTATCTCCTATTTCTCTTCTCCCTTTCTCTGGGAGACGACACAAAATGACCAATAAGGGTTGACCTGTCGTTAAACCCGAAATAAGTCAAATCAATCACATGTTGCCCGGTGAAAAAACGCGGACCATTCACGGACTTACGGACCAATAAAAATTCCGTGTCCGTAATTTAAATAACGGTTCGTGTTTCGTCAAGTCCGTGAATGATAGGTCTATGGTTTGTCGTCCATCAATTGAAGGCCCGTGGTTTGTCAAGAGATCCGTGAATAACTGGTCCGTATTTTGTTATGCAGTCCGTGTATTGCCAATAGGTCCGTAAGTCCATGAGTCCGTGTCCGTGTTTTGTCAGCCACCACACACTAACACGTTAGACATTTAACTCAGTTTTTGAGAAAACCTCAAAAAAAAAAAATAATAATAATAAAATAAAAGATTATTGTTCTCAGTGACCCCCAAGTGTGGGACCATGCTTATCAAAAACTATTAAAAGAAGATGCAGATTTTAATGGTATTCTTGAGTTTTGATTTTAGTGATTAATACGACTGTTTTTGTGCCAATTAGGATCAGTTTGGGCTCGGGCCTAGGCCCACCACATTGTTTTTCTTGACCAGTTTAAGACCGGATCAAGGCCCACCACCTTGTGATAGTTACGCAGACTTTTGAAACGGAGGGTGCAAACATTTAGCTATTCCGTAAACAGGGTGCAAATGCTAAGGAAATACCGATTTGGGGGCAAAAATTAGGGGTGTAGTTCGGGGTCAAAATCTGCATGAATGTATATTGCATAGTCATGTTTAAATTTAATTATAGCGTTGGGGATATTAAAAATTCTGATTTAGGGGAGGGAATAGTTTGCTTGGGGGAGGAAAGTGGTGGTAAAGGGGGAGGGAAGTGGGGGAAAGGGGAGGGAAGTGGGGGAAAAGGGGGAGGGAAGTGGGGGTAAGGGGGGAGGGAAGTGGGGAATGCCTACCCCCTGTCCACCCCCTCTTACCTGCTATAAGGATAGCAGACCTTGCCCAAATGTAAGCTGATATCTGTTGGACGTCCCAGTGATATAAGATACACGACACCTTCGCCACACCCGACCACCCCAATGCCGATAGTTACATGTATGTGTTACTGTGAACACATTCACGAATCTGGTAAACTCGAATAATGTACCTTACACCGTGTCTGTTTGTAAATAAAAATATTGATTAGATAAGTAAAATAATTGAGCAAATGAGAACAAATGTACTAACCGTTTTAATGTTTCTGTCATAGCTGAGAATATCAATCAGTCGATGGCCACGCCACGTTGCTGTGACATGTATGTGACTATATACGAGGGGCGATTCATAAGTTCCTGGTTGATGGTAAAATGGGTCAGTTTTAAAACATCAAAGGCATTCATTTTTCATTCATACTGAGTTGAGAGATTGTTGGTTGTTGGATCCCTTCTGTGTAGTGTAGTGGAACGCAGCATTCCTAACGTCGTATGATAGCGCAACATTTTTGCATATTTGGGAAGACGTTTCCAAAGCATGAGAATAGGATGGATGTTTGATAAGTTTGCACCCACCTTTCTAGAAAGCAGTCGTGACAGCAGTCAGTATGTGTGCATTATCTTGGTGAAAGAGCATACTTCTTGTCAACTTTTTATATCGAATCTGCTTGACTGTCTTCCGTAGCGTTCTCATAGGAGCAGCAGTCTATCTGTATGTAGTCTCTATCTATATACAGCACTTGCATCACATCCCAGAAAAATAGAAGTCATACAAACATCATCGCATTGCAAAATAATTAAAACAAAATAAATTAAAAATAAAAGTAAAAAAAAATAAAATAAAATAAATAAATAAATAAAAGGAGTATTGCTTTGCCCCTCGTTGGCAGTGGTTTCATCCGCGCTCATAAATCGCTTGAGAAGTCTGTAAGGATCCGCCATAAAACGGCTATATTATCCCTTAATATGTTGAATGCGTTTCTTATTAGGTCCAAGGAGCTTTTGAACATAACAAGGTGAGTCATATAGGACGCCCTATACTACTAAGGTGACACTTTAAACTTTTGAAAAGCGTTACACATACCTCGGAGACACATACCTATCATACAGGCAACAGAACACTGATTTTGCTATGATGATGTAATGATTCTTGCAACGGTCTCCTCTTTGGTGACGGAGTTCGTCTACCAAATTCTTCTTGTCAGGTTTAAATTGAGCAACCAACGTCTTCACCATAATGTATAAAGAGACACAAATTCTTCTAGTCATGTTGAAATTGAGCAACCGACGTCTTCACCATAATGTAGAAAGAGACATTCTCTCCTAGCTTGCACATCGTGTTTTCCTGATTTCCTCCGAGGCAGAAGTAATTCCAGTTTTAACTTGCTAATTTCAAATTCAAGAGTTGAACTGTACTAACATTCAGTACGTCTGCTTATAGAGATCACGAAGTTATTAATCACCCCTCAGTTAACAATACAGTACCTATGCAATATATGACAGCGTAAATATGTCATGGCTTTTTTCCAAATATATATGGTATGTGTACGTAACACACGCAACACTTCGGTTTGAAAGAGTAATTCTTCTTTAGATTTGAATCGTTGAAGATTTACGCTTATTTTTCAATATAGGTCAGCTAGCCACAATGGCGGAGGAGGCTGATGCTCATTCATATTTCACATTTGTGCGTTTTGCTAATGGGTTCTTACATTTGTAAGAAAGTTATGGCTTCTTGGTGCCGGATTGTTTCACCATTCAGGGCTGGCGCGCGGCCGAGGAGTTATATGTGGCGCTCCCGATTTCAGGTTCACAAGATCTATGGTTAGGATCTCTCTCTCTCTCTCTCTCTCTCTCTCTCTCTCTCTCTCTCTCTCTCTCTCTGATTTTGTTTTGAACAGCGGGAATATCTATTTTTACTTTATGTGTCGGACACAAAGAGAGCATTACATTACACTGACGCTCGGCAAGGGGAGTTATTTCAAAACCAAATTAGCTGGAGATGTCTTCCTTGTTTGCGACATATCGTCTTGATATTATTAAGCCATCTGTGATGTTTCGTTACTATATTCCATACGTTTCAGGAGTTATATGCCATACACGAATTTTCAGCATTACACGACATGGGTTTCAGGCAAGGGGGGATAAATCCAAAACCAAAGTCGCCAGCATAACACTATATGGATTTCGGCAAGAGGTGATAATTCGAAACCGAATTAGCTGAGGTTTTCTTCATTGTTTGCTATTCATTGTAGTCAGCTGTAAAGTTTCATAAATATATTCCATACGATATTCCATTAGGTTTAGGAGTTATGACCCGGGCACAATTTTTAGCACTCAAGCACTAACAGGGGTAAGGAGTTATGGCATGGGCACAATTCAAACACCAATGTTTTCTTCCTTGCTCGCGACACATCGCCTCGATATGATTTAGCCATCTCTGAAGTTTCATTAATATATTCCATACGTTTAGGAGTTATGAGCCGGACACAAATGCACGGACGAACGGACGTAAAGACGGACGGACAGCGGTAAAACAATACCCTTTCACCAGTCTTTGATTGGCGGGGCGTAATATAGTGAAGGGATAATGGGTGAACTCTTTTCTCCAGACGGCGGTCAACCGTCTGTTACAAATAAGAATAATGCTGGGCTAAAACAGATGACCGATCAAGCAGTGTGGCGGTTTTCGTCATTAACGGACGAATTACTTGGCCGCCATGTTTAGCTAATCAACTAAAAGCGGTGCAGTCGGGACAGGCCGGTTCATCGCCGGTCGACACGGCTAGAGCAAAATGTGCGTTAGTCGGTTAACCGTGGCGACCCGGAGCAGCGCGGCTGCGAAAAAGAAGTGCGCACTCTGTGTTTGAGTGGTTTATGCACCAGACATCATATACCATGTGCGTGAAACGCTCGCTTGTGCACATGTAAGTGATAGCCTGCGTGCAAAGAGTATCGGGTTTCGTATATTCCTCCACAACTCAGACTATTAACGCATCCACTATGAAGTCAAAATGTTTTGTGTGTGTGTGTGTGTGTGTGTGTGTGTGTGTGTGTGTGTGTGTTTTGTTTACTTCGGTGGCAATAATTGGCTGCCGTATTAACTAGTAGAATGATAATACATATACATGTGTATCTACCATGACTGTAGTAAACCGGTTCTAGCAGGTTGCATTTCATACATTTATTCTCATGTAGAAATGATGAGACCATTATCTTTATTATCATTATTCTCATTGATTTCACTTAAGATTCCCACCCGCTAATATAAGATAATAATAATGATAAAAAAATGTATATGGATATCAGATTCACAGTGAAATCCATTAAACAAAAGTTGTTATAAAATATATATTACATCTAAGTCAGACACAATCACATCTTCTCAGCAACAGTAACAACACGCATATGCACGTACAAGGATGCACGTTCAGCACATACGCATGAAGACGCACATACCCTGTGAAACGCAGAGAGAGAGAGAGAGAGAGTAACACAAATATGTAAAAGTATGCCTTCAGGACATAAATGTATGCGGAAAACCCCTGCCGAGTCGCACCGTGACATGTATATGGACTATGTCATGCAAAAAATTAATCAACGTAGTCTGATCAGGACCATCGCTGTCCGCTTAAAGGGTCATTTGATACTGCAGATTATACTGATAAATAACAAAGGCCCTAGTCATATGTAAATGGTCTGGCTCAGTTATCTCGGAAAAAGCACAGAATATACATTTTCCTGTGACACGGCTATAATGTATCAATGAGCAAAGCTGAGTTGGCAACATTCTTTCCTGGAGATTGATATTGAAATATTTTCTATATACGGTCTATCACTACCTTCCGCTGATTTAAGATGGGCAGTTGTTAGTTTCTGGCGAAAGAATGTGCACAATACTAATTAACCGCTTAGAGGACTAAGCCTGCCCAGAAAAAAAGTGTGGTTAAGTAAACTGACCGTGCTCGACACTACCCCATTGGGTTGACTGGGCCGTAAAACCTCAACACAAACAAGTTTTATATAGCGGTTGTTGTTTTACACATCTATCCTTACCCACACTATTCAATATACACTCGACAGAGTACCATTTCCCTCCTAATCTAAAGCTTTGTCCGCGCTAGGTAATTTATTCTACCGTACGGTAGTTACCGTAACTTACGGTAAATTCTCGGACATCTCTATTATACGTATACATATGAGCCGTAACGTGAGCAAACGTACCTTCTCATGTGCGACCAACAAAGACATAAATCAGCCTGCGCATCCGCACAGTCTATCAAAATCTTTCGTTGTCCGTATGAAGAACCTTTCAATCTTGTGCACAGTGAAAATTCTGATCAGACTGCGCGAATGCGCAGGCTGATCTGAATCTTCGCTGGGCGCACAAATCCGAATGTACGTTTTCTAATATTACGGTTCACATGTAATTTATATTACCCTTCACAACAAGGTCGCGGTGTGTTTCCCTGGCACATAAGCAGGTAGACAACTAATGACAGTATCCCTAAACCAACTATTCCAGCGACTGACGAAAATATAGCAACATTTATGGCATCCTGAAAGAAACTGTGAGAGACACCCATCTGGGTAAGATTGGTCGCCAAACTTGTTACTGTGTTTGTTGTGCTCGCGAATGCTGACTGATTCCCAGTGGTGAGTGTTGTGATCAGAACTGATGATACTACTAAAGAGCTTGGCGAGTTTGACGTGGTATTGGACGCATACCCAGGTGTGACTGTTGTAGCCATACTTGGCGATGCTGAAGAGATTGGCGGATCTGTCGTTGTACTGCCTGAGTCTGAATATAAATCAGCAAAAAGATATTGTTAGATATTACTATGAACCCTTTCAGCCCTGTAGACCAATATAGATACTTTTGCAAACAGTGTAGATCCAGATCAGACGGCCGTCTCATCTGGATCTACGTTGTTGCCATTCTATTCTCGATTTACAACTATCACCCTTTTGGCAGCAATGGATGTGTCCAAATGCAGAGATGGAAAAGTCTATTCCGGAAACTCAGAGTTGAAAAGGTAAATAGCTATAGCATTAGATGGCCCTGACAGATAATATGTATCAGACAGATAATATTATCATCAGAATAACATTAAAATATACAACGCAAGATAAGAGCCCTCTAGCCGTGATATCAGCAAAGGTCAGGTCCATATCAGGTTGTGCATCTGCGCAGTCTGATTTTTGTCATTTCTAATGGCATGTTTCTTTTAGCGTATACAATATACATATATATATATAGATTGTCCCGGGCATCAACACAACCTTGTATGGGACTTGGCTGTCCGTTGTTTTTTTTTTTTTTTTTGTTTTTTTTTTTCTACTGATATGAATAGACATAGGGGGCGGCACGTTTGTGGTTTCTAATGTCTAAAATGGCCAAAACGTCAGAGTAGGCTTGACAGACATTCGACAGTGACTTTTTGACCATTTCAGACATTAGAAACACCCTACCCCTCCCCCGTCCCCCCTCTGTGAATAGATCCTAACAGGAATGCCTTTGAGCGCGCAGTGAACACACTTACAAAACTAAAAACTGCTGAAGTATCATGTTTTCTGGGTCACACTAGTTAGCTGTGGACAATTAGACCTCCTCACGTTTGATCCTCATATAAATCTTCAAAAGTGCTGGAATGGGCTCAGTGATCTCAAAGGACCAGAATATAAACTACAGTGAAGTATGGGGAGACGGGGCCGCTACATAGCATTAATACTAGCTGTAGGGAGCATAACAGATTCTATAACTTTAAGGAATGAAACCAAGAATAACGATTTTCCATCTTTTATGTGTTGAACGTTTCCAAGAGCACGCTTTATAGCTTTTATTTGACTTCACTGCATCTGGTGTTGAGTGTTGTGCGTCAACCGTAAAAAAGTCTCCCCATACTAAATCATAGTGATTTATTATTATTATTATTATTATTATTATTATTATTATTATTGAGATCACAGAGCCTGTCTGGTATCTTGGATAATCGAGTTTCGCTTCTGCTGGTGCTTGAGGGCGTATGCAACCTCGCAAACTACATTGCTTTCAGTAAAGCCGAGACTCCGACTTTCGTTCTGTTATAACTTCTTTGTTTCTAAGGGCAACCTTTTTGTAGAGTTTATTTTGATCTCCTTTTCAACATCGAATCACTGACAATGACTAAGTAGTAGCAGAACTAAAATGGATTCGCAGCGTTTTATGAGGCTGGTGTGTTTAGACACTGAATTAAGTAAGTCAACTCTTTTAAAGCGCGGCTTAATGTGCTGCAGAGCAAATAGAACGTCACAAAATTTGTCTCCCTTGTAAGGAATGATGGAAATCTACACTGTTTATCCAATCCCGTTACTGTGTTCCAAAATTTAAAAAGTAAAAATTAGATAAACATTATTACAAAATTATACCTGGAAAGGAATTTTCTGAGCAGCTTGTTAGCAGTTCGTACTAATCTAGAACCGGAATTGCGAAGTTCAGCTATTTGAATGCTGGAGACCTTTCGTGTTGCGTTTGTCGATTGTAATCCCCATGAAAGTAAAGAGATGAATATTTTAACCCTTTCATTTTTAAATTTCTTAAGTGGATTCTTCAATCCTTGAATCTGATCTGAATTATTGTTCCAAATAGGGGTCTCAGCCAAAAATCAAAATAGAACGGCAAACAGTGTAGATCCTGATATAATGAGCCGTCTCATCAGGATCTACACTGTTTGCCGTTCTATTTTGATTTTCATGAGCCGTTTCATCAGAATTTACACTGTTCGAAAAAAAGCGTTTAGGTCAGTAGGGCTAAAAGGGTTAATTTGCTGCGATAGTTATATTATTGCTGTCTGTCAGTGTTTTGTTCATTTGAAATCATTACACCGACCGTTTTTATCGCACCTGCTTGTAGCAGGGTGCGATATAGGCGTCCGATTTTCCGCCCGTCAGTCCGTCCGTCCGTCCGTCCGTCTGTCAACATTTATGTCGACCTTCGACATTTATGTCAAAGTTAGTATTCTAATCAACTACAAGACTAAACAACCATCAAACCTTGCATGAAACATCTCCCTGACCTCCTGACTTTGCGACATAGGCGTCCGCTTTTCCGTATGTCTGTCCATTCGTGCGTCCGTCCGTCTGTCAACATTTATGTCGAAGTTCGACATTTATGTCAAAGTTAGTATTTTAATCAACTACAAGACTAAACAACCACCAAACCTTGCATGAAACATCTTCCTGACCTCCGGACTTTGCGACATAGGTGCCCACTTTTCCATTCGTCTGTCTGTCTGTCCGTCCGTCTGTTAACAGTTCTGTTATGTCGAAGTTCGACATTTATGTCAAAGTTAGTATTCTAATCAACTACAAGACTAAACAACCATCAAACCTTGTATGAAACATCTCCCTGACCTCCTGACTTTGCGACATAGGTGCCCGCTTTTCCATTCGTCTGTCCGTTCATCCGTCCGTCTGTCTGTTAACAGTTCTGTTATGTCGAAGTTCGACATTTACGTCAAAGTTAGTATTCTAATCACCTACAATTCTACAACAACCGTCATATCTTGCATGACACATCTCCCTGACCTCCGGACTTGGCATGTATGTTGACCAAGTGACCTTGACCTATATTTTGCGCTCCATTGACTTTGACACAATTTACGTTGACGTTCCAGATCTTCTCAACTATAAGGCGTACAACTACCAAACCTTGCATAGTGCTTCTCCTTGATGCACTGACTTGGCAGGTACCTTGACCCGATGACCCTGACCTATATTTTGTGCTCCAGTGACTTTGACATATTTTGCGTCGACGTTCGATATCTCCTCAACTATAAGGCCTACAACCATCAAACCTTGCAAAATGCTTCTTCTGAATGTACTGACTTGGCAGATACCTTGACCTGGTGACCCTGACCTATATTTTGGCTGCAGTGACTTTGACATAATTTACGTCAACGTTCCAGATCTCCTCAAGTGTAAGACATCTAGCCACCAAACCTTGCATAGTGCTTCTCCTAGATGTACTGACTCGGCAGGTAACTTGACCCGGTGACCTTGACCTATATTTTGCGCTCCAATGCCTTTTAAACATTTTACGTCAACGTTCAATATCTCCTCAACTATAAGGCCTACAACCATCAAACCTTGCATAGTGCTTCTCCTCAATGTACGGACTCTGCAGGTACCTTGACTGGGTGACCTTGACCTATATTTCGCGCTCCATTGACTTTTACACCTTTTACGTCACCCTTCCATATGTCCTCAACTGTAAGGCCTTCAATCACCAAACCTTATACAGCACTTCTTCTCGATGTACTGACTGGGCAGGTACCTTGACCTGGTGACCTTGACCAATATTGTGCACTCCAGTTACTTTGACACATTTTATGTTGATGTTCGGTATCTCCTCAAATATAAGACCTACAACCACTAAACCTTGCATAGTGCTTCACCCTATTGCACTGGCTTGGCAGGTACCTTGACCCGATGACCTTGACCTATATTTGACACATTTTACGTTGATGTTTGATAACTCCTCAACTGTAAGGCTTACAACCACCATACCTTGCATTGTGCTTCTCCTTGATGTACTGAATTTGCAAGTACCTTGACCTGTGACCTTGACCTATATGTCATGCTCCAGTGACTTTTACACATTTTACATCAACGTTCCATTATCATTGGGCTGTATGATACGAAAAGTCAGTGCTGAAGATATAGCCATTAGAGGGAATGGGACTGGCCTGGAATATATGTGCCCCACTAGGCACTTTGTCTACATTTTTTTCAACCCAGTTTTCCAAGTAAGCGCTGCTAGAATGAAATAATCTTATTTAATAACCACGTTCTGATTGTGGCTCCTGTGACTTTTGCCCCAGCAGGTGCGATGACGCCTTCCGCGGAATTCTTGTTATTTATAGTAATACAATCTACCTTCAAGTGGGCGATGTTACATTCAGTTTTTACCATAAACATTTTGGGCAATATATATAATTTTCTTTGTCAACCGTACAAATAGCTGTTCTTTGTGCTCTTTTTAATTCCACTGCGTCATTTTAAAATCACTCTCTGAAATTGTCAATCATTTTATGATTTGCTAGTTCTGCGCATGATCTTCCATGACTGGGACGTCACATACCTACTCACCTGAAGAAGAACATTCATAGGTAACATCTAAGTACTTGGGTACATAAGGGCACGGATCTCCAAACACACTGTACGATGCAATGATTTCGCATGAAACTCTACCCTCACAGATATTCTTTATTACTGCTGTGGAATTCGCAGCTCCGCAGTTTGTGGTGTTATGAAAACCGCACTGCGTCGGGTTAAGACGACCATAATTAGCATAAATAATATGCAAAGTCTTGTTCTCATAGCATCTAATAGTAATATGAGCATTTTCACAAAGATTGGCTCCTGAAAATAAAAAGAACCATGCAATATACGAGTATTTAAAAGCCATGTTTAAACGTTTAATGTGCCGGCTAAAAATTTCAACAGAAGACATTTTGTAGTAGTTTCTTTTTTTTTTTTTTTTTTTTTTTTTTTTTTAATTTATTTATTTATTTTGTTTTATTCTATTTATTTATTTATTTATTTTTTTTTTTTCAAGAAAATAGGCTTTTGATATATCATGCAAATTGTAGGAGCATGCAAATTGTCTCCTACAATTTGCATGAACTATCAAGCCCATTTGCTAGGAAAATGTAGAAAAATGTCATCAATTTGTTATCTGCAGTATATGCCCATTGACTTGTAATAGTAGCTAACTGCAAGCCGGATCCATAGCTAGGGTTTTATAGGTCTTTCCATAATTTAAAGACTGTTCTGATGCACCGCAATTATTAAGGTTGAATGCACACGCTATAATCTTGAAAAACGTTTTGTTATAGCCAACCGCTCACTGACTCACGTAAATAGATCTCCCATACCACAGCTATAGTGTTAGATTAACTCATACCTGTCCACTTATTAGCTTCAAAAAGCTAGCGGGTCGTTTAGCTTCAGCAATTGCATGTTTGCTTATGCCGCACATAATGGCATATGTTTCATGATTCAGTGAACTAACCTAAATTACCAGTTATTTACCGAGTTTTGGTTCACTCCGAACTGTCAAATTTACTTCTGACGTGTATACAAATAATAGGTTCCACGGACTTTATTGACAGTTACTATTATCCTTTGTTTCTTTAACATTTTGACTATAGCAAATCACTAAATAGTGTTACAAATCTGGCTGCGCGCTTTTGCACACTTTACAGTTTTTCCAAACTACATCTTGGGGTCTCAAACCTATCTGCCTGACTCTAGGACTGGACGCACCAATCCTTCATAAGCTGCTCCTTTAATGTCCTGATGAATTCTCACATCTCCTATATATGCGGATCGCCAATAAACCTCACTTGAACAACTTTTCATAAGCTTAAATGTCAGGTTAATTTCAACTGAGAAGCCTCAGCGCGACTTTTCTAAGCTTAAGAGTCTGAGAGGTTCAACTGTAAAGCATCAGTAGCTCAGTAAATTTGGCCATTGCCTGCTGATATTACAGTCTGAGTTCGACTACTGCTCTGCAGAGATTTCTTCTCATGACGGTAGGATGTTACCTTGAACTATACTTTATTGTATTTTCCTTTTTTGTCCCAGAATGGCAGATGCAAAGACATTAGCACTTTTAAACAACAAACGCACAAATTTTGTTAAATTGTCAAGCAAATTGCTAAACTCTACGAGAATAATTCTGTAGCCACTTAATGAGATAAAGATGCTTCAGCAGGAATATTCTAACGTTTAGGTATATATATTTCCAGGTGGAAAAGTATTTTGAGTAATCCTATCCAAACTGTGTTATATTCCTCACTCAGTGAAGATACCCTACCACAACTCAATTGGAAAGTATCAACTGTCTTTAAAATTCGGGGAAAACCTATAATACATTTAGCTTCGAGTATGTATTAAATTAGTTTGAACGGTAATTGGTTCCCCCTCTTGAAATACAGAGCAATCAAATATATACTCTACTGTGTAAAGGAAAACAATACGGAACACAATAGTTTTGGGCCATATATGTTCTCCTGTCCATAACTTTATAAAAGACCAAACTGTTTTGAGAAATCTATTCCAGCTGCTGATATTTAGTGATTCTTCGCTGATCTACTTATTTTTGATAAGATACATTTCAACATAACTGAGAATTTTGGGATAAATCATACCTTTTAAAATTACGACACAAAGAAAAGAAAAATACATAGTTCACTTGGAAAAAATAGCTTGACATATGTATTCTTTGATATCATGAGATACGTATAGTATGGTTTATATTTTATGATAATTTGCCTCCAAAGCTAAATTTGACAAGAAATATAACAAGGCTAATTACAGAAATATTTGTGTATATTTCACATGTCACAGAAAATTAGGTCAGATTTTTTTAACTATCCATACTAACAAACATGATCAACTATTGATCCCATGGCCAAAAACAAATTTACTAGCTTTAAACAATATTAACATTGGCATATGTTAGTTAATATAACAGTCAGTACTAGCCCAGGCTATGTGTGTGTGTGTATTTTTTTTATCAGTCATGCAATATCATTTCATTCATTTGGAGCATATCCCATTCATTTGCAAACAGCTTAAAGATAATATATATTTGCTTGTATAGTTTCAGCCATCCTAGGGTTTGGAGTTTTGGCCTTATTAGGTGAGATGTTTCGGACATGCCTTGAGTCTTACTCTACATTACCTATCCTACTCCATTCTACTGTACCACGCCCCTTTTCTAAGACACTTAATAAAATTCTTTATAGCTTACTTCTGTATCACTAAAAATTAAGCCACTAACACTTCTTTTATTTGGTTTGAAAGAAGTGTGTGGTCGGTGTACCAAAGCCATAAAGTAAACTGACGATATACAAATGGCAAATCAGCATGAAATTCCAACAAACAGGCATAAGTCCTAAAAGGATCCGAAAGGAAAAGGTGGAACCAGGTGTATGCAAATGTAAGAATTACATGTTAAACATGTTTCACCCCACCCCAAATGGCTATGAGCCAAAAAACAAGAAAAGAAGGGAAATGATGGGAGAAAAGAATAGTTCCTGGACTTTTAAAGTCTGCATATGGATGACAAGAATAGTTCCTGGACTTTTAAACCTGCATATGGATGTCCTCTTTGCGACAAAACCATGCCAAATAAGTCTGGCAAAAATGATATTGTAGTGATCGACAAGATTCTGATGTCTCCCACAAGGTTAGAATGACTTGGGGCTATATCAAATAAGGCTAAGAACAATGATTTCGTGGTTAAAACATCCTAAATTTCTAAATGTCGTATTTGTTCCATACCCACCTAATGACCCAGCACTTTTTTTTCACTCAGTTTATCCATTAAATTCTGTAGCACCAACATGATCCTTTTATTCTTCAGATTTTCGGCACCTGACCACTTAAGCAAGGCGACCAGCATACCAATAACGCACACTTCAGATGTATATATGTATTAATAGAATACTATTGCTGCTACAGTGCTGAATACAAGTTCTGATCTTTATTGTCGTTTTAGATTATTGATTCTGATGGTAATTTGAAGGTGCACAATAGAAAGTAATTTTTAAAAAAGGGGCCGGTTACCTATTATCTTTTTCCTGTTGTGGACTGGGTATTATGCTAACATACAAAGAAAACACGAAATTGATAACTGATCAGTTTTCACATTTTAGCAATGTCTTAAAATTACTTCTGCGAAGTATCCCTATAAACCATTGGATAATGAACGCAAAAAGAGCTAGTTTCAAACTTTACAAATAAAGTATACTTTTTTCAAGTTTATAATCAATTTCAGGATACAATCAAATTTGCATCAGTAAAACATTTCTTTAGCCAATTTTTAGCCTGAAAAGGATAGTATACGTATCTAAGCAAAAAGGTAAAAAAGAAAAGTCCGGGGGATTCCTACAATCACAAGACGCAGCCAATCCTTGAGGAAGAGGAAAGAGACATAAACCAACACGCGCAAACAAACAAACGCATGAAAAGTATACAAACCAGCTCTTTCATCCCCAAGCTAGGTAAATGCAATGCTAAAAGGACTGAAAACACGAGGACAAAACACAAGGCAAGACATTATATAAATCGCCTCGTAGAATTAACCAAAAACTAATACAGAGTAAGAGCAATACCTGGACCACCGCCTTCGAACGGCCTGTATTATAAACTGCCAGAGAGGGTGAAAGCACTTTTACAGACGGCCTACTTCACCAAGGGTCCCGATGCTATTACTGATACATAAAAATTCGGTTTGCATAATGGCTCCCAACTCATGGCCACCCATATCTTATTATAAGAAAGATTATCCTCGCTTTTGCTATTCTTACGTCAAAAGTTTGAAGAATAAAACCTTGTTTAAAATATATTTCTTCCCTCAAAATTGATGTATATGTGTTTTGAAAGCCTTTAAGAACATACAATCAAACTTTCATAAAGATCGGACGAAAAACAACAATTCTCACAAATTTAACAGCTAACTTTTAAAAGTGACAAAGTATATCAAGTGGTTATTAATAGATAAAATACATTTTATAAGTATAAAAAACTAACCTTCTAACTTGTGCAAATTCGGGACAAAATAAAAGTTCCTTTTTCTTTTTCATGATACATAAAATACTAAGGTCAGATTGTTTCATATTGTTCCGTCTAAAGCAGCCAGGAATTTGAATAGCCAAAATATTTCGAATAAAAACACAATATGCGTTTTTCCGCAGGTACCCAAACTGATACACAAACTGATACACAAAACTAAAATATTGTCCGTTCATGTATATAACGGACTGGATACCGATTCTTAGTCTATCTGTACATGCAAGCGGGGCACCTAAGTATATTATATATGTACGGTCAACGTACATTGTAAAGAGCTGTTTGAGTAGCCTACCTTTTAGCCGAATTTACTTGAATGCATTTAGATAGTTTAGTTTCCGGCTGTCGTAGATGGAACATTGTAAAACAAAATGACATTAGTATTTTATGTATTCATGAAAAAGAAAAGCAAATGTGTTGTCCCGAATTTGCGCAAGTTAGAAGGTAAGTTGTTTTATACTTATTAATGCGTATGTTCCTCTAAATATTTAAATTAACTTTTTATATCGAAAGCGTGAGGCAAAAAAAGGTAAGAGAAAAGTCCATGGAGTGCCACAACCACAAACCGCAGCCCTTCCCAGACACCATGAGGAAGGGGAAACCGACAAAACCAAACGAGCATAAATCGAACAAACGTACGAAAAGCACCAAGATTAGCTCTCTCTTCCCCAAGCGAGGTAATCGCAATGGTAAAAGGACAGAAAAACTCAAGAACAAAATAACACAAGGTAAGAAATAAAACAAATCGCCTCGTAGAATAAACCACAAAGCAACAAAGAGTAGGACTAACACCGGGACCACCGCCTTAGAACGGTCAGTGGGGAGGTGGTGGTGGGGGGAGGGGGGGGCGAGTTAAAGCACTTTTACAGCTAGCCAACTTCACACTGGATTCATTTTGCGGTTTTTATTAATAATTTATCAAAAGTGGGACACGTGGCGAATTTCGCAATCACCTATGGGCAGCCGGCGGATTACTCCTAATCCAAACAAGACTATAGAATGTGCCGAGACCGAGCATACAATGCGGTATCTCGAAACCATGACTTAAAGTGTAAGACTCGAGCTCGAAAGTAGATCAAGCAAACGACTAGGTATCCCGTGCGAACGCCTAAATATTTCGAGAGCATAACAATATCTCGAGCGTGAAATTTATTTAGGTGAGCACAAACGACTTTCCATATCCTGCGCACGACTTAGAATCTCAAGCACGTGACTTATTTAGTCAAGCGCACGAATTATCTCGAACGCACAACTAAGTACCTCGTGCGCATGAATTGGTATAAATCGACCAAACTGATTTGTCCCTTTGGCCTATATATTTGCCATTCACCAAGATACGTCCACTCCACACTTTAAGCATGACAGTCAGAAAATCCTGCATTCCATTTGAAACAGGTATTCGTTCATTTGTACAGGTATAATACCTGTTCATGCAGTTAACACAGACTTATAAATATTATAATAAAAGGTCAAAGCAACAGGTCAATTTGGTCGGCCTTGATCTTAATGTATGACTTACTATAGTCTCTGGAGTAATAAGCCGTGTCTTAAAACAGTCATCATAGTATTATGTACAAGAAGGATCTTTTAAAAGATAATTGTCGAAGGTAAAAAAAATGTCTCGGTGCATATAAAAGAAGTTTCGATAAATTCTGAGCTCTTTTTTCCGGTTTTACTTTTAGATGCGAGTCAGAGTTAATCATCTGTTACAGCACCTGTATAGAGCGAATGGTCCGGAACCGATGAACTTGTTAGTTTAAGCATATTTTATTTCCAATTTAGTGCATGTACAAAACATACAATGTCATAACACAACCAGGATTAGAACGGAAGCTTAAAGCTTATTTTGTTCTTTTCCCAAAACATGCATAACTGTATATATACTGGCAGAAAAAAAAACTAATTCAATACTAATATTTACAAGCGGTTACATCTTATGCATTACATGCATGTTAAAACAGTTTAAATTCGCATTATATATACTAAGAAAATAAACTAACATGTAAGGAGTATTTAGTAGCTAATAATATTATTATTATTATTATTATTATTATTATTATCATTATTACCATTAGTATTATTCTACAATGGCATAACAAGACGTTCAAACCCACTTGATATATTTGATCTCAAACAAAAGTGCAGTCCACAGCAGAGGAATATATGTGTACGCTACGCTGTAGTGTCCGCAACGTGAAATTGAATTGTATATTAAAGCACAATTACAGACGTAGATCTCATTGCTTTTTGTGTCAATTTCAAAAATGAATATTTCTTGTTGAATGAACTTCAAAAATTATAAAACATTGCACAGTTATGTGTATGACAAGAGTATAACGGAAAATTTATGGACGTTAAAAATTGTGTTCTTTGAGACAGTATGACAATACAACTGAATTAAAAAGTTTATTATACCGACAAAACCTACAAAAGCTCCTGTTTAAAGCATATAATTTTAAATAGCCCACTTGAAATCTGTATACAGCTGCAGTTTACTTCTTCATATTGCGGACACTACACAAGTCGTTCAAATTTGACTATTATTTTATTTTGTCTGTTGCAGCACAATAAATGGGCAAATGGTCAATTTTACGCGTTTATGTGAGCAAAAGGGAAGTCCGAGAAAAATGAATCTTCTGAAAGCAAAGAATAAATTACTGAAAGCAAAGAATATATTAAATAAAGTAAGTATATAGCAGACTCGGTTTGGTTGAGTCTGTTGATGAAGAGTAATGTAATTTGCAACACTACCAATGCCTCCTAACATTAACTTAAGTCTGTTCTCTTTTTAAATTGTCCAAATGGGGCACTGATCCAAAAGGACCAGAAAGTATGAATTGCACTTTATTTATTGAATACTGTGGTGACCTGAAATACTGGGACATGTTTTCATAGTGGTGCCACATGGCACTTAGCACCAACTGTAGTGGAGTTAATAAGATCCTGAGAAAAGCAGATCCTTTGAAAGCAACGTTTAGAACACATTTAAGAAAGGGAATTATCTCAATAGACTATATAGAATCTGTTCATGAACTGTAATGCACATGATTTTGATTCTATGTATGCCTGATGAACATCAGAAGAAAACGTTCTGGTTTCTGCAAGGCATCCCGACCCCTACTTTAACAAACAAACAGACATGACTGTCATGGTATCTTTTCAAGCCTTTTTCATTTAACTGTCTAAATTGATTTTGTTTTTGTTTACCTGATTTAATTAGACTACAGTGTTTTGAGTTCTTTCAATGAATTTAGTAATCTAAAACAAGATGCATGAGATCAGCTATGAAATATGACTGCATAACAATAGTGTCTGTGTAGTGTCCGCAACAGATTTACCTGGTGTGATAAAAAAGATCGTTACTGTTTAATGGCTTGAGATCCAGCCAAGCAATTTTAGGACGTTGTGCTTGGAAAGTTTGTAAGTTGTTACATATGCATTATTTCTAAATCAGATATACTTCATTTTTTACGCTAAAAGTGCAACACACCTGTTCAAAATATAGTGAAAATGGCAATAGTAATTACACCCTTTTTTGGTGGTTAAAGGTTAATTTCAGAGTATGGCTGGGCTTCGAATTTTATTTTGATTCAAAGACCAGGCTTAGCACAGCAAAATAAATAAGGAAAAACACCACTGTCACCAGCACTTTTGTGGACTTTTTGGAGGCTGAATGTAGCAACCCTTCAACTGGCAGGTACCAAATTGAGACTTTGCAATTTCACCACTTTTTGTTTTGGCTCCAGCAAACACAAACAGAAAGATTTATTTCTTTAAAACAACCAGTAAATTACACACAAATATTTTTTCTTCAAATTAGAATGTTGAGTTTTATTTCATCTTTTTTATTAACCAATCACAGGTCGCCTTACACAAAATAACTATCCCGGGCTTCCCCCACTTTTTGCACTAATCAGCAGTCCTGCCACAATTGGTTCACTGTGCCTTATATTTTGTTTTGAATTACCATCTTAAAAGTATTCCGGATGCTCAAATCAGATAAGTCAAAATAGCGGAAGATAATGATTTTTTATCAGGTAAATTTCGAACTCATTTGCATAGTACGAGGGACTTAAATAGCCATGTAGTTTTGTAAAGTGTTTTTATATTACCGCTTTTCGCTTTGTCGATAGATACAACATTATATAATCACAGGACATTGACGTTTTATCACAAACCCTAAAAGCACTCTCCAGAATCCATTTTACTACAATAAGCAAGCTTGCTTATGATACTAAAAGTGGATTAGGAACGTTGTGAGTGCTTTGTTAGGGTTTGTGATGAAAAGTCAACGTCCTGTGATATAATGTAATGCGATTTGAAATAATATGTGATATTATATATAAAAAAATTTTTTTTTGTGTTATAGCCACATTAAAAACAGAATCAGAATTTTAAATATAGAATTGGATGGTATCCATATTTCACCGCAAACTTAATCTTATTTGTCTTCGATAAGTTTTTTTTTTTTTTTTTTTTTTTTTGGTTCCTCCGTGCTGGACCTGGGTTTAGAATAGACCCACGTATCCTCTGCGTGACGTAACAAACCGTCTAAAAGAGACGGATCCCACGTCCGAGGGGTCTTGAAATATCGGAATGCCTCTGAGACAGGGCTGCTGTTGCACTGCTGGATGCAACAGCACATTTAATACCAATTGTAACTTGTGGTGTTGGGGTTGGTAGAAGTCCATCAAAAACAGAGGCTACTGTTTAAAAATGAAGTTTTTTTTTTAAAGTAAAACATATTTTAACAAACAATACTTAACCTATAGATAATGTGCTACATTCTATTCTGCCCATACCTTCCACAAAAAAAACGATAGAAACGTCGTCCCATACAGTCTTAATCCAAAAGTCCCTTAGGCAGTCACCTGTGTGACGTATTCCCGCCCTTTTGATCACGTGTCAATTTCTTTGTTGTAAAGCCCTAAAGGGTAGAGCTAAGCGGGGATTGGGAGGTGGGATTATTTTATCTATAGGTTAAGTATTGCTTGTTAAAATATGTTTTACTTGAAAAAAAACTTCATTTTAACTGCACAATCTATAGATAATGTGCTAGAATTCGCAAATTAGGTGGGAAGGAGCTCCCATTTCCAACACAAACAACAAGTAAATCCCACCACTTCTGGATTAAGGCTCAGGAAACTCTTAGAACAAGCTCAATCTTGATATAAATCCTAAGAGAAAGCTCATTCCAACATATATATGAGATATTAATTACCTTAATATATGTATCTTCAGGTTTGGAGACTGTTAGTCTTCTTATGCATCCAAAGCACTGTTAACTTGGCCCCCACCACTTTTTGGGCCACAATAACTGGACCCAAATGATGTAAATTTTGTAATTGCTGAGACATATTCCTTAGATAGAACTTAGCAAAAATAGAAGATTGATCCATACTGCTGCTTTAAGAATCTCATTGAGCGGAATTTTATCGGAAAAGGCCCAAGAGGAAGATAGCCCTAACTTCATGGGCTTTAATTTTTAAGAAGTCTTTACTGGTAAGTTTCCTGTAGGCAAGTTTAATAGTATAGGAAATCCATTTCGAAACAGAGGATTTAGAAATATCTTGGTTGTCTTTAATTGGTAGAATACGTAGTCTAGTTCTACTTTGACGGTAAGATTCAGTCATCTTAAGATAGAATTTTAAGGCTCTTATCGGGCATAAAAGTCTATCTGAATGTTCCCTTTTACATATACGGGCAAGATTAGGGAGCATAATAGGATCTGGGCAAATGGACGGAAGCTGATTCTTAGCCAGAAACCCAGTTTGAACTATCTGAGATACTGGTCCATCAGAATGATTGACTCTTTAATGATTTGAATCCATTGCCAGGGCATGAATCTCGCTACATCTTTTGGAAGTGGCAAGAGCTAGAAGAAAAGCTGTTTTTAACGTTACATGAAGTTTAGAAACCTTATGTAAAAGTTCGTATGGGGCTTTCTGCAGACAGACTAAGACCCAAAATAAATCCCATTTTTGAGTAAGAGATCTTTGTACAGGACGTTGTAACTCAAAAGATCTTATTAATTCTGATAAGACAGGGTTAGATCCGATTCTATTACCAGTCTTAAAAAGAGTATTAGATATCATAGACCTGTAACCTTTAATAGTGCTAATTTGGTATTTTTTCTCGGAGAAAAGGTAAATGAGGAAGTCGGCTATAACCGTAAGAGGAGCCGAGACCGTATTAACCTCCAACGGGTATATACGATTCATTTCGCGTCATAGACTTTCTGAGTTGATGTTCGTCTTGATTTGGAGACAAAATCTGCAATGTTTTGCGATTTTTTTTTCTATCTCTAACAGATTGCTTGATAACTCCCATGCATGAAGTTTGAGAGCTGAGAGGTTCTGATGTTGAAACTTTCCTTTTGCTTGTGCTTGTGTTAATAGTTTTGGGAAAAGTGGAAGACGAACTGGAGCTGAGACAAGCAATTGTAGTACCTCTGAGGACCATGCTTGCTGTGGCCAAAGAAGGACTATAAGAACTATTCTGCACTGAGATCGGCGTATCTTGTTCAGGACAGGAGAAATCAGCATTGTTGGAGGAAATACATAAGCATGAAGATGTTTCAGTTCATGGAGAATGCGTCTATCGCAAAGGCTTTATTATTCAGAACTGGGGATACATAAAGTGGAAGTTTGTGATTGAAACGTATCGCAAACAGATCCAGATTGGGATAGTTGAACATTTGAAAAATTGAATTCGCTGTCGATTTATCCAGTGCCCACTCTGTTTGATTATTTTGTCGATTCTCGATAACCTGTCTGCCAAAACATGGAATTTGCCTGGAATATGTCGAATCCTGATGATAATCGGATGTTTTAGGCACCATTGAAGGATTTTCCATACCTCCACGCATAGGTTGGGAGAATGTGTTCCTCCTTGCCTGTTGATATATGAGACCACTGTTGTGTTATCAGTAAAAATCATGACACAAGAATGATGAATATATTTCGAGGCTCTTTTCAGTGCGAAAGGAATGGCCATTATTTCCAACATGTTGATATGGAGCTGGGACTGGTCTTCCGACCAGCGACCATGAAAGGATAGACTCATCGGTTTCACTGACCGTTCCAAGGCGGTTCTTCTGTCATGGTTTATTTTTGTTAAAGTTCGTTTTTGAATGTGTTTATCGCTTACACCTTTTTTTTTTTTTTTTTTTTTGATAGCCATTTGGCCACTTTGTGGGAAAGTGTAGTAGGAGGAGAAAATAGACCTGTAAAGAAAATATTCCCGTCAAGTGCCCCGACCGGGGATCGAACCAGGTACCCCTGGATCTGTAATCGAGCGTCATAACCACGAGGCTAAAATGTCCGGAACAGTTAGACTGGTCATTTATGCGCCCTATATATTTACATACATATTGATTATTTGTACTTCGCTTTGCCGCGATACTACACTCCTCCATCCTACAATGAAACATTTGTATCAAATATTTTCTACTATTCCCAGGCTCTTTTGTGACTCCGTTGCCATTGCATCGCCCTTGGGCTCAGACGGTAGTCATCCTGGCACCAGGCACCACATGTAGTAGGAGGAGAAATAGACTGGTCATTTATGCGCCCTATATATTTACATGCATATTGATTATTTGTACTTCGCTATGCCGCGCTACTACAAAAGTAACTGTCCGTTTGGCTTTCTGCTAGTGATGTTTCCATTAGGGCCCAGTTATTTCGTGTTTGTGTTTCTTTCCCTTTGATGTCTCTGATGGGAGGTGTGGGATAATTGTATCGATTCCTGATCATTGCCTTCCTTTCTATTCAGATGAGCTCCCCAACCGTAATGACTGCACTGCAAAAGCTACTCACATTTTTTCAGCAAAAAATTTCAGCATATTTGCGTATCACTCGATGTAAATTTTAATGAATCGTTAACTAACGACATCGTTAGCTTTGAGCAACTGGGCCCTGGTCTTCATACCGGAGCCAGTTAGGGAAATCCTCGCCTATCATATCTGCTCAATTGTCTCCTAAGGAGACAATTTGCACGAAATGCCAAAACCTATTTTCTGGAAAAATAAGAAAAATATTTCAAAACGTCGTTTATTGAAAGTTTATCCAGCATAATAAAAGTTAAACTGTTTGCGTATTTCTGTATGTACATGGTTATTTTTCACCAACAGAATACAATACCTGTTAAATCTCGCATGCAAAACATGTTTTGGTCCTGTAGTAATCTACAAATTACAAAACTCTTGATATAGTATTTGTGCTTGCTAATTACCTCTCTGGTGTACCACTGGAAACAAGTGGGTAACCACGACAATAATCCACTGTAATGTATGTATGGACATGGTTAAACGCAAAACAATTCTCTCAACATTTTTACGAATATTTTGAGATACCTCTGTTCTTTTTTTTTTTTTTTTTTTTTTTTTTTTTTTTTTAATTAGAAATATAGTGTACGAGGGCTGATAAAATGTGTTGAGAACGAACACTACATATTGGAAATAATTTGAGATAGAAAGGCGTCAGGCTTTCAAATACAATATTCCCTACAATATTCTCAAGCACCTTAAAGTATCCCTTGTGTGAACATAATTGTCAAGCATTCATGGAGATCAAGAAACGTTGTTTTTTTTTTTTTTGTTTTTGTTTTTTTTTTTTTTTGGTTTGTTTGTTTTTTTGTTTTTTGTTGTTGTTTTTTTGTTGTTGTTTTTTTTTGTTTTTTTTTGTTTTTTAAAAACACAACCAAAAAGCTGTTATATGCTATTCCCGCTTGTGTCGGTTTTGTACGTATAATTAGAACGCTAAGGCATACGCAAATACGTTCACTAGAATGGTCCTATTTAGCTCGCCTGTACACTGATAGCAATGGTATTCGCCTTAGCATCTTCGTCGATTTTAGCGATCTCAGTCACTTACCCTTGCCATACTGAATAAACTCAGATGCCACGCCCACATAATTTTCAGCCAAACAGATTACTTGATCCAGATTATTGATACAAATTCACATACTTAATGACAAACAGTGCAGATCCAGATGAGTTCGCTTCTTAGAATCAGCTGTTCTGGATCTACACTTTTTGCCTAGGCTATGCATATTCGGGTTCAGCAGGATTAGGGTTAACACCCGTGTTATTTTTTATAAGCGTCTGTCAAAGCAACAGCACTTGATTTCTTTTTGCCGTCAGTTTCCCTCGGTGTGTATTCTAGTCTGTCGGCCACTGAGCTCGGTGATTGGTACATTGTGCATCATTGTGTTTCATAAAAGGGACATTGGCAAACAGTGTAGACCTAGATCAGACGCAACAGGACGCGGCGTTTGATCACGGTTTACACTACACTAAATACAGGACTTTCTTTAGAACGTGGTAATACTAAAAGCCAACCAGGCACTCCTTTTATTGGAAATTGACTGGTACAAAAAGTTGACGTAGAAGAGTTCACTCGCCATAAACGGGTTAATATTAGTACCAAAATGATTATTATATTCTTTAGAGTCTCAGTTCCGAATTGTGTAACTAACAAACTGATTGCATTGCATCAGTTTTGGTTGAAATATCTTGTCATGAATTATGGAATTATATGTATTATGAATTATGGATGTATGAAGCTACCCTGTGTCCCATATAAAAAACAGCATCTTAGGCAATGTTAGTGTCTCGGGTGGCGTCACGCCTTGTAGTTATCTACAGACAACCCTCTTTATGCCGACACTCGATACAACGACAGAATTCGTTATAATGACAATTTGACTGTCACGAAACCTTCGCATAAGAGGTAACAATTAGTCACAAATTATGCAATAATATTGTATTTAATACTTTAAAGAAAAAACATATGTTTTGGATATTTGTTAGAATCGCCTCACTGAAGCGATTCTAACAAATATCCAAAACATATGTTCTATGAGAAAGCAAGAATAAAAAAGGTCTTTCTTACATATTGTGTCCATTAAGGATTCTTCACAACAGCAAATTCAGTTTAATGACATCTTTGGGAACAAATGCTGTCGTTGTAACGAGGGTTCACTGTACAATCTTCTGCAATTACAGCAACTCATAAGATGTCGTTAAGGGGAATAATACACTTTCAAGCGCGGCAACTCTGTCAAATTTGGTTTGTCTCCCTTTAAAGGAAACAACCTCTTTCCAATGGAAGTTCACCTCTTTGCAGAAGAGGCTTAGTTTGTTGTTTGCATTGTAAGAAAATGGCATACAAACTACCAAGTATGTGCCCCCGCCCGCACCCTCCCCCACCCCCACCCCCCACCCCCGCCCCAAATCCTTTCATCCCTGCAGATTAAAACAGATACCCGAGGCCCAATGCATGCGACCTAGGACCTGTAGATCGGCCAATGCAAAATTGCTTCGGTCTAGGGCCAGTTCAGCTGATCTAGGACCAGTAACTCGGCCTAGGACCTGTAGATCGGCCAATGCAAAATTCGGCCTAGGGCCACTTCAGCTGATCTAGGACCAGTAACGGCCAATACGAAATTACTTGATTACTAATATTATAGAATCTACATATCTTGGATCACCTGTGCAATAACATCAAAATACAAAACCTGATGTGTCGTCATACTTCCTAACGTTAACTATGGTTAGGCCGAAGTCAGTCGAAACTCCGAAAACAGAAGCAACCTATCTGAACACATTACCCTCTGCACAAGTGTAGAAATATTGATTCGTCTGCTTCTTCTTCTAGATTCCATACCCTTGTCTAAATTTCATGCGTTTTTTTTTTTTTTTTTTTTTTTTTATTTTTGTTTCATGGGAGGTAGGCACAACAGCATGTAGCAGTAACAGACTGGGGCTATTACATATCTGAGATCAATTATCTAGCTCTCTGTCAGTCGCATTGTTAGTTCGCGAATTATTTGACCAACCCTGATTTCGTTCCATGTTCAGTATGTGCCGCGACATACAAAAAGGGAGCCTGCTATATTTACCAAAATAATCGTACTCCGTAACTCCTTATCATAGTTGTCCTTAAACTGAATAACCCCATTTAGTAAATGTTGTAAATTTAGTAAATGCCGCTATGTCTAAAAACTGTTGGATGAGTGGCAAACAGAGTAGACCCTGATAAGACGCCACATTCTGCCAAAATTAACTTCACAGTTAAACTTTACTACCTGGTGCTGTGTCTAAAAACTGTTTGATGAGTAGCAAACAGTACAGATCCTGATCAGACTCCGCAGAATGCGGAGTCTGATCAGGATCTACACGGTTTGCTCAGGCTAAAATCAACTACTCAATTTTACTACCTGTTCCGGTGTCTAAAAACTGTTGGATGAGTGGCAAACTGTGTAGACTCTGATCAGACACCGCGTTCATGTCTCTTCGCCAGACGATTCTTCAATAAATGAAAATTATGTAATTTAACAGAAAAGGCCTTGATCAGATTCACATATGCATTAAGCCCGTCCCTCCCCGCGCTCCTTTTTGGGGTGATACTGCTCATTTCTGGCTACATAACGTCTTATTCTAAAGAAAAAAAACTAGGTCAAAACGTCCTGCTTTAGCCGCGCCACGTAAAAGATGTGCTGAAGGCAACTAGTTCAGATCAGCTCCCAAGCTTGATCACTTGATCAAAGTATTCTCTTTAATATCATAAGTAGAGAATAAAATAGCCATTCTGTCTATAAGCAAACTAGCTCTGATCAGACTGCGTAGATGAAGGCGGTTCATTTGCGCGTACTCTGTTCGCGTGTGTAAAGTGGGCTTTCTATGTAACGAGATCCGTATAATATACTCATTTGTAGGAAATTGCTTTTCGTTCAATTAAAACATTAAATTACAGGCTGAAAAATATTAGTATTCTAAACAAATATTTTAGGAATAATATTTACACGAGACATTGAGAATCTGATTCAGAAAAAACTGTATGGACACTGTTTGTTAGAAGTAGAGGGATTGCAATAGTTATTACTGTAAGTTTTATGTCGTTCATCTATTCTCACTGACAGTGCTTTCTTTCAGTTAGATGACCGAGTTTGTTTAACCTTCTGTCAGATGGCCCTTTTTTTTTTTACCTCAAAAAGTTTACAACTTTATGTTCACATCTGGTGTCATGAAAACTCACAATATTCTTATTACCGCTTAAAATTTACAGATTTTTTTTTTTTTTTTTTTTTTCTGAATGAAGAGTGACATCCCAGCTAGCATTCTTTATAAATCTATAGCGGGCTGTTATCGGCCCGTCAGCTACCCTGACGGGCCGATAACAGACCGCTATAGATTTATAAAGAATGCTTACTGGGATGTACCACTTAAAATTTACAGAAATTTCTTTCTGAACGAAGAGTGACAGGATCTCGTGGAATATCGCATCCTATATATTTCATGTACCGTATATACTCTAAACATTAAGGCAGATAGTTCTGAGCAAGCACTGATCAGCTTCCACACTGTTTGCCATACACACAGCAATTTTAAACACATCATCAGGAAGTATATAGATTTGTTCAAATTTTAGTACAAGAATGGTAAAGAGTTATGGTCGTGAGAAAACATATTCTGAGAAAAGTGAACCTGTTGGAAACAAAGAGCACAAAGAAAAAAAATGAAAACAGCAGAGGTTTTATGAACCCATTTATGCCTAGTGGACTCTTCTACCTCAAATCTTTGGACAGATTCATTTCTTATATAGGGGTGTCTGATTAGTTTTTATTATTACCATGTTTTGTAGGAATTTCTGATCTTAATGCAAACAGAATAGACCCTGATCAGACGCCACGTGATGCGGCGTCTGATGTGGGTCTATGCTGTTTGCTAATGACCCTTTTATGGGACGCTAGGCTTAAATGGGTTAGGTCTGTTTATGTGTAGTATTGCGTTATGCGCTATTGCTCACACTCTCTAGGCTCGAATCAGTCTAGCCTGTGCATCTGCGCAGTCTGATCAAAGTCTTCATTGTCCGTATGAAGAAACTTTATATCCTTGGCAATCCAAAATATGTCCAGTGAAGATTCTGACAGACTACGCGAATGCGCAGGCTGATCTGAATCCTCGCTGGGCGCATGTCCGAAGGTACGTTTTCTGCTGTTGTGGATCATAATAAACTTCACAAAAGACTGTGTTAACCATTAAAGCGCCAAGCAAAATTTGTAGCAGACGACATTCTAAAATTTTGATTTTTTTATTTTTCAGAGAAAACAAATCTTGATATTTCATGTGAATCGTCTGCTTGGCAGACGATTCACATGACATATCAAGACTTGTTTTCATCTAAAAATACAAAAAAAAAAAAAAAAAAAAAAAAATCAAAATTGTTGTCTGCTTTAGTTGTGATTGGCGCTTTAAGGGTTAAGTGCAGTTAGGCGGAAGTGAAAGTTATATTTTCTGGTCCTTTGGAACCCCTGAGCCATTTCCGATTTGTATGGAAAACAGTTATGCTCAGCTCGAGCTTAGAGAGTGTGTGCAGCGTTGCAAAACCCGATATTGCATAGAAACATACTTAATAAAAATAGTCTGCTATTTTCATTTGTTTGATTGTACTTTTTTGTTTCCAGAGGATTCCCTTTTTACAGAACATAAAAAATGCCAGTATTCAGAGGCAATGCGAAGCTATTGGTTGGTTGGGTTGTAGTTTAACGGCCCCGTCAACAATATTAAGGTAACGTCGAGCCAGTCAGTTTACCTAACCGCACTTTTCCTGGGCAGGTTTAGTCCTATAAGCCTATGTTAGCCAGTACTTGTGCACATTCTTTCTCCAGAAACTGACAATTACTCATCTTGACTAAATGGAAGATAAAGAATGACTGTAGAAACTATTTTATGATCAATCTCCACGAAAGATTCTTGCCAGACCCGACGGGGATCCAATCCGTGACCTTCGGATTACCAGTCGGAAACGCATCTGCCTGAGTCATTGAGGCCAGCTGCGAGGCTATTAAGATGATACCTAAGTAGTAGCCAAGTTTACCTGCTATTGCTTTAACTCTTTCACTGCCACAGGCGATAATAATGGATTTAGCAAACAGCATAGATCCAGATGAGACGGCTCATAATGACATTCAGTCGTTCAACTTTACATTTAAACTTCTTTGCAAGTGATAGTTTGTTAAAAAAAAAAAAAAAAAGGGCAGATGACACATGTCGTCTGAAATCTGGCATCGAAAGAATTAAGGGGAGTTATTAGTCTGAACCATTGCCGTGCGTTTCCTCCTTGCGATCTGACTGGAGTATAATACATTAGGTATACAAGTCCATTCACTCATATGAATATGCCCTAGACAGTATGCAAAAATCCTTTGTTGAGATGGCAGTATGCAACTTTCCATGACACAGTTACATCCCTGGACATTTTAAACTACAGCATTACTTTAGAAGAATCCCTGCAGAACAGACTTTCACAAGCAGTGCTGTCCCAGATCAGATGGCACAGAACACTACATCTGATCTGGGCTTACACAGTTAACATGAAATAAAGGTATTTCTGACAAACAAGGATAAGAAATAACCTACAATCAGATACCCCTAAAATCAGAAATAAACGACTCCGATCCATAATGTAGAAGATTCTATCGTGCATTAGTGGGTTAAGCTATACGGTCAAGGTCAATGATGGATGAATATCAAAGCCTTATTTCGTCACATCTGCGATAAATGCCTATAAAATAGACTGTGTCTAGCAGGCTCAAATATAACTATAGTGAGAATACCAGCATCATAGCAATGCTGTTCAACCCAATATATAAATAGACTGAGCCATTTTGACAGTGATGGGCAATGCCATTTTTTCACCTTTGCCGAAGTTCATTTGCTGCTCAAGTCATTTTAATCTACCTGTACCAGGAGAGCATGATTGTGTACAAAAGTTGTCTCCATTGAAATACTGTCCACAAAGTCTATTAGTATAATCATTGACACAGAAAAAAGTCTAAAGGAATCAAAAAGCAATTTTTTTATTTGCCTGTTGTTTTATTTTGTTAGCACTTTCATTTCTTATGAAGATCTTCGGACATATTCAGACATAATACTTTTTCATTTCTTCGGACATTTTTCTATTCAGTAAACTGCATGAAGCTTTTAATCATTTGTATATGTGGTTGTATAAGTGTGTAAGTGTGTGTTCCTTGTAAAATCATCCCCAAAATCTTCTGGTGTATATAGCAAACAATAAAGACAATGGTCATTATGTCCAGAGTCAAGTTGCTGAACACATTGTTAACTTGGCAAAATTAGTTTTTATTAAAGATACTAAAGATATAGGACACCTGTTTTCTTTACCTTCATAATTAAGTACAAAAATGTTAAGTATGCCGATATATTTAACATAAAATCAATACATTTACTCATGAACTTTTTTTGTGTGAAAACATTAAAGGCTCCATATTCCTCAAAAATAGACATTTTTTTAAATCTGAAAAATGTTTGATAAATTGATATATGGTGTTAATATGATCATAAAATGTGGCATCTGACAGCCTGTACAATTTCAGTTAGTCTCTCATTTTTGAAGTGGATCAATAATGAAACAATTCTTTATCATATCTCTGAATTAATGTTGGCAACATTAATTCAGAGATATATATAAAAAAATCATTTCATTTTTGATCCAATTCAAGAACGAGGGACTTAACTGAAATTTTAAGGCTGTCAGATGCCACAGTTAATATTTGTATTAATACCATATATCAATTAATAATTTATTAAACATTTCTTGGATAATGTCTATTGTTGAGGAATATGGAGCCTTTGAATGAAAAATTGGCTTAATTACTTCATTAAAGAAAACTGGCACACTTTCAAGGGTGGCAATTCTGTTAAAATTGTTTGATTTCCTTCTACTTTTAAAGGAAAGAATTTGCTCTCAACAAAGAGGAGCCCTTTACATAATGGGCTTGGTTTGCAGGAAAGCAAACAGGAAGTCACAAAAGTTGTCTCCCATGTATTGTAAAGATGGTGGAAAATCTACCAAGTGTATCCATTCCCCTAAACTGATCATTACGAAAACATGCCTATTCAAATACACTGAAAATTTTACCACCAAAAATGGCAATTTTTCACATAAAAAATTCTGATATTTTTTTATATTTCTGCTCAAAACATAGATTTTGGGTACTCATTAGAACTGCCTCGAGGCGGTTCTAACGAGTACCCACAATCTATGTTTTTGAGCAGAAATAACAAAAATAATGTATACCCCTGTAAACCCCAGTTTTACTATATAAAAGTGGGGTTTAGGGGGGTCAAAATTATATAGGTATGTTTTCGTGATGTGATACTTGGAACTGATAAGATATTTACGCTGATATGATCTATGAGACATATATAGTTTCTCTCAGAATGCTTCTTAGAAGTCACGCCATCATCAATCTATTTTACCAGCTCATTTTCTTGTCAGTTACCTCCTACTAAGTCAGTGAAGACCTGTGTATTTCAGTCACAGCTGACAAATGAAAATGAAGTTTTTTTAAAAGTAAAACATATTTTAACGAGTAATACTTAACCTATAGATAATGTGCTATTCTATTCTGTTTTCACACCTTCCACAGAAAAAACGACCTTTCTGTCGTTAATTAAAGCCTTAAACCAGAAGGTCCCTTAGGCAGTTACCTGTGTGACGTAACTCTTCCCGCTCAATTGACCACGTGTCAGTTTCTTTTATGTGTAAAACAATAGACACAATTAGGAGAGATAAGCGAGGGTGGGCGGAGGGAGATAATTGATTATCTATAGGTTAAGTATTACTCGTTAAAATATGTTTTACTTTTAAAAAAACTTCATTTTAACTTCATAATACATTAACCTATAGATAATGTGCTAGAATTTGCAGAATAGGAGGGAGGTGCTCTCCTAATTCTAACACCAATAATATCTCACCACTTCTGGTTAAGACTCAGGAAACTCAAAGGAATCAGATACATTCTAATTCTATATTTAATAGAAAGAATGGTCTAGATTCACAAAATAGCTTTAAGGTGTTATGATCTAACAACCTTATATATATTAGTAGACTCTAGAGGAAGCCAGTTCTTAAGTCTCAGAGACCTAACATTGGCCCCCCCCCCCCTCTTTTTTTCTTTTTGGGAAACAACAATTGGCTTCAAAAAGAAAAGGGAGTCATTGAGACATAACATAAATATTCCATCGCAAAGTAAGCTAGGAATATAGAAAATTTTGAAAACAAAATTTGTAAAACAAAAAGCCAAGACCATACACTGTAAGTAGTCTATGTAGGATCTTGAATAAATAAGGAAAAGTCTACTCGGTGGAGTTTCCTATAGATAACTGACATATGTAGATATTTTGGATAAAATTCTAGATATGTGAAGCTATGTAATTGTAATAGTCTAAGCTATTAGAATTATAAACTAATTAAATTCTGTTAATTGGAGCGACAGGACAGTTTCCGATGAACAGACACAGACTTAAAATAACCATAATGTGTAATTATTTCCCTTGATCAAATTAAAGAAGGGGAGATAATAAAAGTAGATGGAGTTAACTTAACTATAACTAAGTTATCCATCAGAAGAAAAAAAAAGTATAGACAAACATAATGGTTAAAACTATTGCTAGACTAATTGTATAACGAATTTTTAGTCAAGCAATAAAATAATACAGAGTTTGCATATAACTGCTGGGAAGAAAAAACAACCTAAACCATTGATAATTAGTTTTGTCATAGACATATAAAAGCGTTTGATGTCCTGACAAAAAATAAAGAATAAACTGTCAACATCATAACTAAAGAGTTTGACAGAGAATAAGAGAGATAAGAATAAGGTTGATCGCAGCAAACTGTATGACGGTCATAGTTTGGCTAAATCTTACCGTATTGATAAGATTAAACAATAATAAATAAGCTGGATAGAATCTTTCTATACCAGAAGATTGCCATGAAAAGTACTCCTGAGTAAATAATCATGGAAATCAAGAAATGTTAAAAATCCACTTTGATACGAATCAAAATGTTCATAAAAAGAGAAGGACTCAGAGAAAAAGTAATAGTGTGATAATCTCTGAAGAAAGATTATACAATAATACTGATTATTAATCTCAAAAAACACTTAATTTAAAAGTTAAGAGATAGTATTACTATTCTATACGCATATTTAAGAATAGTAAGAAATATATTAATACTAAATAAAAATTATACTACTGAACAAAATTCCCGCTATAAATCATAGGTTAAGCGTAACTATTATTTAAGCAAGGAATTATTAAACATATAACTCTCTATAAAATTACTGCCCGGAAATTTTATAGATAAACATTCAATCAAATTTTTTTAGAATTGAATATTAATAGAATAAAATCTATGTCTGCATAATTGGTAATTCCTGAAATATCAAATTACGTACTCGCAAATGAGTTCAGGAAGAAAATACATATATATACTCTCGAGATCTATGTGTAAACCATAGAGAGTAATAATATTATTACCGCGATCCCTGACGGAAGGGTAAAAACATGTATATGAAAGAGATAATAATTAATTTAACGTCATATAGGTTTAAGATAAAATTTGTTTAATCTTTAACCAATATGCAGCAACAGTGACTCGATATTCTGTATTCGTATGTAGAAAAGGAGTACTTAGTCATTAGAATTTTGAATGATTGAAATAGAGATAATGGGATCTAAAAGGATGTATCTCCATGAACTGAATCGAAGGATAATATCCATTCTAAAAAACTAGGGCTTGTTTTAGGCTTAGTTTAACAAGCGTAGAATTGAATTATTTTCAAGTATTCATGAAGTCGTTATGCTCTGAATACTGAGAAAAATGTTAAAATATTGTTTAGGAAATAAAAAAGTGACTGTTCCACAATGTTAGCTAGATTTAAACCTGGAACGTAGCGAGAAGGTCAATCTAATTTAAAAGTAAGATGAGAAAGATAAATAATGAAGATAGATATATAAATATCGGAATAATATATTATCTCCAACAATTATCAAATAATCTGAATGTTTAAAGGCATAAATACTACTCGAAAGTTTATTTACCGAATGTATAATCGGAGAAAATTTTCAGTATGTTCAAAAACGTATCACAAAAGTAAGATCTGACCAGGAACGTAGGTGCAGCACTTACTAAGTTGTGAAGTTAATATAAACATATTTTATATTATAAATTGAAGCAGTGCATTTCAAAATCATCGACATCTTGAAATGACTTATTGTGTGGAAAAATAAATAAATATCCAGTTTCGGAAAGATATTTATCTACATATATAGACCATTTTTGATGCGGACTGGAAATCAAGATATTAATCTTTGCATTATTCGCAAACTGAACTTGAACTCTTAGCGAGAATTACTATGATCCCTTTAACGAATGTAAACATAAAGGAGGGGTAAAGAGATAATTAAGAGTGTCTTAATTCTTTACCGGCTCGTATACTAATAATTAAGGATGTTTTCCCTTTTGTCTAAGCCTAGACTATAGATTGATTAATATAATTATAATAATATCTGCTATTATGAGGTAAACTCTCGTTAATTAACCTCTAAGCATATATCAAAAATATATATCAACATAATCTAGAGCTTCGGTAAGTTTAGAGGAAGGAAATGATTGACTTTGGCAGTTTCTGAATAGTTACAAAGTCAATAAAACAAAATATCAAAAGGAAAGTATTGTATATAAAATCTAATTTAGGCAATAATAATCTGTCACGTACTGAATAATTAATGCCTTTACTAAATATGTATCCATTGTCAATACCAAAGTGCAAGAAAATTTTGATTGACATGGACTCTAGTTATAAATAAAATATTAGAGGTATAGAGCTAGTCGAAGCAAAACTATTCCTCAATAAGATAAAGTAGACCTATAATATACGAGGATTAATTGGGTCTAGAATTATAATCATAATAAAATTATTATTCCAATATGAAGAATCTTCAGCGTAATAGATTCTTACTGAGGCAAAAATATCTGGTATATTGCTATCGTAGTCTTAAATGATCCAGAAGAAAAAATAAAACAGGCAAAGTAAAGAACGTATCGAATTATATCTATGCCTAAATATAAGATTTTTTTCTTATTTATTATTTTATAGCAGAGTTTAGACAGAGCACGACTGACCTAGACTCTAATATAATCAATCAAAAGATAGTATAAAATAGAATAATAGCTTATCGGATCAACTATTTTCCATGTAGAAAAGGCAAAAGGAAAATATGTACCTCAACTAGAATTTTAAATCGTAGTAATCTAGAGAGGTAGCGAATAAATAAAATAAACTGTTAATTTATTTATCTGGTTGGTGTAAATTTCCGATACCTTAAGAATGAAAAATTAATAGAAAGTAGAAAAGATCGATTGCTACTTTCTTGTCAATTTACTCCTTAGATTACATGCTGATTACATATCGGAGCATGTAGAAGAAAAAAACAGGGGAGGAAAGAAGAAAATTTTTTTATATTTCGTGTATATTTTTCTTCTTATAAATAACGATAGTTTTATAGTTCACCTTTGCCCTAGAGCCGAATAAGGTGAATATGTAAGAAGTTAATCTCTTTGTAGCGAATAAAAGAGATATAATTATAGCTGGAAGTATCTTCTACACTTAGTGAATGAATTGCTAATTTGATCGTAACCGATAATTCTTAATTCATTTTCAATAATAAATATATATATAGAATTTAAGTCAAGTTCAAAAGTGACTGGACAGAATTCAACAATATAAATGGCTACTAGGTATTAGAACCCATCGCTGTCATTCAATAACCTATAATCCAAGACTATACATGTCTACAGTGGTTATATATGAATATATATATGAATATATATATGAATATATATATGAATATATATATGAATATATATATGAATATATATATGAATATATATATGAATATATATATGAATATATGTTGAGCGAGTACTAGTGACTACTACTAGCACACTAGTAATCCGACACAAAGTCTACGAAACTACTGCCCGGTGGAATTTCGTTAGAATGACCTGGCACTACTCTACGAAGTGCCTCCCGATGAAATTTTCGTTAGAGCCGGAATTTAAACGCTTTCTAGCGAATTAAAGAGATAAAACATCATTTGAATGACCTGGCACTAGTCTACGAACTGCTGCCCGGTAAGAATTTTGTTATAGTCGGAAGTTTAAGTCTTTCTAGCGGATAAAAGAGATAAAACATAAGTTAATTTAAAATATTAATGGAATTACACACCTATAATAAGTCAATGGAATATTAAAAATTCTAGTCTGATTTGGGAAAGACTGTACAGAATTTTTTTGTATAAAAAGTTATTATGTATTTCACTTAATAACCTATATCCATTGACTTAAATGTGAATGGAGCTCTATGAACGATAATAGATTGTTCGGGAATTAGTAATCATTATTTTGACACTAGTTACCCGACACAATGACCGGACACTAATATTCGTAACTGTTGCCCGGTAAAGTTACAAGTAATTTGACAAATTGATCGGATAGTAGTATTCGTAACTCTAGTCCGATGAAAAAGGGAGATTATATATGAAAACTGAGCGGGCACAAGTATTCGAAACTTTTTCCCGAAGATAATTAATTATTAGGCAAAAATTGACCAGACACTTTCTGTAAAAGTTTGCCTGGTGAAAAATCAGAAATAATATAATAATATGACCGGGTATAAGTATCAGAAATATTACTGATACTTTGCTCAGTGAAAATTTTTTTTTTTTAATAATTAGACATAATGACCGGAAGTTAGTATACGTGACTATTTTGTCCGGTGAAACATGTCAGAAACTAAGTCTTTCCAGAAAATAATTAAATTATTGACTGGAGACTAGTTGACTGGTGCCTGGTTGATCGGTGACTGGTGACTGGTGACTGGGTGACTGGTGCCTGGTTGACTGGCACCTGGATGACTGGTGACTGGTGCCTGGTTGACTGGCACCTGATTGACTGGTGACTGGTGAAGCTGATTGACTGGTGCCTGGGTGACTGGTGACTGGATGACTGGTGACTGGTGACTGGTGGACTTAGACTTTATAGGATACTAAGTACCCAAAGATGCCACCTTGATGGGTCTTACCCCGGCAGTATAGCCATATGGGGTGGGGCTCCCATCAGTAAAGAATTGTCTTATAACCCATCAAGGGTTGACAAGTTCTTTACAATCAGCTTCTCCACCATGAGAATCTTTAGCCAACTGAAGATCTCTGCAAATAAAAGTCCAGGAAAAACATATCGTAATTGCTGAATAACCTGGAACGAAAAGAACAAAAATATTCGGCATATATAAACACGACTATCGAACCGATCGCGCACGAGCGTTGTGCCGAATAGCGAGAGTCGCCAAAACGCATGTGGAAAAAGACCAGTCAAAAATACATGAAATCGAAAATTGAAAATTTTAAATAATAACACAGAAAGTGAAAGGAGTGATAAATAAACAAAAGAAACACAAGGATACATAAATTTATCCGTGAGGAAAGAAATAATCCAAATTTCTATCACAGGTAAATAATCCTTGTTGAATTTCTTTGTCCACAGAAAAGAAACTGACACGTGGTCAATTGAGCGGGAAGAGTTACGTCACACAGGTAACTGCCTAAGGGACCTTCTGGTTTAAGACTTTAATTAACGACTGAAAGGTCGTTTTTTCTGTGGAAGGTGTGAAAACAGAATAGAATAGCACATTATCTATAGGTTAATGTATTATGAAGTTAAAATGTGGTGTAAAGGCACGGAAATCTGGACCCAGTTGTTCAAAGCATTGTTAGCTTAATAAGCTCATTGATGATAAACTCATTAACTGTTGCTCAGGTATTTTCAAATAAACTGTTGTAGCTCAGGTATTTTCAAATACACTGATATTTTTGCTGCAAAAATGTGAGTAGCTTTTGCACAGCAAAAGCTACTCACATTTTTTCAACAACAAAAAAAAATCAATGTATTTGCCATATTTCAAGATAGAAATTTCAACTTCATGTTAGCTAACAACTTCCCTAAGTTTTTAAAAACTGGGCACAGGTGTATTTCAGTCATAGCTGACATGTAAAATTATGGTGTAAAATCATGGAAACCTGGAAATGCATCCAGATGGATAATTACAAATCAAAAGACAATAATAAACCAAAACAAGTGACATTCAACATGCTTTATTATTAATCTTCTCATATCTAATAGTCTATCCAATATTACGTATATTTTACCATGTTAGAACAATAATCTAATCATGTCTGATGCCAACATATTGTTTTCTCCAACCAGACAAAAGTCATCTTACGAATGTCAGTAATTTCTTTTACTCTAAACCAAATGTGGTCCTCTTACAGACCTAAGAAGTCTATGGCTGCTGAGTCTCAGTATCCTTCTGGTTTCGAATTCCTGTTAACTCCAATCGAAAAGTGCTCCGAAGTTCAGTATATGACAGCTATATGTGTTTCTGTATCTCACTAATTCAGATGCCTGTCTGGTTACAGACACATTGGAGGTTGGTTACAGTTTTGTTTCATTAGCTAACTTCATCTCCTGTGCCACATTACACTGGTGAGAAGACTATGGCACAACTAGAGGACTGCAGATAAGGCAGGGGTTTTAACCCCAAAACACTTTTTTTTTATTTCTCCATGAAAGTATATTTTGTGATATCTCATAAGAATCATCCCATTCTTCTATGATTACACACAACTAAGATGCCACAACATTTAGAAGGCGAAATACAAAATATCTGAGTATCCCACTTATCTGAAATGATGATGATGATGATGATGATGATGTCATCATCATCATCATCATCATCATCATCATAATCATATGGTGTTTTACATGCCCCTCAACATTATTAAAGTCATACTGAGATGGCAAAGGGAAGATGACAAAAGGCTCTGTTTGATGAAATCATGAGCATGAATTCCACCTCTGGCGGAATTCGAACCCAGGACCTCACAATCCTATGTCAGGAGCACTAACTGCTCTGCCATGTGGCTGCTTCTCACACATACTGCATCCTCTGTTCCATCTTCTTCTGCATGTCCTCTGATTGTAATTGTTCTATAGTGAGTAAAGACAGACCCAGCTGATCAGCCTGGCAATAGAAGAAACAAAATACAGTAGGGAAAATATGTATCAAATCTGAGACATTGACTAGTGGCACATTAATTATATGGGCCACGTCATGTGAAAAAATGCCTTCTAACATGCACAAAATGTACAGATTCAGATCATCCTGTACATGCATAAAGTATCATCCAGGCCTTTGCTCTCCATTCATACATTCTGTAGTATCTAATAATTCTCTTAGCGGACACTGAAGGCCCTGATCAGACTGTATGGATGCACAGGCTGATATGGGCCATTGCTGTTTGCATATGCCAAAAGACACTATTGTGCATGGCACAACCCATATGTAAAAACAGAATTCTGCTCAAGGCTGCTAGCATGAGAGATATTGCATTTTTCATTATTCCTCATGAACACAAATTTTTCATGAACTGCGACTTAAAAAACATGTCTTTGGACATATGCAAAACAACAAAGGCAACAAAAATCTGTCTGCACATCTGTGCAGTCTGTTCATGGTCTTTGCTGTCGCTAACTGAGTCATTGGACACTACAGAATGTATAAATGGAAAACAAATGCCCAGATGAGACTTTGTGCATGTGTTGGATGAATCTGAATCTGTGCATTTTGTGCATGCTCGAAAACACAATTTTGCATGGCATGGTCCAAATGTGTACAGCCCCAGTGCTTGGGCAGATAACACCCAAATAACCAAAATTTTGATAGTGCCTGTAAGCCTGTGTTACTACTATCCTTTGTTGTAAGTTACAGAAAAATCACTTACAACTCTGACTTTTGGAGGATATATTCATGATTTTATACAGATACAGTTGACTCTCTTTATCTCAAACACTAATATCTCCAACTAGTGCTTAAGTCAAATGAAATAATTTACAGTATTGGTTTAGATTGCTATATGTTTCTTACATTTTACCCTCTTTTATCTCAAATTTTTACTGTTATCCCAAACCAAAAATTCTGGTCCCTTGGAGTCTGAGATAATATCAACTGTATTATGGCCCAGAGGTGTGGGCAAACAAATACACAGGGCAAAATTTTGATAGATAAAGAAAGATATCATTATGATCAATTTCTGTAAGTTTCAGAAAAATAAACTTTGACTGATTTCATGTGTATTTTTGCATGACTTTATATATGGTATGTCTAGAGGGTAGGGGCAGATAACATCTGAAGGACAAAATTTTGATAGTAGCAGAAAACTTAACTCACTTTTTCACTCAATTGTAAGAATCAGAAAAATCCATTCAAATTCTGAATTTATTGGGACTTTTTGTTATTATTATTATTACATTTTCATATATAGCAACAGAAAGCTTTTCACCTCAACTATAAATCCCTTTTGACTCTGATTTTATGTGGAGTTTGTCATGACTTTACAAAAAGTATAGTGCCCAAAGGAAGAGACAGGTAACATCCAAGAAATCCCAACTGAAGGCTTGCACTACTTCATTTAAACAGTTTCTATCATTAGTCTATAATACAGTTTGAGAAAAGGACATTCCAACAGTTTCCGATTTAAGTGTACAGAGAAACAAGATAAACCCTGCCATAACAAGATGTGTTTGTGAAACATGAACATGTCCCCAGGCAAGGTCATAGGTCAAATTTTTTTGTATGAGTGGGAAGCCCTTGTTACAAGGGACCTACATGCCAAATATGAAGGCTCTATCTGAAACTGTTCAAAAGTTATGAGCAATGTTAATGTTTTCTTTAAAGTAGGTCACAGGTTAAGGTCACAGGTCAAAATTTTCTTGTATGAGTGGGAAGCCCTTGTCACAAGGAACCTACATGCCAATTATAAAGGTACTATCTCAAATGGTTCAAAAGTTATGACCAATGTTATTTTTTTTCTTTAAAGTAGGTCATAGGTCAAGGTCAAGGTCAAGGTCAAGGTCACAGGTCAAATTTTTAGTATGAGAAAGCCCTTGTCACAAGGAACCTACATGCCAAATATGAAGGCTCTATCTGAAACAGTTCAAGGTTATGAGGAATGATATTTTTTCTTTAAAGTAGGTCACAGGTCAAGGTCAAGGTCAAGGGTCAATTTTTTTTGTATGAGTGCGAAGTCCTTGTCACAAGGAACCTACACACCAAATATGAAGGCTCTATCTGAAACGGTTAAAAAGTTATGAGCAATGTTAATTTTTTCTTTAAAGTAGGTCACAGGTCAAGGTCAAGTTCATAGGTCAATTTTTTTCTATGAGTGGGATGCTCCCGTCACAAGGAACCTTCAGGCAAAATATGAAGACACTATCTCAAACGGTTAAAAAATTATGACTAATGTTAATTTTCTTTAAAGTAGGTCACAGATCAAGGTCAAGGTCACAGGTCATTTTTTTGTATGAGTGGGAAGCCCTTGCCACAAGAAACCTAAATTTTAAATATAAAGGCTCTATCTGAAATGGTTCAAAAGTTATGAGCAATGTTTTTTTTCCTTTAAAGCAGGTCAAGGTCAAGGTCAAAGGTCAATTTTTTTTTCTATGAGTGGGATGCCCTTGTCACAAGGAACCTACATGCCAACTACTAAGTCTCTATCTCAAACGGTTCAAAAGTTATGACCAATGTAAATTTCCTTTAAAGTAAGTCACAGGTCAAGGTCAAGGTCACAGGTCAAAATTGTATGAGTGGGAAGCCCTTGCCACAAGAAACCTACTTGTCAAATATAAAGGCTGTATCTGAAACAGTTCAAAAGTTATAAGCAATGTTAATTTTTTCTTTAAGTAGGTCACAGGTCAAGGTCAAGGTCAAACATCAATATTTTTTGTATGAGTGGGAAGCCCTTGTCAAAAGGAACCTACATGCCAAATATGAAGTCTCTATCTGAAATTGTTAAAAAGTTATGAGCAATGTAATTGTTTCTTTAAAGTAGGTCACAGGTCATGGTCAAGGTCACAGGTCAATTTTTTCTATAAGTGGAAAGCAGGAAAAAGACATGCCAAATATGAAGGTTCTATCTGAAATGGTTCAAAAGTTATGACCAATGTCAATTTTTTCTTTAAAGTAGGTCACGGGTCAAGGTCAAGGTCACAGGTCAAAGTTTTTTTATGTGAGTGGGAAGCCCTTGTCACAAGGAACCTACATGCCAAATATAAAGGCTCTATCTGAAATGGTTCAAAAGTTATGACAAATGTTAAAGTTGTCCAACCAACAAACCAACAAATCAACAAACCAACAAACAGACAGGGCAAAAACAATATGTCCCCGCTATCGCTACCGGGGACATAAAAAGCTCAAAGGTCAACCTAGGATAAACTTTTGGATAAACTAAGTAGATCTTCAATCCCTAATGTTAAATAGCATGATTCAACCTAAGTTTTCTTGGTTCTGAATAAGAATTTTAAGGGTTTTTTTGTTTTTTATTTATTTCTTTATTTATTTTATCACATTTTGGCATGGTGGCCATCCTGGTCAATGGACTGTGACCATTCAAACATTTTTTGTTGCAGACACATGAAATTTGATTCAATTGGGTCAAGTGACATCAGTGATGAAATCATTTAAAAAGTTTTATTGCTGGACGAATGCACAAAAGACTAACTGAATGTGCTGACTTACTCATCTTGATAAGTTAAAAACAAAAAATGCAAATATCTTGACCAGACTGCATCTCATCTATAATTTTAAGGGGACAATAAGTAGATTTGCCATCATTTTTTACAAGGGAAGCAATTTTTGTGACTTCCTATTCACTTTTCTGCACTATAGATCTCATCTGCAAAATGGTCTACTCTAAAAGGAAAGAAGAATATGCTCCCTTTGGGAGCAAATTTCTTTTAGAGAAGACCCATTTTCAGAAGGCCATAATGATTTTGACAGATCTGCCTCCCCTAAACTGAATCCATTCCTTTAAGGGTACTAACAATTTGTACACAACCTTTAGCGTAAAATAAAAATAGCTGTGTTTCTGCTAACCCGACCGACCCTGTTTCAAACACCCAGCTCTGCCATTTTTATCAGTAAAAATGCAAAATAAAAAAGTAAAGCACCAATCCTCTACAAAATATCTGTATTTTCATAAAATTAAAGGCCCGACCCTGTTCTTTCCTGGAGAAAAAATACGCAAACAAAAGTTTCTCCTACCTACCGACCAAATTTTTTTTCAGCATGTTTGCGAAACATAGCTATTTTTTTCCGCCTTATTCAAATGTACTGTAAACCCTAAGTTTTGGGACAGACAGGCCTAAGCAAACAGAGCAGACCCAGATCAACAACAGAATACAACATCTGATCAGTATTTACACTGTTTGCCACTCATCCAGCAATATTTTTAACACATTGGCAGTTAACAGACCTTTTTAAATTATAGGACAAGTGCAGTAGGAGTTATGGTGTCCCGATACTTAGGGTAAATACAGTAGTGTACCAGACAGCTCTGACTGTGCTTACCCTACTAAAAGGTTGAGCCATCTGTCTGAGGAATCGTTTTGAGACCTGGACAGCTTCATCAGTAGACAGGTTACAAAGGGCATCTTTCAAGTGCTCTTGAATCCAACGAGGAAGCTTACCTCGCTTATCAGCCCGTGAAAATCTCTGTAAATACAAGACAGATATACTACATGTATTGTCAATCAAGGAAAAGAATATACAATGAAAAAGTAATTTAAGCTGTAAGTGTTTTGTTTCCCTTTTCAAAGTGAGATGGTCAGACCACTCTGTCATAAAAACAATGTCCCCATTTTCAAAAGGACTACTCTTGAAGGAAAGATTGCTTGTGTTGGGGTTTAATGACATGTCAACCCTTGTGGGTCATTTTGTGTCATCTCCCAGAGAAAGGGAGAGAAGAGATAAACTAGACAAAGTGCCCAGTGGGGCACGTATACCCCCGAAGAGTGCTACCGCCAGTTTTTAACGAGCACAAAATATGTAGCTTTGACTCTGGAGATGGTAGGATGGATGAATTCCATGCTGATAGCTATATCCCCTAAACCTCTCTGTAGGAGGATAATAAAATTCAACAAAAGGTCTTGATGGTATAGCTATATAAACTTAGATGCAATTTTTTTTTACTTTTATATGAAATTTCTAAGTCTGTGACCTTGACCTGAAGGTCATACCCTATATCTACCAACATGTCAAATATAAATGAAATTCCTCAAAGGTTCTTGATGGTATAGCTATATAAACTTAAACACAAAAAACTTTGACTTTTTTATGAAAATTCTAAGTCTATGACCTTGACCCCGAGGTCACCCCTGGGGTGGGGATGGTGCTAATAAAAACTTTAGACCTATATCTACCATCATGCCAAATATGAATGAATTCCATCAAAAGGTCTTCAAAATATGAACAAAGTATGAACAAATAATGTTTCAAAGGACGGACGGACAGACAAAAAGATTTCTTTCTGATAGCTATATCCGCTCAACCTTTCAGTTAAGGGATAATGAAATTTAATAAAAGATCTTGATGATATGGCTATATAAACTTAAACGCAAAAATTTTTACTTTTATATGAAAATTCTAAGTTCGTGACCTTGAACTCGGTCACACCCGGGGTGGGGATCATGTGGAGTAAGACGCTAGGCCGATATCTACCAACATGTAAAATATAAATGAAATTCCTCAAGGTCTTGATGATACAGCTATATAAACTTAAACACAAAAAACTTTGACTTTTTTATGAAAATTCTAAGTCTGTCACCCCCAGGGAGGGGATGGTGCTGATAAAAACCTAAGACCTATATATACCATCATGCCAAATATGAATGAAAACCATCAAAGGGTCTTCAAAATATGAGTTCTTATAACATTTAACGCAAAAACTTTGACCCTAAGACAAAAAAAAAAGTATGAACGAATAATACTTCAACGGACTGATATGAAAATTCTAAGTTCGTGACCTTGACCTCGGTCACATCCAGGGTGGGGATCATGCGGAGTAAGATGCTAGGCCGACATCTACCAACATGTCAAATATAAATGAAATTCCTGAAGGGTCTTGATGATATAGCTATATAAACTTAAACACAAAAAACTTCAACTTTTTTTACTAAAATTCTAAGTCCATGACCTTGTTCCCGGGGTGGGAATGGTGCTGATAAAAACTTTAGACCTATATCTACCAACATGCCATATATGAATGAAATCCATCAAAGGGTCTTCAAAATATGAGGTCTTATAAACTTTAACACAAAAATTTTGACCCTGTGACTTTTTTACAAAAATTCAAAGTCCGTGACCTTGTTCCCAAGGTCACCCCGGGGTGGGGATGGTGCTGATAAAAACTTTAGACCTATATCTACCATCATGCCATATATGAACAAAATCCATCAAAGGGTCTTCAAAATATGAGGTCTTATAAACTTTAACGCAAAAACTTTGACCCTGTGACGGAAAGACAAATGAACGAACGAACGAACATACGAACGAACAAACGAACGTACGTACGAACGAACGAACGGACGAACGGACAAACGGAAAAGCGAAAACTATATACCCCATCATACTTCGTATGTCGGGGGTATAAAGAGTAGAGGAGATGAAAGAGAGGGACAGGGAAGAAACAGAATAAAAACTTTCCCCTCTACCCTTACCTGCTACAAGGATAGCAGGCCTTGCCCAACTGTAAGCCAATATCAGTTGGACACACCAGTGACGTAAGATACATGACACCTTCGCCACACCCGGCCACCCCATTTGAAGGAAAAACTGCACCTAGCAGAGAACAATTTCCTTCATTTAAGAGTAGTCTGCGTAAAAATGTTTATCCTGAGTACTTAGCAGTATTTTTTTTATTTTCAAGAACTGACAAGGATGGAAATAGCTGAAATATTTTGCATAAAAACGGAAATGTTTGTTCTGTATAGTGCGATCTTTCTGAAAATAATCATGACAAAGTTGGTTTGTAATATTGCTGCTACTTACATCAGACTTTTTCACTTAAATTCTCAGTACATGATGTAGAGAAACATTCTTTCGTGGAGATTGATCATGAAATATTTTCTACGGTCATTCTCTCCCTTCCGCTGATTCAAGAAGGGCAGTTGTCAGTTTCTGGCGAAAGAATGTGCACAATACTGGTTAAGCGCTTAGAGGACTAAGCCTGCCCAGTAAACGTGTGGTTAGGTAAACTGACCACGCTCGACATGACCCCATTGGGTTGACTGGGCCGTAAAACCTCAACACAAACAAACAAACATGATGTAGAAGAGATAAAGAAATCATATAAACAAGAGGGCCATGATGGCCCTGTAACGCTCACCTGAGCAACATAGCACTTTGAGAGCCTGATCTAGAACTGATCAAGGCAAACATTCTGATCAAAGTTCAAAATGATTATAACAAAGTTTTCTGCTGATTTGGCCCGGTGACCTAGTTTTTGATACCAAGTGACCCAGTTTTGAACTTGACCTAGAACTCATCAAGACAAACATTTTGTGCAAGATTCATGATGATTGCTTGAAAAATGTGACCGCTAGAGTGATAACAAGATTTTACGCTGATTTGGCCAGGTGACCTAGTTTTTGACCCCAGGTGTTCCAGTTTCGAACTTGACCTAGAAATCATCAAGACAAACATTTTGAGCAAGATTCATGATGATTGTTTCAAAAATGTGACCGCTTGAGTGTTAACAAGGTTTTCTGCTGATTTGGCCCGGTGACCTAGTTTTTAACCCCAAGTGACCCAGTTTCAAACATATCCTAGAACTCATCAAGACAAACATTTTGAGCAAGATTCATGATAATTGCTTCAAAATTGTGACTGCTGGAGTGTTAAAAAGGTTTTCTGCTGGTTTGGCCTGGTGACCTAGTTTTTGATACCACGTGACCCAGTTTTGAACCTGACCTAGAAATCATCAAGACAAAAATTTTGAGCAAGATTCATGATTATTGCTTCAAAAATGTGACCGCTAGAGTGTTAACGAGGTTTTCTGCTAATTTGGCCCGGTGACCTAGTTTTTGATACCAAGTGACCCAGTTTCGAACTCGACCTATAAATCATCAAGACAAACATTTTGAGCAAGATTCATGATGATTGCTTCAAAAATGTGACCACTAGAGTGTTAACAAGGTTTTCTGCTGATCTGGCCAGGTGACCTAGTTTTTGACCCCAAGTGACCCAGTTTCGAACTTGACCTAGAAATCATCAAGACAAACATATTGAGCAAGATTCATGATGATTGCTTCAAAAATGTGACCGCTAGAGTGTTAACATGGTTTTCTGCTGATCTGGCCAGGCGACCTAGTTTTTGACCCCAGCTGACCCAGTTTCGAACTTCACCTAGAAATCATCAAGACAAACATAATGAGCAAGATTCATGATGATTGCTTCAAAAATGTGACCGCTAGAGTGTTAACAAGGTTTTCTGCTGATCTGGCCAGGTGACCTAGTTTTTGATACCAAGTGACCCAGTTTCGAACTCGACCTAGAAATCATCAAGACAAACATATTGAGCAAGATTCATGATGATTGCTTCAAAAATGTGACTGCTAGAGTGTTAACAAGGTTTTCTGCTGATCTGGCCAGGTGACCTAGTTTTTGACCCCAGGTGACCCAGTTTCGAACTTGATCTAGAAATCATCAAGACAAATATATTGAGCAAGATTCATGATGATTGCTTCAAAAATGTGACTGCTAGAGTGTTAACAAGGTTTTCTGCTGATCTGGCCCGGTGACCTAGTTTTTGACCCCAGGTGACCCAGTTTCAAACTTGACCTAGATTTAATAGAGGCAAACATTTTGAGCAAGTTTCATCAAGATTGGGTCAAAAGTATGACCTGTAGAGTGTTAACAAGTTTTTCCTTTGATTTGACCTGGTGACCTAGTTTTTGACCCCAAGTAACCCAGTATCGAACCTGACCTAGATTTCATAGAGGCAAACATTCTGACCAAGTTTCATCAAGATTGGGTCAAAACTGTGACCTCTAGAGTGTTAACAAACTAATTGTTGACGACGAACGACGAACGACGGACGACGGACATAGGGTGATGACAATAGCTCATCCTGAGCTTTTGCTCAGGTGAGCTAAAAATGTATGGACAAAATCTGAATACTAGTTCCAGTAAAGCTACAAACAAAATGATGCACAACACTATCAGCAGCATCAGTCCCATAAATATTTCGATCACTGGGTCTTCATGCCTGCATTTGGTCTAAAAGCTTTTTCCCCATGTTGTGCCTCATATGACACTATATACAACATGAGTTTCTCTGACATAGGAGTACTCATTAGAAGCATCTGAATAGCCTGAGGCATTTTAATGAGTTTCCATAATTTAACTCATAAAGCGCCAATCACAACTGCAGCAGACGACAATTTTTTTTTTTTTTTTTTTTTTCTGTTTTTCAGAGAAAACAAATCTTGAAATTTCATGTGAATCGTCTGCTTGGCATACGATTCACATGAAATGTCAAGACTTGTTTTCTCTGAAAAATAAAAAAAATTTAGAACGCCGTCTGCAAATTTTGCTTGGCGCTTTAAGGGTTAGGAAGACTTGATACATATGGAATATTTTCTGCCATGTTTTTTACAAGGGAGACAATTTTTGTGACTGTTTATTTTCTTGCGCACCAAGCCCCTTCTGAAAAGAAGTCTACTCTATATAGAAAGAATTTGCTCCCTTTGGAAGCAATTTTTTTCCTTTTAGAACAGATCCTCTTTCAGATGAGATAAAACCAATTCTGACAGCATTAACCACCCCTAAAAAATTATTCTTTTCCCTCAAGGAGAAATAATGATACATCACGAAAACATGCCTATATAATACTGACCCCCTTAAACCCCACTTTTATTTAGTAAAACTGGGGTTTACAGGGGTATACATTATTTTTCTTATTTCTGCCCAAAAACATAGATTGTGGGTACTCATTAGAACTGCCTCGCATATTACTATAGGGATCAAACATGGTTTTTCAATGCATTAACATTTGCCAGGTCCCTTGGGAGGTGTTGAAAACCGCGGCCTTCGGCCTCGATTTTCAACACCTCCCATGGGACCTGGCTGTTAATGCATGAAAACCCATGTCTGATCCCTATAGTAATATGTCTGAAACATATTGATAGACATGAGCAAACAGTTTCCGTAGATGCAGTTTGATCTATGGCTATATTGTTTACTCAGAACAACATCACCTTATCAGCAAACACCATGACGCCGTAGTCTGTTTTCCCTCTGAGAGCTCTGCCAACACACTGTGCAGCATGTCTCATAGCATCAAATGTCAGAAAATCATTCTCTCGGATCTGAAAATGTTCACGTAGGTACTCCAGCCGAGCCTGAAAATAAATGAGGGTTCAGGGGAATAGCTAATACATTTCGTATATTTTCTGTTATTTTTTACATGGCGGCAACTTTTGTGACTTCCTATTTGCTCTTGTGCATGAAGCCCTTTGGAAAAGATGTCTACTCTAAAAGAAAAGACTTTGCTCCCCTTGGGCGCAGATACTTTCCTTTCAGAAGGCAGGCATAAAAATTTTGATAGAGTTGCCTCCCCTCAGTGTGTACCAATTCCCTTTAAAGTTTATTAAATACCGATACAAATGTCATAAGCTGTTGACTGTAATCTGTAAGACAAGATGATCTTTAAGGTCTACTTAACAGTAAAAAGCATTGATACTGCAAAAACATTCAAAACACTTTAAAACACTCTCATATGTCATATTTTTATATTCAGTGGTAGATACTTGGGATTATTATCTATTCCTTCATAAAATGTTTGTTTGTATTGAGGTTTTACAGCCCAGTCAACCCAATGGGGTCATGTCGAGCGCGGTCAGTTTACCTAACCACACGTTTACTGGGCAGGCTTAGTCCTCTAAGCGGTTAACCAGTATTGTGCACATTCTTTTGCCAGAAACTGACAACTGTCCTTCTTGAATCAGCGGAAGGGAGAGAATGACCGTAGAAAATATTTCATGATCAATCTCCACGAAAGAATGTTGCCGACCTCGGCGGGGGTTGAACCCGCGACCTCCTGGTCTCCAGTCGGACGGCGCATCCAACTGAGCCACCGAGGCCAGCTCATAAAATGTTAAAATCAAGGGAAGGAAAAACATATGAGATTTGTACATCTCAAAGAATATGTTTGAAAGATTTTATCTATACACTTCAATCATTTTGCCAGGTAAAGTTCAGCTCCTTGTCATGGGACAAGGAATTTCACCCTCTAGACAAGGCATATCTTATTTCTCCACAAAAAAATATGTTGCCATTACGAGCAGACCTGTGACGAACTTCTAATGAATATCCAAAACAGAATTTTGAGGGAAAATAAATATTAATGAATTCTAGTTGACGCTACCTTAAGTATTCTACTCTGTGTATAAACATAGGGTACACCCAACATAATCACAGCACGACCCAGATGATGATCTGAAATTACAGAAAATTTCAAGACATCGAAATTGTTTAAGATGTATATGTAATTTAAATGAATGAGATTAAAGTGAGTTCTGGACAGGCAGGTTAGCTGTAAAGACAATTACAGTAATCACAGCTCCAGATAAAAGTATCAGGTAAATAGTTTCTTATTTCTCCATGAAAACATGTTGTGGGTACTCATTAGAAGTGCCTCATTGATTGATTGTGTTGGGGTTTAAAGACACGTCAACCCTTGTGGGTCATTTTGTGTCGTCTCCCAGAGAAAGGGAGAAGAGTGATAGAAGAGATAGCCGAAGAGATGAAAGAGAGGAACAGGGAAGAAAGAGGAACAGGAATGAAAGTGAAGAAACAGAAGAAATAAAAACATTCCCCCTCTACCCTTACCTGCTACAAGGATAGCAGGCCTTGCTCAACTGTAAGCCAATATCGGTCGGGTGGTGCGAAGGTGTCGTGAAGTGCCTCATTGAGGCACTTCTAATAAGTACCCACAACATGTTGTTTTTTTCTACAGCAAAATCAGTAAAATATCAAAACTTTTTTGTTGAAAAAAAAATAAGCACTTTCTCTAATGCTATGAGTTATTCAGGCTGACTGAGATGTTCTAATTTCAATCAAGTCATGGGAAAACTAGCAATATTCAAACAAAAAAAACCCCTGCGTCCACAGCTCAGCAAAGGCCTTACATAGCTCTAGACAAGAGGAGCATCATGTTAAATATTTTGCTTATTTGTCCATGAAAACATCTTTTTGGTATTCATTAAACCTTGTCCTGCTGAACCTGGATATACCCTGCCTTTGCAAACAGTGTAGATCCAGATCAGTTGGCTTCTGAAGAAGCCAACTGACCTGGATCTGCACTGTTTGTCATTAAGTATGTGTATTTGTATCAAAATCCAGAATCAAGTAATCTGATTGGCCAAAGATTAGAAGTGGGTGTGACAATTTATTCAGCAGGACAAGAGTAGAAAAGCTCCTGGTGGAGGTGCTTGTAATGAGCACCCAGAATATATGTTTTCATACCCAAACAACTGTATATCTGTCTAACAAAATAATATTTAATTAAATATTGAAATAAGTGATCTGTTCTCAAAAGAGAAAAGTTTTCCGTTCATTTTTAAACATCACGTTGTAAGCCAATTACAAATCTGTGTCCATTTCCGTGAAATATCTGGTGATGGACTCCGTATAAAAGAGAATTGCTGAAAAAGCAAATTTTGAGCGATATCATTCTGTCCTTTTGAATGTGACTTTATTTTCTGTTTATCTATGAGACTTACCAAAATCTATTCCCTCTGAGACTTTTCCTCTGGCTACAGACAACAATACTGCCCCTCTACCATTCTCACAAGCCTGAAAAATAACTGGGTAACTACCTTATTCAACTCCAGCTCACAAATAACAAGAGCTGTCGTAGGACAGCGTAGCTCGCCTGCTGGGTACATTTTATATTGTAACATTTTTATCATTAAGCCATATAATATAGGTCACACTGACCTAGATGTATTTGTATGTAAATCATTTTGTCACATAGATATAATAATCCAGGTATGACAATTCTCCATGAAATAGTAATAAAAATAAAAGGCAAAATCACTGAAGCATGAAATATAGGTCACAATGACCTAGATATAGTAAGTGGTCATTCATTGGGTCACATGGAACTAATATCCCAGGTGTGACATTTATCCAACAAATAGTATTCAAGATATAAGGCAAAATCACTGAACCATGAAATATAGGTCACACCAACAGAGATATATTTTGACGTCAATAATCGGGTCACAAGGAACTAATATCCCAGGTGTGACATTTATCCAACAAATAGTATTCAAGATATAAGGCAAAATCACTGAACCATGAAATATAGGTCACAATGACCTAGATATAGTAAGTGGTCATTCATTGGGTCACATGGAAGTAATATCCCAGGTGTGACATTTATCCAACAAATAGTATTCAAGATATAAGGCAAAATCACTGGACCGTGAAATCTAGGTGACCTGGACCGTAAAATGTAGGTCACCATGACCTTCACTCTCTTACACTTAAACCGATGTCACATAGTTAGCTGATGTATAACCAGTTGTGTCTATAACCTGTAGGCATATAAGATTTTACAAATGTGTCCTAGATTTTGACCCCTAGCCCCACTCCAAGGCCCACCCTGAGGTATGAACCCAGGGGTATGTTCTTTTGGAATCTCAGAAGACTCCTCCAGGTACCCAAATTCTAAATATGAATGCTCTATGAGGAGTGAAAGTCAAGATATAAGAATTTGAAAAACTTTAACACAGTATTACAAAGGTGTCCTAGATTCTGACCCCTAGCCCCACCCAGGGGCATGAACCCAGGGGTTTATTCTCTTGGAATCTCAGAAGACCCTCCAAGGTACCTAAGTTCCAAATTTGATGCCTCTGTGAGGAGTGACTGTTGAGATATAAGCATTTGAAAAACTTTAACGCAGTGTGATGGGAACGGGAACGCAAAAGCAAATGAAAATGCAAACACAAACGCGGACGACCGGGGTGACTACAATAGCTCTCCTTGTACTTCGTACAGGCGAGCTAAAATTTAAACTGACAAGCACCAAATGTTACAAGCACCAAATGTTACAAAATCTGGTTAAGAATGTTCTGAGTGTAAAGAAAACAAAACTTGGCTATGATTCCATATTTCTATATATCTATGACATTCTGTTGTTGTTTTTTTTGTTGTTGTTGTTGTTTTTTTTGTTGCTTCTTTTGTTTTTTTTGTTGTTTTATTTGTTTTTTGGTCTTCTTTTTTTTTTTACAAATTCATGAAATAATTTGCCTTTATAAAAATAATAAGTAATAACTGTATTTTATATAGCATATAAAATAAATTTTACTTTGACTGCCATATTTTTGTACTTCTTCATGATTTGCAAAACATTAGGCTAGCAAATAAAATGGAGCCATGTCATGTAGTAAGGGGCCTGAGAACAGATGCACGTGATATCCAAGAACCTAAGCAAACAGTATTACTCAGATCAGTTTCTTTAGGGGCTACACTGTATGCTATTCCATCTCCACATTTTAGACACATCACTGGGTAGTAAGACATGTTAAAATTTTAGAATTAGTAAAAGAGTTAAGGGGACTGGATATACTTGGTAGATTTTCCACATTTTCTGTACAAGGGAGACAACTTTTGTGACTTCCTGTTTGCCTTCCTGACCACTAATCTCTTATGGAAAGTGGTCTACTCTAAAAGGAAAGAATTTGCTCCCATGGGGAGCAAATTCTTTCCTTTCAGAGTAGACCCCTTTCAAAAGGGAGCTAAAACAATTTTGACAGAGTTGTCTTGCCTGAAAATGTATCCATTCACCTTTGGGTGTCTGAATATTTAGGATAAATATCGTAAAATATGCATTTTATTACCTTTTGGTAATTCAGCAATGCCAATGTAGTTTCAGCAGCATCCTGTGTTTCTATAAATAGCAACTTATGTTTCTGTATCTGGTCTATGATACCCTGCAATAAGAATACAAAATAGCTTAGGAAATATTTTTGACCATTCAACAAGAATCGGAAACTGAAGTGGACATTGTTAAAGACAATGCATGATCAGCTGATGACAAATGATTGGTATATGTTGTTTAAGGTCATTGGATAAACTTAAAAGATTTTGCTACTATTTTGCTAAGAGAAACAGTTCTTGCACACAGGAGTTGCCTCCTAAATATTTGAAACCTTTCAAAAATGGGGGCTACTCTAAATTTATTTCCTTTAACCCTTGTCATGCTGAATAAATTAAGATGCCAAACCCACTTCTAATTTTCAGCCAGTCAGATTACTTGATCTAGGTTTTTGATAAAAATTCACATTCTGATTGACAAACAGTGCAGATCCAGCTCAGTTGGCTTCTGAAGAAGCCAACTGATCTGGATCTACACTGTTTGTTCAGGAAGGACATATCCAGGTTCAGCAGGACTAGGGTTAAGAATAGCCCCTAATTAAAAGGGAGACAAATATTTCCATATCAGTTATTATACTTGAAGGCATATCCATTTCCCTTATTCTTCTCCACAAATGTTGGGCTTGACATTTTGTTAGGGAAAAGTATTTTGAAATGCACTGGAAAGGAGGAGTTCCAGCCTATGGAGATTTTACATAGGACTCTGCCCATGCACAGAATCTCAGCGCTTCCTCTATGTGACTCAGTTGCCTGGTAGCATTAAAAATTAGGATAGATAGATGGACACGGAATCTCATAATATTTTGCACAAGTATTGTCTAAGATTGGACTGTTGCACATAAGGTACATATCCCACTTTATCTATTTCCTTTGCTTAAACAGGTGGTTTTGTATAAAATTATATCTGAACATATGGGTACCCCTGCAAAACACACTCCACCACTATCAGTAACTGTAATTCGGATGTCAGATTTGCTGATAAAAACAGTTAAGTCACTGCTAAAAATGCTTATAGCACATATTTACTTATTTGTATGATATTTAAGCTTTTACATTAAAATTAATTTCAAACTGCCACCAGCTTTAAACTTTGTAACTATTTTCTGGCAACTTTGATCTTTAATTAAACTAGGTTCCAGTTCTTGTCAACCTACTATTTCAATGTAAAAATTGGCCATGCCTTTCTGAATTATTTTCACAAACTTTCTTTCAAATTAAAAACTGGTGGCATATTGTTTCTTTAACATTAAATATGACAACCCAGATTACAGCAAAATGTGAAAATACATATACATGTACATGTAATAACTGATGTAACCAAGCGATTTGGTTCTCTGCCAAGTTAAGCAGTGGCCACCCATAAAGGGTCACCTATCCAGATACTAACCAAGAAATCCGTTGCTTAACTTCGTAGAAAAGCCAGACCACTATACCACATCGCTATAAAAGCTAGCTCATACAGCAAGGCTGTATTAATGATCTATGTACTTTTTACTCCCTGTCACATTTCTCCCCCTGATCTTTTGACTTCGCCCTCGAAGTCAACTGAGAATGCTAAGGAAGCAAACTCCAGAGCAAGGAGCCAATGCATACAGGGTCAGGGAATTACCCTGCTTTCATAACCCCGCTCGCAGCGCCAAATGTAACCAAGCGATTTGGTTCTCTGCCAAGTTAAGCAGTGGCCACCCATAAAGGGTCACCCATCCAGCTACTAACCAAGAAATCCGTTGCTTAACTTCATAGAAAAGCCAGACCACTATACCACGTCGCTATAAAAGCTAGCTCATACAGCAAGGCTGTATTAATGGTCTATGTACTTTTCTCCCTGTCACATTGATTTATATTCAGGTGATGCTTTGTTTTTTGTTTTGGTCCATAATAAATTGCTTGTGCAGAATTACCTTATCTGGTAATTACATGTGTTATGCAACTCCAAATATTAACTGAGTACTTATGGTCTGTGTAATGCACTGCAGCCACTTTTCATAACCGATGATCATTTAATTGGGCTTTTGTCAGAAATTGGTTCTCTGGACAGTTTAAAATAAATTAAATGTCATTTCAATTACTTTTCTGATGGATTCAGAATAATTGGGAAGTTTTTGATTAGTTGATCTTTCTTTTTTTGAATTTTACACTAAACTGACTTAAAGTGCTGCAGCTGTGATTAGCACTTTAAGGGTAATGCATGCAATAATTGTGTTTTAAAGGAGAGAAAAGGACAAAGACTAAACATCCTGAGCCTGGCTACTGCAGAATTGTTAAGGCCCAAGGATTAGCCTGTCCAAAAAGGCTTCCTTACAGGTATTCAGGAAACAGGATATTGGCTTTATTTATTAAAGGATATATGAATATATTTTGAATTTATCTTATGTATATCGGATATCTAGGAATTTGGGTATATGGGACATCACAACTCATTTTGGAATAATGAAAAATCCATTTTTTTTTTTTTGTGGGGTATACCAGTAGTCTGAGGAATTTATTTTGGGGTATGGAATATGTGATACTGGTATCCCATCTATACAAGCTTAACTCACCTGTATAGCCATACAGGTTTTGCTTTGTTTTTTTTGTTGTTGTTGTTTTTTGGTTGTTGTGTTTTTGCATATTGTATTTACACAGAGCACATACACATACAAAATTTGAACAGGTCTATTTCACTACCTGATGATCTGTCTAAACACTATTGGACTGAGTGCCAAACAGTGTAGACCCAGATGAGATGCTGCATTCTGCAGCATCTCATCTGGGTCTACACTGTTTGCCAAGAATCTACTACAGTATTCTGCCATATCCAATTAATCTGTAAGCACAAAACAAGGGCCCTGACCAGAATACACTAATGCTACCTGGGCACCACAGTATGTACATGTACTGGGTTTTAACCCTTGTCCTGCTGAATAAATTAAGATGTGGCGTCCACTTCTAATTTTCAGCCAATCAGATTACTTGATCCAGGTTGTGGATACACATTCACATACTTAATGACAAACAGTGCAGATCCAGATCTTTGTGTTGAGGTTTTACGGCCCAGTCAACCCAGTGGGGTCATGTCGAGCGTGGTCAGTTTACCTAACCACACGTTTACTGGGCAGGCTTAGTCCTCTAAGCGGTTAACCAGTATTGTGCACATTCTTTCGCCAGAGACTGACAACTGCCCTTCTTGAATCAGCAGATCAGTTGGCTTTTTCAGAAGCCAACTGATCTGGATCTACACTGTTTGCAAAGGCAGGGTATATTCGGGCTCAGCAGGACACGGGTTAATACCATATCCACCATCAGTATTTGGACAGGAAGACCTGAGCAAACAATGCAGGCCCAGATCAGATGCCACAGACAGTGGAATCTAATCAGTGTCTACATTGTTTGCACTTATCTAGCAAGTTTCAGACACACCAATATGTATTACAAGAAATTTGCCCAATGCCTATGTCTCAACTGCTGATGGTGTTCAAGAAACTAAGCTAAATGTACAGACAAAACATTGTTCAGCCAAGAGTAATCTGTAGGTCCAGGTCAGTAGTGGTCAATGGCAGTGGGCAGGATGTGTGTATGAATTTTCATTAGTCCAGAAGCCTTGGTGTTTGAGAAACGGAGCTAAATGTACAGACTTAACATTGCTGATGCTGACGACGATGCAAATGACTCTGTTGGAAAGTGATCCCTGTGTTGCTCCTGCTTACTAAATGAATTAATTAACCCTTGTCGTACTGAATAAATTAAGATGCCATGCCCACTTCTAATTTTCAGCCAATTAGATTGCTTGATCCAGTGTGTTAGTGCAAATTCACATACTAATTAACAAACAGTGTAGCTCCAGATCAGTTCTAAAGAAGCCAACTGATCTGGATCTACACTGTTTGCAAAGAAAGGGCATACCCGGCAGGACAAGGGTTAAGATTTTAGGACAAGTTATGTTGTCTGAATAGGGTAAGTATGGGTAAATATTCTGAGAAGTAGTGCAGATCCTGATGCAATTGTTCCTCTAGGAGCAGTCTGATCAGGGTCTACACTATATTCTATTCAGCCAGAACTTTAAGATACATCCCCAGTTAGTTAAATATCTTGATTATTTTTACTATATGTCTTGTACGGGGTTATAGTGATGATGATGATTTGGTGTTTTCCTTCCCTTTCAAAATTATTTTATCCATTGTAGAATGAACGAACTCCCCTACACTATATATTGGAAGTTTCCAATTTCAATTTTAGATATGTTAGGCTTTAGATATTCCTAGAGAAAAATGGTTTAACTCTTTGCAAATAGTGGAGACGCTGATCAGATGCCGTGTTCTGTGGTGTCTGATCTGGGTCTGCACCATTTGCCAAATTATTACCCTTTCGGGGCTCTCCAGACTACAATGGGTCAAGTTATATCGAGATATTGGAAGGATGATGAAAGGCTCTATGCCATATAGTTATGAGCTGAATTCCACCTCCAGGGGATTTCTAGCCCGGGACCTCATGATCCTAAGCCAGGAGTGATCACCATTCGGCCACCTGGATGCTTCAAGGGGTAATTATATTGAGTGTCTTTATACTTGTGATAATTGCAGCATCTCTTTAGGTATCTATTCTTTGTCACTAACCTATGGTGTTAAGGTAGGTTTACTTGTGTAACCTATGCATGGGAAGCAGACACCTTCTGTATGACACATAAGACCAGTGATACAGTAGAACAAGATCAGCATGCACTGTCTGATCAGGATCTTAGTATAATACGGTAAATGTTCTAAAATTTCTAACATTTTAGTCCATACGTCACACTTATTCTCTCAAGTTTTGATTTTTATGCAGCTGTTTCATAAAATAAATGCTTAGATGAAAGGCAAAAAGTGTAGACCTGATTAGACTGCTCCTTCAGGTACAGTCTGATCTGGGTCTGCTCTGTTTGCATATGCCAATTTATCAGAAACTTTGGTGTTTGAAATTTTAGGACATTTACTGTACTGTTCGCTAACATAAAGAGGGCACCTCAAGGGGAATGGTTACACCTCCATGGGGAGTAACTGATATGGATATATTTGCCTTCTATCTCACTGGAGGATGGGTGAGTAGTCTTATAGTAAAGAATTTGCTCCCAGGGAGCAAATCCTTTCCTGACTCAAAACAGACCCATTGTTGGAAGGTATTTGAGTAGGGCAACTTCTGCATATGCTGTCTCCCTTTGAAAACTGGTAGCAAAACATTTCAGGTGTATCTGCTCACCTTAACCCATTTTAAACTGGCAACCCCTACAAGGGTAAATGGCAAACAGTGCAGACCAAGATCAGATTCCACAGAATGTGGCATCTGATCAGGGTCTGCACTATTTGCATTAAATACAGGAATTTCTATCAAACATAGTAATGATAAAAATTTACCAGACATACTGCTACAGGAAATAGACTGGTCCAAAGTGATGTGGTAGAAGAGTCCACTCAATGTAAATGGGTTAAGAGTACATAGGGAAATACCCTAGACTGTGAACGGACCATAAGAATATGCAGATCTCAGTCTGCTGGACACACTAAAGGAATAAATACACTTTCAAGGGAAATAACTCTAGCATGGAAACAGTTGGCTCCCTTCTAACTGAAGGCTATCTTTAAAGGAAAGCATTTGCTCCCAGATTTTTCTACCTCAAGAAGATTCTTTTGTTTAAAATAGCCTCCATTTTTGAAAGGCTTTAAATACTAGGAAGACAACTTCCTGTCTACAAAAAGTTATCGCCCTTGGTAAAATTATGGCAAAATCTCTCAGGCATATCATTTGTTACACTTGAAAAAGAAAAAGCAAGACTCCTTGAATTTTCATTAGAGATTTTATCACTGAAATAAAAATGGTAAATAAATAAATGTTGTATCTGTTTAAATGTGTTAGCAGTGATTTTTACAAATATGTGGATTTTTAATAAACACAAATGGCAAAATTTACAATTTAATACTTTTTTACAACTCAGAAACAAATGAGTTCTGTTTAGCAAAAGGGACTTAACATATACACAAACAGAAATGAATATATAATAAGTCTGCATATCTGCTGACTGACCAAAGCCCTTACTTAACCTTTACCACTCTCTTGGCATATTCAGCAGATGACATTCATGATATTTTTCCTATTTTTCCCAAAAAACAAAATTTGACACTTCAATCAAATTGTCTCCAACGGATGAAATGTCAGTTCCTGTTTCCTAAGAAATAAGAAAAATATTTCAAAATGTTGTCTGCTGAAGATTTTACCCAGGGTGCTAAGCATTAAATTTAGGCTAGTGGAAACTATAAAGGCCAATGTTTCTATAGATCTGTATACATATAAAGACCCTGATCAGTCTACATGGCTGTGCAGGAAAATATTGGTATTTCCCTTCTGTATATGTGTTAAGTCCCAATTTCATTTGACACACCACAAACTATAAATTTAAGGTGAATGGACATACCTCAAAGGGAGATTAATCTAACCCAAAATATTTGCCTCCTTTCTCAATGTAGGTTACTCTTAAAGGAAAGAATTTGCTCCTGACTGGAGCAAATTTTTTCCTTTTAGAGTACCCTACTTTGCAAAGGGATACATATACAGAAAAGCAAATTCTTGTCCAATGGAGTGGCCTCCCTTTGGAAAAGGCAAATCAAATTAGCTTGGAGTGCTCTCTCTTTGAGGTTTTTCCATTCAAGTTAAATGAGGCATACTGTCAGAAAACACTCATATCCCAAATTCAAATATCAAAGACCAGGCCAACCTGCACATCAGGAGTACACTTGGTCATTACTTTTGACTAAACTCAGAATAATATTAGGACATACAAGTAGTCTGCTTCAATTTCATTTTTTATTTTTCTCTTTGTCAGGGAATTTACTCAGAAGAAGTGGATGTGCAGCCTATTCTGGGTCCTTGTCATTGCATGAATTGGGATATAACATTTCCCAAGATGGAAGAAAGGGTTTACTTCTATACAAAATATATACATATTAGCACAAATATAAGCACATAATCAGAATGAGACCATGTATGGGAAACAGTACAAAATGATAGTGAATAGTGAAGACACAGACTGGATGGATGTTTTGTAAAGTTTGCTCAGGTTATTTTTTGTTTTGAACTGTGTCACCACTGCTTGTGTATATCATTTTGTACTGGTTTCCATAGGGCCCAATCACTAATATAAAGTGAATGAAAATGAGGTGAAATGATCTGATGAAACACAAAAACTGAACCTGCAGTTATTCTTTTAATCTTAACTCTTAACACTTTCCATGCTATGGGTAGATTCAGCAGACAATAAACTGATGATATTTTTTTAAGTTTTCCTAGAAAATAGGATCTGACGCTTCATGCAAATTGTCTCCTTTGGAGACAATTTGCATGAAGTGTTAAATCCTATTTTCTAGGAAAAATAAGAAAAATATTTCAAAATGTCATCTGCTGAATTTTTTACCCAGCGTGCAAAGTGTTAAAGCATTTATCACAACTGCAGCAGACAAGAGTTTTGACTTTTTTTTTCTGTTTGTGCTGCATTTGTGATCAGCACTTTAAAAGTTAAGCGGACAAAATGAGTGATATTATTCTTAAGAAATACAACTTGATATTTCAAACTGTCTCCATAGGCAACAATCACAATAAAATTACATTTTTTGAGCCATTCTGCTGGAAATAACATAAATGAAATTTCTGGCATCTTTTCAGAAAAATAAGATTACTGGTATGGTCTGCACCAAGTGAAAATTAGGTACCATATAACATAAAACATTCTAAACAAGGCATTTTTTTTGTTCAAAAAAGCATCGATATATTTCTTATTTCTCCACAGAAACATGTTGTGGGTATCCATCAGGCAATTTACTTTTAATTAGTATCCCAAACATATATTTTGTGGTGAAATAAGAAAAATATTTATCAAGTCACACTTCCTACCTAAAGTTATGAACATTACTGCAAGATCTTAGATAAGCAGAGTTCAGATGTCGCTTTTATCTTGCTTTTATCCTTATTTCACCATGAAACATATGTTTTGGGATCACATTAACTGCAGCTCTTCCTGAAAACACCTTGTGGGTACTCATTAGAAGTGCCTCTGTGAGATTATTTTATATCATCTCTCTGAGGTAACATAGGATGCGCAACACACAAAAAGGGCCCTTATGCATTTGCGAACAACCCAGGCCCAGATCAGCCTGCACATAAACGCAGGCTGATCTGAGCCAACATTGTCAACTTACAGAATCAATGGATACTGTAGTATATGTCTACAAACAGAGAATGCTCAGATCAGACTGCACAGATATGGGCATGCTGATCTGGGTGTGTGGGTGTGTTGAGGTTTTACGGCCCAGTCAACCCAATGGGGTCATGTCGAGCGCGGTCTGTTTACCTAACCACACATTTACTGGGCAGGTTTAGTCCTCTAAGCGGTTAACCAGTATTGTGCACATTCTTTCGCCAGAAACTGACAACTGCCCTTCTTGAATCAGCGGAAGGGAGAGAATGACTATAGAAAATATTTCATGATCAATCTCCACGAAAGAATGTTGCCGACCTCGGCGGGGGTTGAACCCGCGACTTCCTGGTCTCCAGTCAGACGGCGCATCCAACTGAGCCACCGAGGCCGGCGCATGCTGATCTGGACCTAGGTTGTCTGTACATTGTATAAGGGCCTTTTTCATGCCTACTAGGCATCATATGAAATCCTACATGCTGCTGCCCATAGCTCCAATTAAGAGTTACATAATATTTTTCTTAATACTCCACAAAAACATGTGGGCACTCATTAGAAATGCATCATTGAGCTGCTTCCAATATCTGAGTACCCACAATATACATTTTTGTTGAAAAATAAGAAAAATACCCAATTTTTTTTTTTTTTTTTTTTTCGGAAAAAGTGCTGCCATATCTGGAGCTGCATGTGTGTTAGAGGATTAGGCTATACACCCCATACACTGCTTCAGTGTAAAGGAATCACCTAGAGACAGAATGATGAAACAAATACTGTGGATGTCCTAAAATTTCAAACACTTTAATCCATACTTTTTTGGCCCTATGTTTGCTTTTAATGCAGTTGTTTCTTAAAATACTTTGTGGAATGGCAAACAGTGTAGATCATGATCAGACTGCTGCTTCAGGAGCAGTCTGATCTGGGTCTGCACTGTTTGAATATGCCATTTTGTCAGCCACTTTGGTGTACGAAATTTTAGAACATTTAGGACAATGAAAATCAAGAATACTGGTACCCCATTTTTTCAAAATGGAAGTAAAATAAATAAAAATTTGAACACCACAAATGATACTTGGCACAAAATGTTCCATTTCCAGAACAGAAAACAGTGAAAAATTAAATGGAAAATGAAATAAAATAAATGGAAAATGAAACAACTCATCGTGAAATCTGTCTTAACCCTTGTCCTGCTGAATAAATCAAGATGCCATGCCCTTTTCAAAGTTTCAGCAATCAATTACTTGATCCAGAGTGTTGATATAAGTTCACACACTGAATAGGAAACAGTGCAGATCCAGATCAGTTGGCTTCTTAGAAGCCAACTGATCTGGATTTCCACTGTTTGCAAAGGCAGGGTATATCTGGGTTCAGCAGGACAAGGGTTAAGAGTATGTGAACTGCAAACATCTGAATGAACTGCACCAACACAGACCAGCATGTGCGAAGCAAGGTGGTCTGGACAAGCTGTAGTAACCATAGCTCCAGATATGAGGGAATATCCACATAATGTTTATCTTTATTTCTCCAGGAAAAAAAAAAAAAAAAACATTATTAGAAGTGCCTCAGTGAGGCACTCTAATGAGTGCCAACAACTTATGTTTTCCTGAAGAAATAACGAAAAATACCAGGGCCCAGTTGATTAAAGCATCATTAGCTTAACAATCCATTAGCTGTTGTAGCTAAGGTATTTTCAAATACCCGTTACTTTGATAGTTTTGTTGCAAAAATGTGTGCAAACTACTTACATTTTTTCAGCAAAAAATATCAAAATATTTTAAAACTGAAATTTTAATATCACCTTAGCAAACAACTTTGTTAAGTTTTGAACAGCTGGATAAACTGTCCACATGTACCTTCAGACATGACTGTGTCTAGTTTATGTATACCATATATACTCTAAGTATTCGGACACCTCAACTCCTTACCATACTTGTTCTAAAATTGAACAAGTACAATTTACTATCCAATGTTGTGTCTAAAAATTGCTGGATGAGTGGCAAACAGTGTTGATCCTGATGAAATGCCGCATCCTGCGGCATCTCATCTGGGTCTACATTATTTGCTCAGGCCCGTCTGCTCAAATAAATATGGTAAATATGGTATGCTAGTGCACAAAAAAAAAAAAAAAAAAAAAAAATATTCAACAGAAAATCCTTGATTGATACTCCAAATCATACCAGATATGAAAGACACAAAAATGAAATCACATTATTTTAATCACAGAACTGTAGTCCATCACTGGAATGCATATCTCATTGGAATGCATATTATCACATAGTCATGGAGCCACTATCACTCTTTGCAGAATAATTTGATGCAGAACATTTGAAAAGGGCCTTTATGCCATTTGAGGGCAAAGAAGGTCCAGATCAGCCTACATGTTTGCTCAGTCTCATCAAGGCCTAATTTTGTTGCCCACTTACAGTATAAATGGCTACTTTAGAATGTGAACAGAGAAAGTCTAGATCAGACTGCAGGAATGTGCAGACTGATCTGTGCTTTCACAAATTCACATTGTCTCACATTACACATCATTTTTTTTTTCAGATTGTAACTTCCATTACATCATCAGTCTGGATAAGAATGATAAATCATATTTTGCTTGTTTCCCTATGAAAAAAAAAAATCATGGCATAGCTCCAGATAAGAGGGTAAATACTTTTTCTCATTTCTCCACAAAATCTTATATTTTGAGTTCCCAAAAGAAGTGTCTCTCCGAGGCACTTCTAATGAGTACCCACAGCATGTTTTTGTGGAGAAATCAGAAAATCAATAGTTTTAATTAAAAAAAAAAAAAAAATGTGCCTTATCTGGAACTATGGTTAATGTGGTTACTTGTTACATTTGCCTCAACTCTGGGCAGTTCTTATGAATAGCCACAATGTATTGAAGTAAATTTCCTAAAATTTCGAACACTTTATTCCATACCTTTTTGGCCAAAATTTGTTTTTTTATGCAGTTACTTTCTAACATACCAAGTGGAAATTACAAACAGTATAGACCCTGATCAGACTGCTCCTTAAGAGCAGTCTGGTCTGGGTCTATACTGTTTGCATATGCCATTTTGTCAGACATTTTGGTGTACAAATTTTAGGACATTTACTGTAACCCTTACCACTCTCAGGGCAAATTCAGAAAATGACAAATTGGCGAAAATTTTCTATTTTTCCCATAAAAAAGTGTTTGACATTTCATGTAAAGGAGGAGGAGACAATTTGCATGAAATGTCAAACCTTGTTTCCTGCAAAAAAATAAGAAAAACTTTTTGAATTGTCATCTGCTGAAATTTTTACCAAGGATGGAAAAATAAGAGAATAAGACACGTTACCACCTTTTACCAAAATAAAAATCTGAATAACTGGATATTAATATCACATCCATGATCAATGGTAATGTACCCTGTTTACCCTAAATATTGGGTCACCTTAAATCCTTACCAAACGTCCAAAAATCTGATAAAGTTAACCCATTTGCGTCCTATACTTTTAATCAAAAACACAGAAAATAAGCACTCACTAAAATAGTCACATATTTTGTTTGGAAAACCAAACCAAGAAGGTCGCCATTTCTTTTCTTTTTCTTCACACTTACCATGCTATGGGTAGATTCAGCAGACGACATTTTGAAATATTTCTTTATTTTTTCCAGAAAAAAGGCTTTGACATTTCATGCATATTGCATGTATTTCAAAATGTCATCTACTGAAATTTTTATCCAGCATGCAAAATGTTAAACAACAAGATACCTTTCTGCAATTATAACATCTGTGAAACATGTATTGAAAAAATTGAGTGATTTTAAGCAGAAAAAAGAGTAATTTTTCGGTACTGATTTAGTTGTGAATTATACATTTCTGGCAATTTGATATTCTTGGTTCTATTAACATCATGAAAACATGCCTATATAATTTTGACCCCCATAAACCCCACTTTTATATAGTAAAACTGGGGTTTACAGGGGTATACATTATTTTTCTTATTTCTGCTCAAAAACATAGATTATGGGTACTTGTTAGAACCACCTCATCGAGGCAGTTCTAACGAGTACCCACAATCTATGTTTTGAGCAGAAATAAGAAAAATATCAGAATTTTTCATCTGAAAATTTTCATTTTTTGGTGGTAAAATTCTCAATATATTTGAATAGGCATGTTTTCGTAATGTAACAGGGTGTAAGCAGCAATTTTTTTAAATAACTGATGGGGCTAAAATACTCAGATCTTTTGAGGGTTTTTGTTAGATTTCTGAGTGCAAATAGTTGAGCTTAAACACTTTCAACACAGGTAAAGGTCAATTTACTTATCCTTAAAGAGCTAAGTTAAATTGTGGCAGATGACAGTCTTTTTTTTTTATTATTTTTCAGAGAAAATATTACTTGATTTTTCATGTGAATTGTCTGCTATACAGACAATTCATATGAAATGTCAAGCCTTATTTCCTCTGAAAAATATTTCCCAAAAGATCAAAATGTTGTCTGCTGCAGTTGTGATAAGCACTTTCTGGGCTAATTCAGCAGACGACAATTGATGATATTTCTTACTTTTTCCCAGAAAACATGATTTGACATTTCATGCAAATTATCTCCAATGGAGACAATTTGCATGAATTGTCAAAACCTGTTTACTGAGAAAAATACGAAAAATAATTCAATATGTGTTCTGCTGAAAATTTTACCCAGAGTGCCAAGCATTAAGGACTAATAAGATTACATTAAAATCTTAATATTTCCAATTTCATTTGCTAAATCACCAACAATAATTTTGTTAATTTGCATGTTATTCCCAGTCATCCTGGTATAATTCAGGGCCCAGTTGTTCAAAGCTAACGATGTCGTTAGTTAACGATTTGTTAAAATTTAAATCCAGTGATACGCAAATATGCTGAAATTTTTTGCTGAAAAAATGTGAGTAGCTTTTGCAGTGCAAAAGCTACTCACATTTTTTCAGCAAAAAATATCAGAATATTGTATATTGAATCTGCTAAAACAGTTAACGAAATGACCCTTAATGAGCTCGTTAAGCCAACGACGCTTTGAACAACTGGGCCCAGATGTTTGGAGGTTTTTGTTAGATTTCTGAGTGCAAAGAGTTGCAGAGTTGAACCTAAACACTTTCCACACAGGTAAAGACCAATTTACTTATCCTTAAAGTGCTAAGCTAAATTGTTGCAGAGAACAGTCTTATTTTTATTATTTTTTGGCTTTTCATGTGAATTATCTGCTAGGAAGACAATTCACATGAAATCTCAAGCCTTATTTCCTCTGAAAAATACGACCCAACAAATCAAAATGTTTTCTGCTGCAGTTGTGATAAGCACTTTAAGGACTAATAGGACTAGATATCCAATTTCATTTGCTAAACAATAATTTTGTTGATTTGCAATTATTCCCAGTGATCCTGGTATAATTCAGGACTAAAAAAAAACTATACAGAAGAATAACTACTTTTCTCCTAAAAATCACTGAAAATTTTCATATGTAATCATTGCTCTAGATAAGAGTGGTCCACAAAGGCATATATTCTGCATACTCAACAGAAGCATCTCAATGAAGCATTTCTAATGAGTACAAACAACATATGTCTTCCTGGATAAATAAAAATATTATCAATACCTTTTTGGTTGAAAAAGTTATCTTACCTGAAATTATAGACTATTTCATACTCCAAATTATTCACTTTATCAATTACAGAGCTCCAGATAAGCACCATATTCACACAGGTATTTTCTTACCTTTCCAAGAAAACATGCATTCTTGGATCTCATTAGAACCCTTTCAAAGAGACTATTCTAATGAGACCCCAGAACACAAGTTTTCATGAAGAAATAAGAAACATATCAATACAGTAACTATCCAAAAATTTTGTTCTTTAACTTTTCTGACAAAAACGGTAGATATAGAAACAGTGCAGACCCAAATCAGACTGCTCCTTCAGGAGCAGTCTGATTTGGGTCTACACTGTTTGGCAATAAATAAGTATTTGGTAAAAATGCTTAAACCAACAAAATTTTGATCATAAAAGGATCTAGAATAAGGTTTTTAAATTTTAAGACATTTACCATATTTTACCTACAAAATGATAACATACCTGGAGTTCTGATAGTTTTAGCACCATTAATTTTACATGTTTATTTCACATACGATTCTCATGAAGAAGACATATGCTGTTTTGTAGCATCTATAAGGGAAGACAACTGCTGGATGTAGTAAGCATTGTCTTTGTTTGGTTTTCTTGCATCACGAGCTAACTGATGACAAATGTCCATAAGTTGTTCTTCCATCACTTTCTTCTGTTTCTTTGGACGTGTATTGTTGCTACGGTTACGTTTGTTGGCAAACCAAGATTTCACCTGAGACACAGTTATTCCCCCTTTTCTCGCTAGTTCTTCCTTCTCAAGTTTGTTAGGATATGGATTACTGAGATTCTCTTGATACCAAGAATTCATCACTTCAAGTGCTACAACATTTAGAGGTTCATTATGACGTCTCTTCACTGGTTTCACCACTGCTGGTTCAACAGCTACTTTTTTCTCTTCAAGTTTCACTCGCTTGGCATTGTTAGAACTCTCGGGTACTATATCAACTTTACGTTTTTCTTGAGCTGCTTTCTTCTTAGCGGCTTGGAAGTCGGCCATACTGGTAAATTTTACACTGGTTTGATTTCGTAGCATTGAAGATGTGATTTCTTGTGACTGGATCTGTCTCAAACTTGTCTGGTTGTTCGTCTGGCTAATTCCAACGTAACTGGACTGGTTAGCTGCACACATCTTAGGAACAAAACCTGGCATTGACATTGGTGATAGTAAACGACGTGGTACTGGGGTGAGGTTTTCCTTGTTAAGCATATTGGCAATACGTAACACAGGATAAACAACTGGTGTTGATGTACTGGTTGGCTGTTTTCTCATCTGGTTCACTTTACCTAATTTAACATGACCGTCCTGGTAGTCAATCACCGGAGAAGCATCTAAATCAGAACTATAACCACTATCTTGTTTCGTAAGTTCAACATGTTTTGGCACAGGCACAGTGTGACCTTGAAAACTGGGAGCATAGGAGCAGTCTTGTAGATTCTTCACCGTAGATTGAAGCGGCGGTGGTGAGTCTGTCTGATCTAGTGAGTTTAGTGCCATTAAGTACTCTGGTGTAGAACAGCGTGCATACTCTGTCTCTGGACTGTTGAAGCTGGCAAGAGGATCTTGTTGTTCACTGCTGCAGTCTGTCTGTGGCATGTTAACGTTATACATAGAGTAAGTCATTGGTCTCTCTCTGTATAACCAGGCTGCTGCTCCCATGTTATAATTATGAATATTCACAGAATGATGATGATGATATACAGTATTTGGATAATAGTGTTCATTAGGATAGCACATCTGTTGTAGTTGACTCATAGGTTGATTTTCTGGAGAAATAGGTTGATAGCATGGTTGATTCATCTGTTGCAGGGGTGGCAACTTCTGGATGGTTTCAGTTGATTCATCTGCTTTCATTATCTCCCCTGACTGAGTATCCTCACACGACTCAATAGGTGAAAAAGTCCATGATGAAAAGCTAACATTACTGTCAGGCCTAGTCACATCATTTTCACTCAAATCCTCCATATAAGAAAATGTATCTTCTATTTTGTAGAGTTCTGAGTCAATATTCACTTCAAGATCACTCATTTTAATCTTGTATTATCCAAAATGGAATAGGTAAAACCTTAATCTATTGAAATATTGTCACATGTATTTTGATCCACTGCACAGAAATAACAGAAATTTGAAAGAAGCACAATAGTCCAATTCTTTTACACTCAAAATTTGAAGTAAGATTTGCCCTCCAGTGTCAAAGTTCATATACCCAAAAGCTGTTTCAAACCCAGTAAGGATTGGCTGATGCAGTTTCTAGTCTGCTTTTCAAAATGAAACAAACTTTTCTATTGGTCAACTGTTAAAAGCAAGCCACACCTATTGACCTGTGGCAAAACATGCATGCATGTGCAGAAGAATACTACTTCATGATTCTTTCATGCTCCCAGCTGGGAAAATGTTTACTCAAGCATGTCAGTGTCATTTTCAGTCACCAAGCCCAATATTATTAGACAAAAATCACTCAAGCATATAGATACTTGTCAAGCTTAACTTTTGTCAGAATTGTGAAATTAATAAAAATATATTTGCTAATTTTACTTTTAATTATTAATCTTTTTTTATATATACTACCCTTTTTGGATATCTATGATTTCTTTGTTTATATTAATTAGTTCATATTTTATAACAAAAATATTTATTTATTTATTTATTTATTTATTTATTTATTCAGCTATCATATTTTTTCCCTGAAATGACCAAAGCTCTGTTAATAGGATCTAAACCACAAATGTCTGAGATTACAAATGAGTATTATTTTAATTCCCAAAAATGGTGAGATTTTTTTCAAGTATTCTTGTGTGTGTGTGTGCGTGTTTTTTTTTTTTTTTTTTTTTTTTTTTTTTTTTCTTCTTTAACACTGTTAAGGTCATGTCAGGCCAGTCAGTTAAGCTTCTCACACTTTTCCTGGACAGGCTCAGTCCTCTAAGCAGTTAACCTGGGCCCAGTTGTTCAAAGCGTCGTTAGCTTAAGGAGCTCGTTAAGGGTCATTTCCTTAACTGTTTTAGTGGATTCAATACACAATATTCTGATATTTTTTGCTGAAAAAATGTGAGTAGCTTTTGCACAGCAAAAGCTACTCACATTTTTTTCAGCAAAAAATTTCAGCATATTTGTGTATCACTCGATGTAAATTTTAACGAATCGTTAACTAACAACATCGTTAGCTTTGAACAACTGGGCCCTGTACTTTGTGCATGACCTTTTGTCAGTTAAACTGATAAATGCCCTTCTTGAATCAACAGAATGGGAAATGACCACAGAAATTATTTCATGATCAATGTCCTCGTAAATAAAGTGGTTGAGCTGGAATCGGAAGTGGGTCCCTTGGACCTGCAGTCAGATACATTGCTGACTACACTATGGAACCTGGCTTTTGATGTCTTAAAAGTTTTAGTGTGTCAGAATCCCATCAATAGTCAGTCGTTCTGTTGATGTCTTAAAGTTTTAGTGTGTTGGAATCCAATCAATAGTCAGTCATTTTTTGAGAACTTTACACTGATTTTAAAATTTGTTGGCATAAGCAAGAAATCAGTGAAAGACAATAAGATTATAAACAGAAATATTACAAAGCATAGTACCCTACCACTGAAACTTATCTCTCTCTCAAAAAAAAACAAACAAAAAACCCCTACTTTTTGAAATATAAAGGGTTGTAACTCTGAAAAGAATTCATCAAATTACCATTAACAATCGCAGTGCAGGACATTCAGGCCACTTGTATACAGTTTTAATCCATTTATGCCTAGCTTATCATAAAAGGGACATTTGCAAACAGTGTAGACCCAGATCAGCTGCCACATTCTGCAATGTCTGATCTGAGTCTACATGTTGCATACTGCAGCATCTGATATGGGTCAACACTGATTGCATTCAATACAGTGGTTTCTATAAACAAAAATAAAAACTAACCAGACACTCTTTTTATTGGAAATGGACCAGTCCAAAGAGTTCAGGTAGAAGAGTCCACTCGGCATAAATGTGTCAATTAAATCCATGAAATATAACTTAACCCTTAACACTATGCATGCTGGGTAAAAATTTCAGCAGACAACATTTTGAAATATTCATATTTTTCCTAGAAATAGGATTTGACACTTCATGCAAATTGTCTCCTTAGGAGACAATTTGCAAGAAGTGTCGGACCCTATTTTCTTGGAAAAAATAAGAAAAGATTTTAAAATGTCATCTGCTGAAGTTGCCAATGGCAAGTGTTAAAGCATCATTCTAAATTGTAGCTCAAGATGTTGGTTGCTTTTTTTTTGTGTGTGCGTTTTTCTTCCTTTTTTTGCCTTATTTTTAGAAAATAAGTCTTGACATTTCATCTGAATCATCTGTCTTGCAGGCAATTAACACATAATGTAAATCCTATTCAAAACAAAATACAAAAAAAAAAAAATAATAATATTTAAGAATGTTGTCTGTTATAGTTATGTATGACTGGAACTATCTGGGCTAAGTGAATTGCAAACAGGGCTCAGTTATTCACAACACTGTTAGCTTAATGTTTACCATTCTATGGGCAAATTTAACAGATGACCATCTGATATTATTCTTATTTTTTCCAGAAAATGGGATTTGACATTTCGTGCAAACTGTCTCCTAAGGAGACAATTTGCAGGAAATGTCACACAATTTGCAAGAAATGTCAAAGCCTATTTTCTGGAAAAAGTAAGAGAAGCATTTCAAAATACAGTTTGTTGATGTTTTTTTTTTTTATCTATCCAGCATACAAAGCATTAATAAATGCTTATAATGCAAAGAAAAGAAAACCTGAATAAGAAAAGAATACCTGAATAAGTAGCTGATTTTTTTTTTTATATGAAAATAAAAACCTGATTCTTCAGAGCGCTTAAAAATGTGTAAAAATACTTAACAAAAGTGTTGGCTTAACAACTTTAAGTGAACAACTGGGCCCAGACTTTATTTGTATGGCAGATGGACAGACTTTCTTATTTTCTTTCTTTCTTTCTTTCTTCTTTCTTTTTCTTTCTTTCCTGTATACAGAAAGGAGAATTGCCTGAGCCCTTACATTTGTATTTGCCTTCCTTGTTGTTGGAAATGTTTTTCTTTTTTTAAGAGCAAAACAATCCCTTATATTTTTATGCCTGACTGTGTTCATTTGAGAATTTCAGATATGGTGGACTTGACTTTTTGTTCTTTTTTTTTCTTCATTTTAAACCAATAAAGCACACCTATCAAGACTGCATCAGACATTTTATTTTATTTTTATTTATTTATTTATTTATTTATTTATTCATCCATTTATTTATCTTTTCTCTTTTTTTATAGAAAACAAGTCTTGACATGTCAAGATTTTCTAAAAAATAATACCCCAAAAAAATAGAATATTGTCTGCTATAAATTTTGCTTGGTCCAAGAGTTAATAAATATAAATAATAAAAAAAATGTAAAAATTAATATCCTGCCACTGTCATGTGGTGGGTTGATAACTCAGTCAAAAATCGATGAAATTTGCTCAATAGCAATCCCAAACCAGATCTCCACAATGTCAATGTACATATCAAATTAGGCGAAAATCCACCAACATTTACTCAAGTTACCATCCAGAAAATAAAATACAGATGGACAAACAGACAAACAACATGAAACTATAATACCCAACCACTACGTATACCATGTGGAGGGGTATAAAAAAGAAAATCAATGAAGACTTGGGCAAGTCTATAATAAGTACTGATGAACATTTCAAGAAGCTTACGTTCCTAAAATCTTTTTGAGACTTCTTGAATTAGTTTAGAAAAGTTCAAGGGCTTTGTTGTTCTAAAACTGTTTTAAACTTATGATTATAATGTAGTATTTATCTTTTCAGTGTTCAACCAACAATTCATCCATCAATCCATCCATCCATCCTCCCTCCCTCCCTCCCTCCCTTCATTCATTCATTCATTCATTCATTCATTCATTCATTCATTCATTCATTCATTTTGTTCTTCCTTTATACAGTTCTTCATTCTTTCACTCACTAAATTCAAGCATTTAATATCTTCATAAATTTGTTTGGTCATTGTTTTTTTTTTTTTTTCATTCATCCATTGATTGTTTGTTTGTTTATAAAAGATACTGTATTGGATTAAGGGCCATCACAAGCTTGTGTCTGTCATTAAATTTTGACAGTGCAACAAATGGTCAGCTGTCACAGGTAATCAACACAAGATGATGTTCATTTCACACTAATCACTCTAGTAGCATCAAGTTCACTACATGCAAAAACCATGCTTCACTGACAGTTAATTTTTGATGAGATGTGTTGCAGCACAAGTGACAAAGTTTACTATATTTTGTAGTTAGCATAATTTGCTAAATGAAAAGAACAAGCCAAGAAATATTAAATGTTTAAATTGTTTGTAAACACTGATATTAAGCTTCCAAGCTTTGACATTTTTAACTTTTATGCCAAAATAATCATCCTGAACAATTTTTGAAAAAAGAAAGAGGCTTGAAAATAATTTATCTACTTTTCTGCCATTCTCTGTATATCATTTTTATTACTATTTTGAAACTGAGTTTTAACAATTATACTAATTCTTGTATGATTCTTAAAATATATATGTAGTCAGGCTGTTTCCTGGATCTCTGAAGCAACAGAAGTCTCTCTCTCTCTCTCTATCTCTCTCTCTCTCTCTCTCTCTCTCTCTCTCTCTCCATTCTTCTGCCATTATCTGCAACTCTAATATCTATCAAAATGAGAACAGTACGACAAAAGATACAGAATCAAATATTCTGGAATTCATTATTTTTTTTAGAACCGGTTTCAAGAATTACACATATATTTACTGAGATATAGTTTGGCTGTTTCCTGGATTTCTCTTAAAACAAAACAAAACAAAACAAAAAAAACTATTTCTTGTTGGTTTATTTATGGTCTCTCTCTCTCTCTCAAAAAAAAAAAACAGAACAACTATTTCTTGTTGATTTATTTATGCTCTCTCTCTCTCTCTCTCTCTAATTATTTTACGACAGAAGCGGTATGCAAGTACCAGGGTGACACAAAAGGTATCAGGGTGATACAAAAAGGGGTAAAAAGAAAAAGGTTTACAGAATAGTCCCTTAACTTAGCTCTACCCTGGCTTCCTGACATTTTGGTGTAAACCATTTGTTGAAAAGCCCATTATTCAAATAAGACATTACCTTCATATGACATTAGGTCAAATGTAATCTTTCATCAAATGGGACTGTCCTCCAAAATTTTATAGAAATTAGTCAAAAACTGCTTTGTCATATACATGTACATTTAACAGATAAGTGGGTTTCTGATGCTACCCTTAACTTTTAAAGTGCCGAGCAAAATTTGTAACAGACAACATTCTATTTTATTTTTCTATTTCATAGAAAACAAAGTCTTGAGCTTTCATGTGAATCAGCTGCCAAGCAGACAATTCACATGAAATGTTGATTTATTTTCTTCAAGAAATTAAACCAAAATGTTGTTTGCTGGTTGTGATTGGTACTGTAAGGGTTAAAATTGGAACAGCAGACATGGGAATCTTTAGGGGAATTGATACACTTCCAGGGGAAGCAACTCTATCAAAAAAGTTTTACTGACCTTCTGAAAAGTGGGTCTTGATGTGCAAGAAAGCAAACAGGAAGTCACAAAAGTTGCCACCCTTGTAAAAAAAAATAGGGAAAAACCCAGTGTAGCCAGCCCCATTTGGCTATGTTTGATTAGCAGAATTATAAAATTTTCATCCCACTGTAGTTCAGCCATCCTTATGTTTTTATAATAAGGGATTTCTTGACATCCACTTCACAACTGTTTTGAGCATCCATAGTATAGTCACTTTAACTGTTTAATATACAAGCAAGGCCTTTATAGTAATTACTTGCACTTTATGCTCATTATTTCTCAGTGCTAAGTTTCCTGTATCTGATCAAGTGTTCTTTTTTCTTTATTTCCCAAAGGCTAGCTTACAGAACCAGGAAAGATACATGTTGGTTTTATTTTTAAAGTTTTTAGTTTTTGTTTCATAAAGGATGGCATGCAACACATTAAACAAATTGCAATCACATTTGACAAAATGTCAGACTGATTAAATGTCCTGTAGTTTGCTTCTTGGAATCACACTAACAAGAGACACCTATTTTCCAAAAGAGGATTGAAACTCTCTGAGTATGAGAGAAAAGAAAAAAAAAATATATAGGACTGCTGATATTTGGTCAACACATATAAGTCATATCAGTGCTCTATCCATAATGTTTCTTTAATTAGAACAAGTAAGTACATAATCTAATAAAGGGGAATAATTTTGCCATTAATAAAGCAACATAACCTAATCCTTACCAAAACAGCTAATATGTTGATTACCACCAGTGTGACAAATCCGATTTCTAGGTTATCTGGGTCAAAAGATAACAAAAACAAAAAAGTCAAAAAGTCCAAGTTGAAAAAATCTGTATCACAATCAACAATTTGTAGAATTTACCCAAAAGTTAATAAGCTTGTCTCCACTTTAACCCTAATTGTAAGTCTAAAATTAAAAGTCTAGCTTAAATGGCTTTCACATATGCATGTTAGCAAACTGCTTTTCTTTTAATATAAAAGAGACATAACTCTGCAGGTATAGAAAAGAAACAAATGCAAATTTTGATGATTTACCCATGAATGGTGGAAAATTCGGTACCTTAATAGTACTGATTCTTCAGTGACAGACAGTAACAGAAATAAAAGTCAAGATAAGAAGGGTATCCACATAATAGTTTTTTTTTTATTTTCATGGAGAAATAAGAAAAAAATATCTGTTGAAAAAGTGCCTTATCTGGAGCTATGAACACTGTGAATTATATTATCTAAGAAAGGGGAATAACTCAGTCAACAAAATGCAGCATAACTTGACTTTTACCAAAATGGTTGAAATATTAAATACTACTACAATGAAGTATGTGTATACTAAAAAATCGGCTTTCTAGGTTCACACATTGCAAAGCAAGACAAAAAAACAAGAGCTGTCAGCAGACAGCATAGCTCACCCCGAATTGGGGTGATACTGGAGTGCCAGGGTGCTCTTTAGGACCAGTGTGATCTGGGTCTGCACTGTTTGCTTAGGCCTATCTGTCCCAATACTTAGAATCATTACGGTAAGAGGAAATGTTATGGCATTTTAGCTCGACAGGATTTCTTGTGCTAGGTTTGGTCATTTGTTGTCATAAATTTAACATTATCAGGGATCAATTATAAAATTTCTAAGTCTGTGACCTTGACCTGAGGTCATAGGCATGGTTGGGGGTGATGATATTATCATTCCAAATATGAACCGAATCTATCATATGGTTTGGAAAATATGAGCTCTTAAAATGCTTTAATATAAAATTTCTAAGTTCTTAACTTTGACCTTGAGGCCATGGGCAAGGGCAGTGAGCATTGCTGAATAAAACTTTGGACCTAAATCTATCAGCAAGTCAAATATGAACAAAGTCCATCATATGGTTTGGAAAATATGAGCTCTTAAAAAGCTTTAATATAAAACTTTTAAGTCTGTGACCTTGACCTTGAGGTCATAGGCATGAGCAATGTATTGTTGAATAAAACTCTGGAACTGTATCTATCATCATACCAAATATGAACATAATCCATCATATAGTTTGGAAAATATGAGCTCTTTAAAATCTTTAACATTAAAAATTTCTAAGTCCATGACCTTGACCGGACCTTGACCTTGAGGTGATGGGCTGGGGTATTGCTGAATAAAACTTTGGAACTATATCTATTGTCATACCAAATATGAACCAAATGTACCAAATGGTCTGGAAAATAAAAGGTCTTAAAAAACTTTAACATAAATGTGAACGCCGACTCAGACGCTGGTGCTGGGAATAGTGCAATAGCTCTTCCTGGACTTTGTCCAGACGAGCTAAAAATGACAGTCAAAAAAGGCCATCACTACTTCAAAACTAGAAATGTGTTTGTAAAAAACTATGCCCCTATCTATACACTTGTCAACACAAAATGCCAAAGAGAGAGAGAGAGAGAGAGAGACAGAGAGAGAGAGAGAGACAGACACTGGCAGAGAACAGTCAAAGGAATACTGCAACTCAATATGTAAGACTGATCAGCAAAAGTTCTTTGTGATATTTTTGTTATCTAAGGAAACAAAATCACACATGCCTATAAAATAGTTCCTCCCCACCCACAACATCTTCTTCCTACAAGTCCCATGTGAGGGAGACTTGTTGCTAAGATCATGATTTCATATTAACGGTTCCCTAAATAACACAATTAATTCAATGGTTCCTCCATTACTGTCAGGTCAACAGTTTTATACATTACGTTTACATTTCCACAGATTTTGTATGAGGGTCGTGCAAAAAGTTCTATCACTAATAGGCTTCCTAAGTTTTATCCCAGGTATATTTTAAAATGCTTCACTGCACTTAAATGGTGTGTTGAATAGCTAATAATACCCGTTTATTCCGTGCAAATTGCTTTCCAACTGACTGAGTTATTTCAAATTGAAATAGATGCAGTCATATACACTGACCAATTTACTTGTTATATTGGAACATGGACAAGAAGAGGATGGTCAGGAGTCCGCCTTTTACATGACAACGCCTCCTCTCATAAGTGTGAGGTTGTTAAGTCTTTTTTGGCTTTTGAAAAGGTGAAAGTTTTAAACCATCCACCTTATTCACCTGACCTGAGTCCCTGTGACTTCTTTTTATTTCCAAGGCTTAAGAAAATGCTTTCTGGAAATAAGTATACGTCTAGAAGTTCTCTTGGCAGCGCTATTTATCAGTGTCTCCAACAGATACCAAAAGAAGACTATTTATCTGCTTTTTGCGACTGGGTAAAAAGGTTACAAAAATGCGTTTCAGTAAAGGGGGAATACTTTGAAGGTTTGTAATAAAAAATATGTTTGACAAAACGTAGCACTGAAGTAATCCGAACCCAGTGACAAAACTTTTTGCAGGACCCTCGTAGAACATGATTTTCATACATTCTTTATTATGTCACCATACTTAGTATGGTCCTGTCACCAATGAATTGTTTGGTATAAACATCAGGAAAATTTTATATTTTGTCAGAGTTTGATTTGGAGTACATGTAACATCAAAAAGTTATTGGGAATTAAAAGTGTCAATATTTGGAATGGTTTTCTTTTTCCCAGTATTTATGAGTGTGACAGAGAGAAAAAAATCTACAGTCCATTTGAAAACAAAGTTAACTCTGCCAAAAGAGTAGCAGATTGTGGATGGGACCCATAAACATGAATGATCAGTTTGATCAATGTCTACACTGTTACTCATAACCCTGGTCCTGCTAAATCCAGACATGCCCTGCCTTTGCAAACAATGTAGATCTAGATCAGTTGTCTTCTGAAAAAGCCAACTGATCTGGATCTGCACTGTCTGTAATTAAATATGTGAATTTGTATCAAGAACCTGGATCAAGTAATCTGACTGGCTGAAAATAAGAAGTGGGCATGACATTAACCCTTGTCCTGCTGAATAAATTAAGATGCCACACCCATTTCTAGTTTTCAGCCAATCAAATTACTTGATCTAGATTGTTGATATAAATTCACATACTTAATGGCAAACAGTGCAGATCCAGATCAGTTGGCTTCTTTTGAAGCCATTTGATCTGGATCTACACTGTTTGCAAAGGCAGGACATATCCGGCTTCAGCAGAACTAGCGTTAATTTATTCAGCATGGCAAAGGTAAAGTCAGATAGGCTGTCAGATCAACTTCATAACTCCAGATAAAGAACATTTTTCCAGCCATAGAGTGTTCATAATGCACGAAATTTTGCAGTTAAGACAGGCCCTGATCAGTCTGCACATAAGCTTAGACTTATCTGGGCCTTTGTTGTCCACCTACAGAATCAGTGGATACTGTAGTACATGTAGAATAACAGAAAATGCCAAGATCAGACTGCACAGATGTGCACGCTGATCTGGACCTACCTTGTCCACATATTCCAAAAGGGCCCTTTTCGTGCACTGGGAATCATATATTATAGATATTTACTAGAAGTACTTTGCAGAGCAGACACACATTTTACTGCCACTCCCAAGACTCTCACTGGACAGTCAAATCAACCTCATAGCTCCAGGCCGGCATATTTTTAGTTTAACTTTTATTTTATTTGTATACATATAACATTACCGTTTACAACGTGACATGACAAAACATCGATACATACAAATGGGATCCAGAAGAAAGTCGTTTGACTTTTTTAAATCTGTATCCCATATTTTTCAACCAAATATGTTCATATTTTATTTCTGTCTCCTTAAAAACATACGTTGTAAGTATTCATTAGAAGCATCTCAGAAAGATGTTTTGAGTACCTACAATGTTTCCTTTTCGGGTTGATTGTTTACAATTAAGCCATAGTATACAGATGCCAAAGCTTCCTTAAGGTAGCTATTGACGTGATCATCACTGTAATTAAACGGCACATTAGACAAAATCCGGTTAAAGGTTATTTATAGCCATGCTATTCTTGTCACTGTGACGTCAGAGTGCTGTTGATAGGGGGTTATCTGTAAAACTCAGACTCAGACATTTGGGACATTGGCAAACAGTGCAGACCCAGATCAGACGCTGCAGAATGCAGCGTCTGATCAGGGTCTGCAATGTTTGTTTTAATTACACAAGTTAAGCGTTAAATAAAACAGTCTCAAGTCCCCATTCAGGACCATTTTCCCAGCCTACACTCAGAGACAAACAACCCATCAGTACTATCAGTACTTTGATTAGGAAATGTAATAAACATATTGGTCTAGATACTCTTCCAATCTGAAGTTATCCGACTTACCATATTTCCCCTAAGTATTGGGACACCTTATCTGCTTACCATACTTGTCCTAAAATTTGAAAGAGTCCATTCCACTACCTCTTGATGTGTAAAATATTACTGTATGTATGGCAAACAGTATAGACCCTGATCAGAGGCTGCATTCTGCGGCATCTGATCTGGGTCTTCACTGTTTGCAAAGGCCTGTCTGTCCCAATACTTAGGATTATTACGGTGCCCAAATTTTACAATAAGTATGGTATGAAGTAATAGTGTCCAAATATTTAGGATAATTATAGCACTCCTGATTACTCAAACTTTCTGGTACTTGAGTACCTATTACCTTTCCTGCAGATATGAGCTCCAATAAGTGGGGTATTCAAAAACTAATCTTATTTCGTTTTGCACCTAAATACATCTGCAGAGCAACCTCTCTACAACAACCATCTTTGGGAAGGCATAAAACTGACTAGCTACTATAAAGTTGTGGCTGTTATAGAGAAGCTAATTATAGAGTATAACAGTACTTTGAGGATCCATAAAAAAAAAGCTGTATTAGAAACGTGAATTTCACCAAGGGGTGACTGTTACTGTAGTTTCCACTGTATACATGTGTTCCTTAAGCTGAACAATAAGATAACTTGTGCCATGCCAAGCGAGAAAGTGCCTTCAAACATGTGTAAAATGTGTAGATACAGATCATTCTGCACATGCCAAAAGTATCATTGGGGCTTTAGCTCTCCATTCGTACATTCTGTAGTATCCAATGATTCTGTTAGCGGACAGTGAAGGCCCTGATCAGACTAATTGGATGCGCATGCTGATCTGGGCCTTGCTGTCAGGATATGCCCAAAGACACTTTTTTGCATGGCGCAGCACAATTATCAATATTCAGATATCAAGTAAACACTCAATATCATAACATTGTGACATCAAGATGTAGCAGAGATGTCAAAACGATGTAACGACGTTGTGTATTTGACGGTTTTTGTTTGCTGGGTATCAGGCTTTGATATAGTGCTTCTGCCATAGCTCTAGATAATAATCTTTTTTGATCAAAACTGTTGTAATTTTTCTTATCTCTCCTTGAAAACATAATTTGTGCAATTCAGCAGATGCATCTACTCTATAATAGGTGCCCACAACTCACATTTAATATAGAAACTGGAAATTATTTATATGGCTACCTCTCTAATCTAGAGTTCTGTGAGTTTATTAACCCTTGTCATGTTGAATAAATTAAGATGCCACGCCCATTTATAAATGTCAGCCAATCAGATCACTTGATCTAGGTTTTGATACAAATTTACATACTGAATGACAAACAGTGCAGATCCAGATCAGTTGGCTTCTTCAGAAGCCAACTGATCTTGATCTACACTGTTTGCAAAGGCAGGGCATATCCTGGTTCAGCAGGACCAGCGTTAAATCTTCCATCGTTTGGGACTACTGAGCTCATATATTACCATATTTACTCTAAGAGCTGGGATAAAACAGGTCTGAGCAAATGATTTAGACAATTTGCCACTCATCCTTCAGTTTTATCTACATCAACAGGTAGTAAATGGACATGTTCAAATTTTAGGGCAAGTATGATAAAGGACCAGTGGGTAAATAGGGTATACATGTAAAAGTGATATGTCGTTAACCCATTGTAGACTGTATGAACTCTCCCACACCATATACCGGAAGATTCTAATTTTGACTTTAGGTATATGTATGTTAGGCTATGTGAATTACATATTCCTGGAGAAAAATGGTTGAACTATCTACAAACAGTGAAGACCCTGATCAGAACACATTCTGTGGCATCTGATCTGGGTCTGCACTTGTTGCTAATTACCCTTTCAGGGCCCTCCAGGCTACAATGGGTTAAGTTGCTAGGGGGCAGAAGGTTTTTGCATCTTTTACTTGACTCGATAAAACCAAGTGTTGTTTTCCTCTTGTTTTCTATCTGTTGGTTTTGCCAAGTATTTCCAAAGAAATCCCTTACAGATTATTTTATATTGCACATGCATTAACCATACAATATTTTAACACAGATGCTTCAAACTATGATTTTATACAATTTAAGTTTATTATTTTCATTCTGTTTCCATTTGACATGCAACAAACACACAAACAAGTTTCAAGGACTTTATATAGTATACACGTGTGTGCCCTTGAATCAAAGTTCTGTTGTGATCAAACTAGACCCAATCAATTTTTTACCACTACCTTCTTAGCTACAATGCTAGTTATACCCCCGGCATACGAAGTATGCAATGGGGGTATATAGTTTTTGTCTTTTCTGTGTGTCTGTCAGTCTGTTTGTCTGTCAGTCTAGTTATACCCCCGGCATATGAAGTATGCAATGGGGGTATATAGTTTTTGTCTTTTCTGTGTGTCTGTCAGTCTGTCTGTCTGTCAGTCTAGTTATAAACCCCGGCATATGAAGTATGCAATGGGGGTATATAGTTTTTGTCTTTTCTGTGTGTCTGTCAGTCTGTGTGTCTGTCAGTCTGTCTGTCAGTCTGTCAGTCTGTTAACATTTATTTTGTGTCATCTCAGGAACTACTTTACCTAGAAACTTGAAATTTTGTACACATGACAAGTATGACTAGTTGTATTGTGGGAAAGAAATTAAGGGCCATGGGGCCAGGTCCCTTAGAGTTATTTCCCTTTGTTGTTCTGGCTATACTGATGGCCATGGCATTTATTTGTGTCAAAGATATCTCAGGAACTACTTTACCTACAAACTTGAAATTTTGTACACATGACAAGTATGACTAGTTGTATTGTGGGAAAGAAAATAAAGGGCCATGGGGCCAGGTCCCTTAGAGTTATTTCCCTTTGTTGTTCTGGTTTAATAATATTTGACTTAATGCTATAAATATAACACATGAAAGTTATTTTCTGCAGGAACAAGAATTTGGGTAGCAGACTTCAAGATCACCATATTTAATCTAAGTATTGGGTCAGACAGGCCTGAGCAAACTGTGTAGACCCAGATCAGATTCTTCATTCAGATGCTCAGATCAGATGCTGCATTCTGCAGCAACTGATCAGGGTATACACTGTTTGCTACTTATTACTACAACATGCAATACAAGAATTCCGCGGAAGGTGTCATCGCACCTGCTGGCGCAAAAGTCACAGGAGCCACGATCAGAATGTGGTTATTTAATAAGTATATTTCATTCTTAGCAGTGCTTACTTGGAAAACTGGGTTGAAAAAAATGTAGACAAAGTGCCTAGTGGGGCACATATATTCTAGGCCAGTCCCATTCCCTCTAATGGCTATATCTTCAGCACTGACTTTTCGTATCATACAGCCCATTGATAATGGAACATTGACGTAAAATGTGTAAAAGTCACTGGAGCATGAAATATAGGTCAAGGTCACAGGTCAAGGTACCTGCTAATTCAGTACATCAAGGAGAAGCACAATGCAAGGTATGGTGGTTGTAGGCCTTATAGTTGAGGAGTTATCGGACATCAACATAAAATGTGTCAAATATAGGTCAAGGTCACCGGGTCAAGGTACCTGCCAAGCCAATGCAATGAGGTGAAGCACTATGCAAGGTTTAGTGGTTGTAGGTCTTATATTTGAGGAGATACCGAACATCAATATAAAATGTGTCAAAGTCACTGGAGTGCACAATATAGGTCAAGGTCACCAGGTCAAGGTACCTGTCGAGTCAGTGCATCGAGAAGAAGTGCTATATAAGGTTTGGTGGTTGAAGGCCTTACAGTTGAGGACATATGGAAGGGTGACGTAAAAGGTGTAAAAGTCAATGGAGCGTGAAATATAGGTCAAGGTCACCCAGTCAAGGTACCTGCAGAGTCCGTACATTGAGGAGAAGCACTATGCAAGGTTTGATGGTTGTAGGCCTTATAGTTGAGGAGATACTGAACGTTGACATAAAATGTGTAAAAGGCACTGGAGCGCAAAATATAGGTCAAGGTCACTGGGTCAAGATACCTGCCAAGTCAGTACATATAGGAGAAGCACTATGCAAGGTTTGGTGGCTAGAGGTCTTACACTTGAGGAGATCTGGAACGTTGACGTAAATTATATCAAAGTCACTGCAGCCAAAATATAGGTCAAGGTCACCAGGTCAAGGTATCTGCCAAGTCAGTACATTGAGGAGAAGCACTTTGCAAGGTTTGATGGTTGTAGGCTTTATAGTTGAGGAGATATCGAACGTCGACGCAAAATATGTCAAAGTCACTGGAGTGCAAAATATAGGTCAAGGTCACTGGATCAAGGTACCTGCCAAGTCAGTACATCTAGGAGAAGCACTATGCAAGGTTTGGTAGTTGTACGCCTTATAGTTGAGAAGATCTGGAACGTCAAGGTAAATTGTGTCAAAGTCAATGGAGTGCAAAATATAGGTCAAGGTCACTGGGTCAACATATCTGCCAAGTCAGGAGGTCAGGGAGATGTGTCATGCAAGGTATGATGATTGTTGTAGAATTGTAGTTGATTAGAATACTAACTGACGTAATGTCGAATTTCGACATAACAGAACTGTTAAGAGACAGACGGACGGACAAACCGACAGACGAATGGAAAAGCGGGCACTTATGTCGCAAAGTCAGGAGGTCTGGGAGATATTTCATACAAGGTTTGATGGTTGTTTAGTCTTGTAGTTGATTAGAATACTAACTTTGACATAAATGTCGAACTTCGACATAACAGAACTGTTAAGAGACGGACAGACGGACAGACGAACAGACAGATGAATGGAAAAGTGGGCACCTATGTCGCAAAGTCGGGAGGTCAGGGAGATGTTTCATGCAAGGTTTGACGGTTGTTTAGTCTTGTAGTTGATTAAAATACTAACACTGACATAAATGTCAAACTTCGACATAAATGTCGAACTTCGACATAAATGTTGACAGACGGACGGATGAAGTGACAGACATACGGAAAAGCGGATGCCTATGTTGCAAAGTGAGGAGGTCAGGGAGATGTTTCATGCAAGGTTTGATGGTTGTTTAGTCTTGTAGTTGATTAGAATACTAACTTTGACATAAATGTCGAACGTCATCATAAATGTTGACAGACGGACGGACGGACGGACGGACGGACAGGCGGACGGAAAATCGGACGCCTATATCGCACCCTGCTACAAGCAGGTGCGATAAAAATAAAGCAGTTCAAATTTTAAAGCTCTGAGTTAAGGTGTCCCAATATTTAGGATAAATATATATACATGTATGTCGTGCCTGACTAATATAAATGCTGATGTATGGATGGATGAATGAACAGACAGAAAATGGACCCCTACTTAAGCAGACAAATCTGCAAAGATCCATGATCATGTTGAAGATAAGGAAAGCCACCATTACCTAACTACATGTAATTCATTATTCCAAGCCAATGATGATTCAACCAGTTTCAAGGTTTGAATTGAGTACAGCTACTTAAAGCCTTCCCACTCCCCAACTCCTCTACCTTCCCCTCCCCCCCCCCCCCCCCCCCCCCTGTGCTTTTTTTTTTTTTTTTCTGCTGCTGAGCATTCCAAGGTTGTTCCTCTGTTGTTGTTCTTTGTTAGTCTGTGGGTTTTTGCAACTACGACAATGTGTCATGCACTGTTTGTTCCTCATCTCTTCTCCTTGTGGTACCTCAGGAAGGCTATGCATTGTGACTCTGGCCTTTCCTGGGTTCCTGGGTACCTTAACCCATCTATGCATTGTGACTCTGGCCTTTACTGGGTACCTTAACCCATTGTAGACTGAATAAACTCTCCCACACTATATATTGGAAGAGTCCCATTTCAATTTTAGGTATGTCCAGCTATGATATTTAGATATTCCTAGAGAAAAACAGCTAAACAATTTGCAAACAGTGGAGACCCTGATCAGATGCCGCATTCTGCGGCATCTGATCTGGGTCTGCACTGCTTGCCAAATACCCTTTTAGGGGTCTCCAGACTACAATGTGTAAATTCAATTGTTTTCGATGCAAATTTGTTAAGATTTGCTCCACAATTTTCAAAGAACCCATATACTGCTCGGTTTGTTTACTGTTGTCTCAAAGGTCGCTGTTTATTCTGAGCTACATCTACTGACCAAATAAATGGGGCAATGCCAAGTCACGTGCAACACCAGTAAACAAGCCAAGATCTACAGTGGCCTTGAAAATGACGTCAAGGCTACCAAAACCCAGACTCATTTGTAAACACTTACCATGCTAATTCAGGCAAATTCAGCAGCAGAGGACAAACAGATGGTATTTTTTTCTTATTTTTTCTAGAAAATAGGATTTGATAGTTCATGAAAATTGTCTCCTATGGAGACACTTTGCATGAAATGTCAAATCCTATTTTCTGGGAAAAATAAGAAAAATATTTCAAAATGTTGCCTGCTAAAAGTTTTACCCAGCATGCTAAGTGTGGTAGTATCACAGCTTATAGCGCCAGAAAAGGTGATAACTCAAGTGATAGTTTAGGAAAATGGGCCCAGAAAAACTGCCATGTGGGTATACTCACTGGATTCACCCCTATGAGGCAATTAGAATATACTGACATGGTATATTTTGGTGTAAAACTAACAAAAGTTTTCTTCTAACTTTATCTCACAGCCACTCTCTTTATCTCAAAGCCACTCTCACCAAAGGAATCTACATTGAAATCAGATCTACACTGAAATCAGTCTCACTTGTAGACTGTATACATGTAATGCATAGCTCCACATAAGGCATTTTTTAACCAACAGTAACTGATATTTTTCTGATTTACTGTAAGATATTTTCCTTCATTCTTCACTAAACTGCACTCTAAGTTAGATTACATGTGATGAAGACTGGATACCCCTGGTATATTCCCAGCCCTGTTTTACAAGGGAGACAACTTTTGTGACTTCCTGTTTGCTTTCCTGTATATCAAGCTACCTCTGAAAATGGGGTCTTCTCTAAAAGAAAAGAATTTGCTCCCTTATGGAAATTAAATGAGCTGTGAAATGTTTGTTTGTGTTGAAGCTTTACGGCCCAGTCAACCCAGTGGGGTCATGTCGAGTGCGGCCAGTTTACCTAACCACACGTTTACTGGGCAGGCTTAGTCCTCTAAGCGGTTAACCAGTATTATGCACATTCTTTCGCCAGAAACTGACAACTGCCCTTCTTGAATCAGCGGAAGGGAGAGAATGACCGTAGAAAATATTTCATGATCAATCTCCATGAAAGAATGTTGCCGTCCTCGGCGGGGGTTGAACCCGCGACCCAGTCACCAGTCCGACGGCGCATCCAACTGAGCCGCCGAGGACGGCAGCTGTGAAATGAGAAGTTGTCTTATGCCATATGCATATAAAGAACACCGAGATCAGTCACTGATCAGGGCCCAGTTGTTCAAAGCATTGTTAGCTTAACGAGCTCATTAGTGGTCAAAATATCAACTGTTCTAGTAAGTACAATATCTGATTCACAGGTATTTCTGCTGAAAACATGTGAGTAGCTTTTCCAAATGCAAAAGCTACTCACATTTTTTCGGCAAAAATATTAGCATATATGCCATATTTAATGATCAAAGTTTTAATGATACGTGAACTAACAATACTGTTAGTTTAGAACAACTGGGCCCAGGGCTCTGTTCACTCTGTTGATCTGCAGAATCAAATGATTCTGTAAGTGGCCAGCAAAGGCCAAAGCTCTAGATAAGAGGTTTATCAAGTAAATAAAATATTGTTAGTTCTCCATGAAAACATTGTTTAAGAGGAACACAACCCTAATTTACCCTTGTCCTGCTGAGCCCGATTATACCCTACCTTTTCAAACCATTTAGATCCAGATCAGTTGGCTTCTGAAGAAGCCAACTGATCTGGATCTGTACTGTTTGCCAATAAGTATGTGAACTTATATCAACAATCCTGATCAAGTAATCTGATTGGCTGAAAATTAGAAATGGGCGTGGCATCTTAATTTATTCAGCAGGACAAGGGTTAACTATATTCCACAACAAAGAGCTTAACAAATCATAAAATTTGATACAAGTTTGATCAAAATAGATCAAGAAATAACAAAGTTATTATTGTTTGAAGGATTTATCATAACCCCTATTGGTGCTGCCATTTTGAATATTTAAGGAGATTTCAAGAATTTTTAAAAAAAATGCATTATTTTTATAATCAAAGCACTTGTTTTTAGAAAATAAGTTGCTTACCACTTTAGAAAAACATGTTCAAAAACATTAAGACAAGATATCCAACTATATGCTGTTAATTCTAATTATGCAAATTCAATTATGACTGTGTGACATTACAAAGCATAAAACTGCCGGCCTCCGTGACAAACAGTTTTCAAATATTTAAGCTCCAACAACTTTCTTTTTTGCGTGTCAATTTTCATAAAACTTGTATCAAACGTTTTGGCTTGGAAAGTTCAATCCTGATAGACATACTTCCCTTGTATATTGCTTTTCCTTTTAAGGCATTTTTAATGAGTACCCACAACACACGCTTTTGTGGAGAAATAAGAAAATATCTTTACACTACAATCTCTTTATAATGATGATGATTTGATGCTTTACATCTCTTTCAACATTACTGGTCATATCAACAAGATGCAGGGATGATAATCAAAGGTTTTGTGCAGTGAAGTGACCTACAGTCATGAGCTGAATTCTACAACTAGCAGGACTCAAAACCAGGATCTTATTGTCTGAATTCAACATGGCTAACCACTCAGCCATGGATATGTTCCACAACCTTTTTATCACACTACTGCTGGGATCCAAAGCTAAAAATGTGTTAATTAAACAATATTCCAAAGAAAAATGTAAAGATTATATGTAGAAAAATGACCATAAATGGTCTATATAATCTCTAGTTTTTGTTTGGAAACATCAGTTTAGGGGTACATCTTAACCCTTCTCTTGCTGACCACGACATGCCCTGTCTTAGCAAACAGAGTAGATCCAGATCAGTTGGCTTCTGAAGAAGCCAGAAGCCAACTGATCTGGATCTGCCCTGTTTGTCATTAAATATGTGATTTTCTATCAAAAACCTGGATCAAGCAATCTGATTGGCTGGACATTAGAAGCAAGGCAAGGGTTAAAACTGCAAAATATCCATAATCATTGTGTAAGGAAGCACATTATAAAGAGGTTCCTGTGTACCATATTTACCATAAGCATTCCGACAGATAGGCCAGAGCAAGCATCTGATCAGGGTCTACATTGACTGCCACTCATCCAGTAGTATTTTAGACACAGGAACAGGTAATAAAGTTTGTTCAAATTTTAGAAGTAAAGGAGATAAGATGTCTGAATACTAGGGCTGTTATTGACTTGCTCTTAGTCTTTCATAAGGCTTCTTAACCTTGGTCCTGCTGATCCCAGATATACCCTGCCTGGATATACCCTGCCTCAGAAGCCAACTGATCTGGATCTGCACTGTTTGTCATTAAGTATGTGAATTTGTATCAAAAACCTGGATCAAGTAATCTGATTGGCTGAAATTAGAAGTGGGCATGTCATCTTAATTTATTCAGCCAAATGCCAAGCCTCACAAAGGCTGTGCAGATCTTTATTGATGACATAAGTCAGGCTTTTTAAGGATGTGCCTCATACCATATTTACCCAAAGTATTCAGACAGGCCTGAGCAAACTGTATCCCAGTAAGCATTCTACATAAATCTATAGTGGACCGTTATCAGCCCATCAGGGTAGCTGACGGGTCGATAATGGCCAGCTATAGATTTATAAAGAATGCTAGCTGGGTATATCCTGATCAAATGCAGCAGCTGCATCTGAGCAGGGTCTAGACTGTTTGTCACTTATCCAGCAGATTTTAGACACATTAACCCTTGTCATGCTGAATAAATTAAGATGCCACGCTCATTTCTAATTTCCAGCCAATCAGATTGCTTGATCCGGGTTTTTGATAGAAATTCACGTAGTTAATGACAAGCAGTGGAGATCCAGATCAGTTGGTTTCTTCAGAAGCCAAATGATCAGGATCTACACTGTTTGCTAAGACAGAGCATATCGTGTTCAGCAAGAGTAGGGTTAATAGTAGCAAAAATAGATCTGTTTAAATTTCAGGACAAGCATGGTTAGGAGTTAAGGTAAATACAGTAACTCCTGGAATTCAAATCTATGAGCAGAGTAATAAAGACTGGTGGCAGCCAATACCACATTATGAAGCATATAATGCGGTTCAAAACATTACAGACTGGTTCTTGGTCTACACTAACTGCCCTGATGAAAAGGTGTAATTTATTTATCTTACCTGTTCATACCATGATGCAACAGTGGATTCCTGTAAAAGATACAGAAATTACATATGAATGGTATCTGCATTTGAGTAGTTTTCATAAAAATACATGTTGAGGATACTTACTACAAATGTCTTAGTAATTGGTAAATTGAGAAAAATATCATTTGTTTGATATCCTGGGTGAATATAAAGTCCATTGTGAACTAACTAGGCAATATTTCAAAATATTTCAAATTAATTTTGATAAAGATTTTTAGGCCCATACCGGGAGACATTTGAGTGGGGCTAAACATGTAGGTTAGCTGCCATCTCTCTTAACTTTTGTCCTGCTGAACCCGGATAGATCCTGCTTTTGCAAACAGTGCAGATCCAGATCAGTTGGCTTCTGAAGAAGCCAACTGATCTGGATCTGCACTGTTTGCAATTCAGTATTTGAATTTATGTCAACAAACTGGATCAAGATACCTGATTGGCTGAAAATTAGAAGTGGTTAAAGGAGTGGTTTGATTAGGGTCTGTACTGTTTGCCATTCAGCCAGTACATTTTAGATATACATGTATCTGCTTTTAGTCCAACAGACTTGTTCAAATTATAAGTTAACCCTTGTCATGTTGAATAAATGATTGTGTTGGGGTTTAACGACACGTCAACCCTATAGGGTCATTTTGTGTCATCTCCCAGAGAAAGGGAGAAAAGAGATAGAAGAGATAGTAGAAGAGATGAAAGAGATGGACAGGGAAGAAAGCGGAACAGGAGTGAAAGTGAAGAAATAGAAGAAATAAAAACATTCCCCTCTACCCTTACCTGTTACAAGGATAGCAGGCTTTGCCCAACTGTAAGCCAATATCAATTGGACGCCCCAGAGATGTAAGGTACACAACACCTTTGCACCACCCGACCACCCCCCATGTTGAATAAATTAAGATGCCACACACACATTTCTAATTTTCAGCCAATCAGATTACTTGATCCAGATTGTTGATAAAATTCACATACTAAATGGCAAACAGTGTAGATCAAGGTCAGTTGGCTAACTGATTTTGATCTACACTGTTTGCAAAGGCAGGGCATATCCGGGTTCAACAGGGGACTTGATACATTGGATAAATTTTCCGACAATTTTAACAAGGATGGCAACTTCTGGACTTTCTGATTGTTTTCCTGCATACCAAGTTCCTTCTGAAAAGAGGTCTGCTCTTAAAAGGAAAGAAGTTGGGAGTAACTCCTTTTCAGGTTGGGGGGTAGGGGTGTGTGGGTGAGGGTGGATAAAACTCAATCCTCATAGAGTTGTCTCCAATAAAAGTGTATCTATTCCTATTAAAAAGTCTGAATATTTAGGGTAATAACAGAATACCAACTTTAGTTCATGTGACATAAATAACAAATGAAATTTTTGTCTTGACAGCACAGGCATTGGTAAGTAGTAACAAAGTGAACAGCAATACAGTATACTAAAATACTACAGTCAACCCTCTTTATATCGACACTCGATACAACCACAAATTTTGTTATAATGACAATTTGAATGTCACGAAACATTCGCTCAAGAGGTGACAGTTAATGAGAGTTATGCAAAAACATTGCATAAAATCTTCAAGCAACACATGTTTTGGATATTTGTTAGAATTGCCTCAGAGAGGCAATTCTAACAAATATCCAAAACATATGTTCTATGAGGAAATAAGAATAAAACATGGCCTTACATATCATTCTGTCCATTAAGGATTCTTTACAACAGCAAATTCATTAAAATGGCAACATTTTTGGGAACAAATGCTGTCGTTGTAACGAGGGTTCACTGTATCAGCCAATACTGTAACCAAACCATACAGACAGATAGTCTGGGTTTACCATTCTATGTCAAATGCTAACACAGACATATGCAACAGTTAATCTGTATCTTTACAGTTAATTTGTATCTAAGGACATGTCCAAGGGTTTGTTTTCTCATGTGGCCTATAGCATTCTATTTTTTTATCTAATAATTTTGTTATCAGTACACAATGGGTTCAGCCCAGTCTTTTTGCATGAAACAACTCATTTAACCTTTAGCACACTTTTGGTAAATTATACAGAAAACTAACTAGTGGTATCTTTCTTATATAGACATTTCATATAAACTGTCTCTTTAAGAGCAATATGCAAGAAATAACAAACCCTGAAGATGTCTGCTGAAACTTTTTCAGTATGTTAAATGTTTAGTCTTACCATATAAACATAACTGGTGAAAAAACACACAACACCATCTGGAACCACTGTACACATCTCCACCAACAGGTTGCCATAGTTACGAATCACAGCTGAAAAGCAAGTATCAACAAGTTAACAGAGTTTTATGACCCGATCGCAACCACCCTAGAATTTACTTTAAAACATTAATGCTATTATATGGCTATATTTTTTAGTAAAAATGATTTTGTATCGGCAGAGTGGTGGTGGTATAATTTAACTATATTAAACCTTCTCCTGCTAAACCCTGATATACCTTGCCTTTGCAAACAGTGTAGATCCAGATCAGTTGGCTTCTTCAGAAGCCAACTGATCTGGATCTGCACTGTTTGCCATTAAGTATGTGAATTAATAACAACAATCCTGATCAAGCAACCTGAATGGCTGAAAATTTGAAGTGGGTGTGGCATTTTAATTTATTCAGCATGACAAGGGTTAAGGAGAACTGATACACTTGGTAGCTTTTTCAATTTACTTATGAGACAAGTTCTGTGCCTTTTATTCACTTTCCTGTACATCAATCCACTGGCAATGGGACTATTCTACAAGGAGAGTATCCGCTCCCCAGAGAGCATTTTTTTTTTCATTTTTGAGTAGATCCCTTTTGATAAGAAAGGCTAAAAACATTTTTGACATGGTTGCCTTTGACAAATGAAATCGTATCTGTATTCCTTAATCCAATTCAATCAGAAAAATACATACCTGGATCTTCCCTGCTCTCAAACTTGGAGCTCACCGCTACCTGATCATTGCCTTTACTCACAATCTAGAAAATCAAAAAACAGAGATCTTCGATCTAGAACACTGGTGATCTTAACCATTTTAAAAAAGACTGAATCAACTCTCCTTAACTATATATTGGAAAAGTCCAATTTCAATTTTAGGTGTGTTGTTACCTTTTAAACACTTTCGCTCCTTACTATATTTGTTCTAAAATTTGAACATGTCTATTCTACTACCTCTTTACATCTTAAAGTTGATGGATGAGTGGCAATAGAAATGTTTGAGAATGTTATCAGCCAAAAAAAAAAAAAAAAAAACAAATTGACTGAATGCTTCAACCCATTAAAGACTGAATAAACTCTCCCACACTATATATTGGAAGAGTCCACTTTAGGTATGTCAGGCTATATGATGTAGATATTCCTACAGAAAAGTGGTTGAACTATTTGCAAACAGTGGACACCCTGATCAGATGCCGGGTTCTGCGGCATCTGATCTGAGTCTGCACTGTTTGCCACTTACCTGTTTAGGGGTCTCAAGTCTTCAATGGATTAACAGGAAATGATTACAGTAATTATATTAAATATACAGACACCATAAATCCTTGCCATAATCCTAAAATTTAGATAAGTCCATCTGACTATCTCCCTTATTTACCCAAAGTATTCAGAGAGTTGTTGAGGAGTATTTGGTGATAATTATGGGATAATTTTTCTTATTTCTCCATAAAAACATATGTTGTGGGTACTCATTAGAAGCGCCTCACTGAGGCACTTCTAATGAGTACCCACAACATATGTTTTTACGGTGAACTGGAGAAAATTATCACATAATTATCACCAAGTACTCTTCTTTAACAATTCCTCTGTATAATATGGATCAGGTTTTGCAGAATGCGGTATCTGATATAGGACATAAATGAACAAACATTTTAAAACTGCAAGTTTTCCTGCACATCCTGCAAGCATGATAGGCCCTTGGGCAATCTGAACCCAAATTATATGATCCCTCCCCACTACCCATTCCCAATGCTGGAAGTTACACTGCACCTGAGCACTACACAATCAAACCCCTAAAAGTTTTAAGTCATACTTCATTCAAAGGCATACTTAAAACATTAAAGTATAACAGAGGTTAACCATAAAATAGCTTACCATTGGACAAATACTAGTTCTAGCTAGGGTCATAGTAAACATTGCCATGGTAACAGGTCGGAAATCTAGAATCTTGGGATACATGTCTAGGGGAGATAAAGTCTGAAAAATAAAATTTTAAAGTGAAAAAATATGGCATGTGGCAAAGATCTAGAGCAATCATTGTGCAACATGCTGACAGTATAACAATGTCCACACCAAGAAAGGCAATGTTAAGCCGTAGATATTCCTTTGTCCAAAATAACATATTTACTCAAAATATTCAGGCAGAAACACCTGAGCAATCTGTGTAAAGGAACAGGTTGATCAGGATCTGCTCTGTTTGTGATTTAGCCATTATATTTTAGCACATTGTACAGTATCAAAAAGGACAAGTATGGTAAAGTGCTATGGTGTCCATAGGGTAACATACCTCTAGATAACAGAAGTACCCAGAGAAAAAATTTTTCTTATTTCTCCAGGAAAACTTAATGTTGTGCACACTCATTAAAAGGTCTTAACAATGTGCTTTTTATGAGTACTTACAACATATGTTTTTGTGGAGAAACAAAAAACACGCATGTAGAAGTACTTTTGTTAATAAAAATTGCCTTTGTCGGAGTAGTTAGGGTGAGCCACAACAGAGCAAAATTTATATTAGATGCAAATAGTGAAGGACCAGGCAAGCTTTAATAGCTATCTGCACTGTCTAATTAGTATATATTCAATCCTCACTACTGTAATTACCCGAAATTTAATACACCATCACGCAACTTCTGGCTCTATAAATATGAACCTGACTAATCATAGTTCTAGATAAACAGGGTGTCCTGGTGAATGTTTTGTTTGTTTGTTTTTTTATTTCTCCAGAGAATATATGTTGTGGGAACTCATTAGAAGTGCCTCTCAGAGGCACTTCTAATGACTACCCACAACACCTTTTTGTGGAGGAACAAGAAAAATATATTAACATTTTTTGGTTGAGAAAAAAAGTGCCTTACCTGCAGCTATGAACTTACTAGCCTAATGTTTTTCAATCAATGTAGACCATTAGATAGTGTAAGTAATTTTGAATTTCAGGAGCAGATCCAGGAGGATTTCTGATGGGGTGGGATTTAATCATATTATCATACTTATTCTATTATCTGGACAGACAGGCCCGAACAAACAGTGTAGACATAGATCAGATGTCACAGAATGTGACATCTGAGCAGGGTCTACACTGTTTGCAACTCACCCAGCAATTGTAGGCACATTCACAGGTAGTAAAATAGTCTTGTTGAAAAGAAGTATAAGGAAAAGCATTCCAAATTTATCAAATTTATCCAAAATTTCCCATGAAAATGAAATTTCGAGTCAAAGGGGTGGTTTGACTGATCCCCGCTAACTCCCTCTGAATCTGCCCCTGGATTTATTCTGTCAAAAGGACGTCTTCAAGATTTAGGACAAGAACAGTAAGAAGTAAAGGAGTCCCATTAGTTAGAGTCATTACAACAACAACTTACCCCTGATGTAATAACAACTGACTGGAAGCGGTTGAACACAGGTTTCACAGCTATAGAAGCATCAAGACAACTGAACCACAGGATAGGATTAGGAATGGTGGGTGTTCTGTCATCAAATGGTTCTATTATTAACACAAATCCTACAAAAAGAAAGTAGCATATTGTAGACAGTTATTGCTGTAATCACACCAAACATTAGATCTCTCTAACTCCTTGACCATGCTTATAAGATTTGAACAAGTCCATTTGACTGATAATATAGGGATCAAACATGTTTTTTCATGCATTAACATCTACCAGTTCCCGTGGGAAGTGTTGAAAACCGAGGCTGAAGGCCGCAGTTTGCAACACCTCCCAAAGGACCTGGCGAATGTTAATGCATTGAAAAACCATGTTTGACTGCTATTATTGCATAAAAAATGAAAATATTTGCTACATTTCGCATTATTTCTTGCACTATTTTGTTTTGCCTTTTCCCTGAGGTTGCTCGAACGCTATTTGCACGGACTATGCCCGTTCTAGGGCAGGGCAGTACACATCTCGTGACGGCAGCAATTCTGTGGCCCTGGTACGAGCATACTGAAAGTTGCGTAACCGTGCATTAACAGCGCGTGAATTGCCTTGTTAATACACGGCTTTTCTCCGATTAATGCACGACTGTTAATAACGTGCAACACTGCTTTTTATGCAATAATACTGTATTCAACCTAATTACCATACACACCCCTATAAGCACAGTCAAGCAATTCTGTAGTCTTCATATTAAAGCCAGTGTACTTTTTGTCTACTTCTTCATTGCTGTGGGTACCTATTTGAATTACATTGACTTGCTGACAAACAGCGGCACCAAGTGTGCATGGGTGATCCATGAAAGTAAGGCTATACAAATTCATGTATAAAACACAATCGCCGCTGCCTCCATGTGTCTCTGGTGCTTGGTAGCATTACAAATCCACACAACAACCTTGGTAATGTTTATCTAGGTACAGGTATATGCATTAGTGATGGACAATGTAACTAATGTTGTAAAATTCATAGATATAATGCACCCGTGATTTGTGCATAAACGTCAGTGTTTTGCAGAAATTTTAGTTCATCAGCATAGCTTGGTATGTTCTTGAAAACCCAGGATAAAAATATCAACTTTTGAAGAAAAAAATAAATAAAAAATAACTGACTCCCACTCCCTTAGACACTCATTTATTCTACTTATGTGTTATATCTAAAAGTTTCTTACATGCCATTGCATTCGACATATATCTGTTTTCAAGAACCATGCAGCCAATCTTATACATGCATATCACAGAAGCTGTCAGAAGCTTTCAAAAATTGGGTGGAAAACCCAGGATAACTTCCGATCTCCTTGGGATGTCAGTCAAAAATCAAAAACAGAATGGCTAACAGTGTAGATCCTGATGAGTAACTTGTTATGAGGCATCTCATCAGGATCTACACTCTATGCATAGGTATCTGTTTTGGTCTACAGGGCTAAAAGGGTTAAAAGACAAATCCATGTGGTATTGTTTGAAAGCTGAGTCCACTTACCTTTAGTATAAGTACTAACTAGAGTTGCGAAGGCTGAGATCAATGTCAGTGATGAGAAATCTTGTAGATCAGAAAGTTCTAATGTTCGGATTAGAGAACTCAGTCTCTCAGAAGAAAACCTGAAAGAACAGAAAACAGAGTGCATAAATGTAAGAATTTCTATATAAGAACAGGAAAAATCTGAAAAGGAACTCCCTCGGGTTTCATGTTGCAAGAACAACAAATTATACCCAAGAGATAAACTCATAGCAACAGATAAGGTGCTTTTTTCATCCGGAAAATGCTGATATCGTTCTTATTTCTCAATGAAAACATATGTTGTGGGTACTCATTAGAAGCGAGGCACTTCTAATGAGTACCCACAAGGTATGTATTCGTTGAGAAATAAGAAAAATATTGTTACGCGCCGAGGTCAGCAGACTCAAACTCTCCTCAGTAATAGAATAGGCCCACCGTCTGAACAGTCACTGGCCAATAGTGAAGGCTATGGCTGCCCTGTATCACTGCCCTGATGTGACTACCGGTAGCTCAGGCTCTATGAGTGATGTCTTGGGTGTTCGAATATACCAGCAACTCGTCAACAGTCACCGTCTAATGGTGATGGTTCTGGCTGCCCAGTGACAAAGCACGGAAACTGCGTCTCAGGCTTTGTATGTATAAAAAATGTGAACTTCAGTAACAAAAAGGACTTAATGTGACAGCTTAATGCTGCAAACCCTCGGCATGTATCATAAGTGGTGGCACAGCGGTGCGATTGTTTTGACATTCAATCGTGCGATCTGAACCATGAGCAGAGAGAACTGTCACGTAGAAGCCACAATGGCGGATAACCAAGAAAATGGAGACCCAAGCAGTAACCTCACTAGTGCGCATAGGCAAGCAGAGGTCCCTACATGTATTGGCATCTCAGCAACCGCAAATGAGAACACCCCGCAACAAGTAGCTGCCTCAACTTTATTGCAGTTGCAGGGCAGTGCCCTTTCGGGTATGCCCAATGGTGACATGAATAATTCTACCAATGAGAACAGGTCGCAGTTTGCCCCAACTGGGATAAATTGTCCCAGTATTAACAAGCCGTTCTGTAGTAAATCATGGGAAAACACCACGAGAGCGCATAGGGACATTACAAATCTCCCCGTAAATGCAACACAGAATCAAAACGTCTACCCCAATTCAGACATGCAAAATACCATAGCGAGCCTGACAGGTGCAATTGATAGCTTACAGCAGCAGCAATTAAACATGCATACACGGCAGGAAAGCATAACAAGCACACTTCAGCAGGTCTTGTCAGCATTGCAGCAGCTTAGGGGCTACAATCACTCTTCCCCTCAAAATCAAGAAAGTAGTACAGCAAGCTCTTTGTTACCAGAAGCTAGTTACGTAGATACTAGGCCCTCGACTGGGGAATGTCGCGCTGCAAATGGCGGGTCTGAGGCCAGGTCAACCTCGTATGTAAATAATACAGAAGGTGTACCTTTGGTTTACCAGGGGACTATAAATCACACCAGTGATGATACAAGTAACCAAGAATACCTGTATAGTGCACCTGGTATGGCTTCCCAAATTGCAGCTGAAAGCGAACATCAGATGACAAATTATATACCTTCATGTAACGGGGCAGGGTATAGACATTTTTATTCGGATCAAAATCAGGGATATGTGGGGCAGCCTAATGGTAACAGAAATCCTAGAGTGACATTCGAAGATTATCAAAGTGGACACTGTGATAGGAGCCCAGATCAGCTAGGACAACCACACAGTTTATATGAAAACCGGGGTTTCGTTAGGAGCAAAAATGTCTCTAGACCAGTCACAGTTAAAAGACAACCTTCACCAGAATGCCATGGTCTGAAAGTACCACCTTTCAATGGAAAGGAGGACTGGAAGGTCTGGATAAATCGCTTTGAGGCCATAGCAGAAAGAAGGAATTGGAGTGAAGACGTCAAGCTCGACAACCTTCTGCCAAAGCTTCAAGGTAGGGCTGGCGTCTTTGTGTTCACACAGTTGTCTAGAGAAACACTAGGTTGCTACAGACAGTTGATAAAGGAACTGAACAGCAGGTTTAGGCTGGTTGAAACTGAGAAAACCTTTGCAGCCAAGTTTAGCAAAAGGGTTCAAAGAGAAGATGAGACCATAGAGGAGTTCGCGGCGGATCTCAAACGCCTATACGCTAAAGCTTACAAGAACAGAGACAGCCGAACCAAGCAGGAGGACCTGGTGCGTAGATTTTTGGACGGCATGCGAGATAGTGATGCCAGTTTCGAGATAGAGTTCCATAAAGAGCCTGACAATATAGACGAGGCTGTGTACCATGTTGTAAACTTTATTCAAACTAGACGAAGGAATTCCTATGTTAATCATGGGGAAAAGAGATTCAAGAAATATGCAAGGAGGGCTAGCTTTGAGTACGACTGCCCTAGTGGTGATGAAGAAACAAGTGAAGTGGACGAAGAAGAAAGCCAAGTGCTTAGAGTACCAGCAAAGGTAGACAAACCTCAGCCTAAGAAAACGCAGAGGAATGGTCAACAGACAAGTCAACAGGCAGAACAGAACAAAACGAAGTTGCCAGGACAAAGTGATTCCATGCAAATTCTTGCAGAAACTAGAGCTCTTGTGCAAGCGCTGCTCACTGAACTGAAAAATCAGACGAGTAGGGATTCTGATAAGAAAACACTGCAAGAAGATATTGGTTTTGTAGGGAGAAACAGGGTCAAATGCTACAGGTGTCAGCAGATAGGACACATTCTGAGAGATTGTCCTAATAAGCCGAGTAGATCAGGAGTTAACACTGGACACATAAAAGAAAGAGAGGTCCAACAACATAAATATCAACATAACAGCAAACATTTAAAGTAGAGCAGGCTGTCTCTGGTGGTCGTAGGGAAGCCTGTACAAACAACAAAGACCAACATATTACTGAAAATACAATGACAAACGTCATCAAATCTATAAAAGCTACAAGAAAACTGCCTGATGGCATATACATACGTGGTACCATTCAAGGGTATCCACTATTGTTTACAACAGATACAGGGGCATCCAAGACTGTTCTTTCAAAACGTGTGTATGATGCAATGAGGCACGAAGATAAACCTTCATTGGTAAAATGCCCAAAGCTAGTTGGCACTGGCGGGACAGCAATAAATGAACAAGGGAAGGGTAACTTTAAACTTAAGCTTGGCCCAGTCAGCATGCATATCGAGATGATAGTAGCAGACATAGATGATGATGGTCTGCTCGGGGTTGATGTTTTACAAAATGCAGAGGACGGACCTGCAGATCTGCTAATGAGCAAGGGGGTCCTAAAGGTCACAGGCAAAGAAGTACCTATTATAGAGGTAGGATTGCAGAATCGAATTCGCAAGGTAACAGCTGCTGATCACTTCGTGATCCCAGCTCAAAGTGAAGCTGTAATTGATGTGTATATAGAAAGGCAAGAGTATGACGACTTTACCTCGGAAACAAACTACATAACTGAGCCAACAGAACATTTCAGAGATATCCTCTTCAGATGGCCCCATCTCTGACCAATATTAACCAAGCATGCACAAGTAAAGTCCGAGTGCTCAACCCCTTCCCAACAGCAATATCGATAAAGCAGGATGCTGTTGTAGGACAGGCGGAGCCAATAGATGGTCATCCTAAGGTAATAGTTCAGGAAGAAGACAAAAAAGAAGAAGACAACTATCAAAGGGTAAGGCGGATAGCTCTCCATGGAACAGAACCAAGACAAACATCTGATCGTATGCAGCGACCAGGTTCTATGATAGAAAGTGCTGGAACGACGGTACCTGATCATCTCAATGACCTGTATGAAGGAGCAGCCCACGGACTGAGCCAAAGTGAGAAAGAACAAATGGCAAGACTGCTTAGCCAGTTCCAAGACACCTTTTCTCGGGATGAATGGGATCTTGGCCTAACAACTCTGTCTGAGCATTCAATCCCTACTGGTGATGCCACCCCGATCAAGCAGCCTCCTAGGCATGTCCCTCTGGCGCATGCAGCTGAAGAGAAGCAGGCTATTGAGGAATTGAAAGCAAAAGGGGTAATACGAGATAGCCTATCCCCCTGGGCCAGCCCGATAGTGCTTGTCAGAAAGAAGGATTGCGGTGTACGACCATGTGTCGACTACAGACGTGTGAACCAACTTGTAAAGCCGGATGGATTTCCCCTTCCGAGGATCCAAGATTGCCTAGATTCAGTAGCAGGATCTAATTTGTTTAGCACATTTGACTTAACCAGGGGATATTTCCAGATCCCCGTTAAAGAAGAAGATATTCCCAAAACAGCATTCGTTTGTAAGTATGGTCACTTTGAAATGACGCGTATGCCTTTTGGGTTAAACAACTCAGCTTCCACATTTCAGAGGACCATGGAGATGGCCCTACAAGGACTGCAGTGGGTAACATGTCTCATATATATTGACGACATCATTGTCTTTGGGAGAAACTTTGATCAACTTGTGCAAAGACTAGAAGAAGTACTGAGCCGAATCCACGCAGCAGGCCTCAAACTGAAGCCTGGAAAGTGCCAACTGCTACAAAAACGAGTTGTCTTTCTTGGCCATGTTGTCTCAGGTGATGGAGTGAGGCCCAGCCCCACCAATATCACCAAGATTCTAGACTGGCCAAAGCCGAGAAATGCAAAGCAAGTAAAGCAGTTTGTGGTTTGTGGCCATGGGCTCGTATTATAGGCGTTACATAAGGAATTTTGCCAGTATAGTTAGACCCACGGTTGAGCTTACAAAGAAGGGCAGAAAGTTCGTGTGGAGTGAAAAATGCGATGAAGCATTCAGTATGCTGAAGAAGGCTCTTGTAAGCACAGACGTGATGGGTTATCCACTCAATGAAGCTGGCGAGTTTATCCTTGATGTTGACGCTTCGGACAAGGGTATCGGTGCCATGCTTCACCAAATACAAGAAGGTCAGGAAAAAGTAATCGCTTATGCGAGTAGATCCCTAAACAAAGCAGAGTCTAATTATTGTATAACAGAGAAGGAGTTATTGGCTGTAAGGTTCTTCATAGAATACTTTCGGCAGTACCTTCTTGGAAGAAGATTCCTAGTCAGAAGTGACCACCAAAGCCTGGTATGGCTCTTTAGGCTGAAAAAGCCTAGAGGAAAGATAGCAAGATGGATTGAGATATTAAGTCAGTACGACTTTGCTATTCAATACAGACCAGGAAATAAGCAAGCTCACTGTGACGCCCTGTCACGATGCGAGTGTCCAAGAGCCTGTGACTGTCCAGAGCAGGATACTACTGAGCCTTTAAAGTGTGGCCCATGCAAAAAGTGCCTAAAACGGGCTCAGGAGATGTTGCATGAGAGCTTGTTCCAAGAGATAGCTGAAACAGATGCGGGACGGAAACAGTCTGAACCTAAGCAGGAAGAAGTAAAAACGGTAAAAAGTGCAAGTAAGGCACCAGATCCAAGTCCGGGAACGTCAACAGGAGAAGATCAGGTTGACATTAATCAGCCTGAAATCCAGCTGATAGAACCATGGTTCCAGAGCAGGTCTCTCTCTGAATTAAAGAAGCTTCAGCTAGAAGACCCAGATATAGCCCCAGCCCTTAGAGGTTTGACTTCTAACAAGAAGCCCTGCAGTTCGGAGATGGCTACAGAGAGCCCAGCTGCCAGGCACTATTGGGTTCTATGGGACTTACTTCTTCTCCGAGATGGCCTTCTTTGCAAGAAGTACATTAAGAAGGATGGGACCGGAGATCATGTGCAGCTCGTAGTGCCAAGTGTCATGAAGAAGGGAATCCTCTTCCAAATGCACAATTCTCTCCTGTCAGGACACCTAGGATGCAAAAAGACTAAGGAGAAGATCTTGCAATGCTTCTATTGGTATGCGCTGAAGGAAGACGTTAGGCTGTACATCCAGAAATGTGACACGTGCGCTGCAGATAAGAAGCCAAATAAAGTTCCAAGAGCACCCTTAGGGAATCTTCCAGCTGGTGCTCCAGGAGACTGTGTAGCAACGGACTACCTAGGCCCTCTGCCTTTGACAGATAGGGGTAACCGTTACATTCTGCTGCTTACTGACCATTTCACTAAGTACGTAGAGATCCTGCCCATCCCAGATATGACTGCTGAAGTCTGCGCTTCTAAGATTCTCAATGAATTCATTTCACAATGGGGTTGCCCTTTGTCCATACACAGCGACCAGGGTAGGACATATGAAAGTGAGGTCTTCAGACAACTATGCAGAATGCTGGAAATCAGGAAAACCAGGACCAGCCCAAGGAACCCGCGTGGCAATGGACAGTCTGAGCGTTTCAATCGGACATTATTGCGCACGGTTAAAGCTTATCTGTGCGGAGAACAATCAGACTGGGATCTTCACCTTGGGTGCCTTGCTGGAGCATACCGTGCAACGCCAAACGAGTCTACCAAGCTTACTCCTAATCTACTAACGATGGGCAGAGAAGTGCGTTTGCCGGCCGAGCTTATCTTCGGAAGCAAAAATGGGTGCGATGGTTTGGAAATAACCTCCTACGGGGATTACATCGACTGTCTGCGAGAGAAGATGCAACATGCGCATAGGATTGCCAGGAGGCATCTCTCCTCTGCAGAGAAACAATGAGATCTATGATGCCAAGGTGGCCTTGAATAAATACAGTGTTGGCAGTGTAATCTGGTACCTGTCAGAAGCTAGACAAGTAGGGGAGTGTCAGAAGCTTATGCATGTATACAAAGGGCCATACTTGATAGTGAAGAAGTATTCAGAGATAAATTTCCTGTTACAACTCGATAAGAAAGGAAAGACAAGGGTGACTCATCGTAATAAGCTAAAGCCATATGAGGGCGATGACCCACCGAGTTGGTTGAGGAAAGCCAAGAGGAAACTAATGTCATCACCAAATTTACAAAGACAGTAGAGATGCTGATATATTTTTTTCATAAATCTCTTCTTATTTCTGCATTACTGTTTCTGTATATATTTGTTTATCACATGTTTGCATAGGAAGTAAAGTCATTACAGAAAATTGAGGCTGAGTTCTGTTTTCAATGCAACAGTCCCAAGGTGGGAAGTTGTCCTAATAAATATTAAAGAAGAAAAGCTGAATCCAGGAGTCTCTGCACAAAATGGGTTTCATAATCTATCGCTATGTAGAAAATACGCAGTTCGGTTTTTTTATGTAGTCTTATGCTAGGATCTGAGGTTAGTTTACGTGGTCTAAGCCGAGGTCATGTGTACGGTCAAGTGGTAAGTTGCAAGGGCGCTAGTACGGTTATTGCTGAATGAGCATACGTGGATAGGTATGCGTTCGGGTACTGTATTGAGGAATAGAAACCGGAGCAAGAATGGTAAAGATTAAAAGGAAGCAAGACAAGACATGACCTGTAACTGAAAATGACTGTCACCATACCGAACCAATTGAACTAATAAACAGACGAGCATAGGCAAATCCATTTTCTAAAATTGTCAGTTTTATGCGCAGATAACAAACTGCCCATTCTGATTGCACCTCGAAAAAGCTAAAGAAAAGGCGAATGTTACAAAGTCCTAGCAGCAGTTTTCTCTTAGGCTGGGCAGATCGCGGAAATAGCCATGGGCAGTGATCACAGGCGTGAAGAAATGTTGGGTCGTGGGGTTGTACAGCTCAAACACGGTCCGCATTTGTCTACTTTCAGGAGATGATGCAGCAGAGCCACATCAACTTGGCAGATGATCCTGAGGCTGTAAACAAGGCCAAGCATAAGGGACGAGCCTATAAGTGCATCCCGTGCCACTACAAGGAGGGGAAAGATACTATTGATGTCAAAGGAAGGATTGAGGAACACATCCTGAAGAATCATGTTAGCCTCGACGAAGTCCCATACTACTGCCGGCTGTGTTTGTTCCGTTGCCAGCGACATGAGCAGTTGATACAGCATATCACCAACTATGCTAGGCACAGGGAGATGGCTGCCAAGAGGAACATCACGGACCACACGCCTTTTCTTGTCACCAGTCCAAATCCACATCAGTTCAGTGACTTGGATTACATGAAGCTCACTCCAGAGGCCAGCCTTCGTTTCTTTCTGAAGCAGCGTGGGACACAGAAGAGCAGTCCAGTGACATCGGCATTGCAGCAGATGGGGACTGGCCAGTTGGAAGGAGATCTTTTCCAGACAACCGTGGACGCAGGATACATTACGCCCCTTTCCTCTCCAACTGAACAGTACTGTACAACTCAGAAGTTTGCAAGGAGCGCCTCATCACTGGTGGCACAGGACTTCACAGGTAACCTGATTCCGAGGGTGCAAGCAGTCTCCCAACAACCAGCATTTCAAGTGGATGTGCCGCAGACGAGAACAGCAGCAGTCCCGAATGCAGTCCCACAGTTGCAGGTCAACAAGACGTTACAGCCGATCCAGTCAATCCTAAGCTTGTTGACCGGGGTTCCGGGGATTCAGACATTACTTACATCGCCTGAAGCTCTCCCACCTCAAGAGCCAACAATGGAAACACCCCAGCTGTCTGTGTCTAGGCCTGCCATGAATGCTGCAACGTACCAGTCCCAAGGCAGTGGTGGAGTGGAGTCTGAGGAGGTCCCCCGAGATGCTGACCGAACCAACAAACCCAGGGAAGTGACAAGCCCAGAAGCTGATGCCTGCCCAAACTACATCCCCACACCATTGGATCAGCTAGCCCAGAGAAAGAAAGGGAAGACGGTGCATGTTGGGACGTGTGACGTGGTGATGCCGGAGGCTATAGGAGAAAATGTAGATTTTGGTTTTGAGCCTTCAGATTTTGAGGAAGTTGCTATGGAGGCTGGGCAGGAAACATATGAAGAATATGAAGCTTCGGCAGTTGAAGAGAATCTTATGCAGCAGCTCCTCATGAATGAAGATACAACGCTGAGCACGCCAAGGAAAAAGAGAGTAAGGAGTGGTTCGGAGGATTCAGTCGCGCCGAAAAAGATGAAAGAGACGGGCACGCAGGACTATACTTTTGACATAGGCCAGGTAGCTGCCAATGGGTTACAAGAGGCGTTGCAGAAACTAACTGGAGTGATGGAGAAATTTGCAAAGGCAAATGAAAGAATGGAGAAGGCTCTGGTAGAGAACACCTGCATGGTTAGCAAAGCGGTAGATGCTATCTCCAGGTTGAAGAAAACAATGGAGGAGCATGAGAGGTCGGAGCAGAGGAAGGAAGAGCGCAGAGAGGAGGCAGAAAGGCGAAGAGAGGAGGCCAGGAGAAGAGAGCGAGAAGAGGATAGGAAGCGCGAGGAAAGGAGATGGCAGCAGGAAAGAAGGGAGAGGGGTGAAAGAAGAAGAGCAGAGGAGAAGCGTAGCGAAGGCAAGGAAAACAAGTCCGAGACAAAACAGCATGAGGAGGCTAAAGGGGAAAAGGAGGCTGAGAAAGAGGGACGACCCAGGACCACCTTGGGAAGATCTTTCATAAAGAACACAATGGTTGATTTTACTTCGGGAAGGAAAAGATGAATGCCAAAATACCAGAACATTAAGAATTAGCTAGACTTTAATCTTTAACAAACTATTAGAGAGAGAGAGAGAGAGAGAGATAGAGAGAGAAAGAGAGAGGTCACTGGTAATTAAGTGGGAGTAGTTGAAGATAATCTGGAGAAGGGCAATCACTAAGCTTATGATTAGCAGTGTAGACGGACTGCTATCATTGCTACATTAGCTTGTATGATGATATAAGTCATGCATATCTGGTGATCAGCCGTTCCAAACTGTATTTCCTCCACATATGCATGAGCCTATCTCCTTATTACATGTATGTATGTAGGAATTGAGAAACTACAAGTTACTGAAGTCATTTAAGTAACGTATTAAGAACCTCATGCTATTTAATTTTGTTTCGAAGTCATTTTAGAGTACTTAAGATTGTACATATATCGTGCAAGGGCAGTCTATTTAAAATTGCACTTCTATTGTTTCCTTATATGTTAAGCCATGTTTGGCTGTGGGACTATGAAGTGATTCATTTCTACGTTACTGTCATGTTGTTAAAGTTTATAAACGTCAGGTGTGTTGAGTCCTTTGGCTTCCCATGGGTAGCAGGGAATATGCTGTCTCAGGGGAAGTCTGAAAACTCTATGAATGTATATTTAATTCTATCTGCATTCTTATGTATTTGAGAAGACACACCTGGTGTTCATTTGGTTCCATTACCAGGATGTTGACATGGTTATTCATTTTCTAATTTGTGGTGCGTTCTTTGTTTATAAGGCAACTGTTTTATGTTTATACTGCTGAGTATTTTCAAATGCAATCTTTAGCAGATCAGGGTTACTGTCTGGCCCGATTCAGGGTCATTGGATGGAACCTTAACGACCCTGGAGGGGGGTAGTGTAGTGGCCCGGCTTTGTGAAGTCGCATTTGTCTGTGTTATGGATGGCGAGCATGTGTCCCGAATCAGCTGTTTATCTTTGTTTTGGCATGCTGCATCCATTTACCTGTTCCGTCTTAATACACATTAATGACAGTTAATGCATTTGAAAGTAAACAGCTTACCTAATGTACTCGTAGCTATGTAATTCCTGTATCTGTCAGTATGAGAGTGTATTTCCCTAATATCTTGGAGTGTGCAGTGTGTTTGTCACCGATGACCTCCATTTTTGTGTGTTGTGTATTGGCTGAATGTGTTGCATTGTGGGAATGTACTGAATGAGCGGTCAAGCGAAGCGGACAAAACATTCGTCTGTCAAAAGTCAACGTAAAAGTCAACCTCCCTCACCTGCAGTGATCTCTCGAGAAATCCAAGCTCTTATAAATTATTTGAGCGTAAGAGTCAGTTAGCAAATTCATTTGGGGTTGCTTTCATGTTAGTTTGGGGTACAGTTTAATTCAAGATTTCTAAGATATTCGGTTTTGAAGTGGGTGACCCCCCTATGTTTATCGGTAAATCCAATATGGGCGTCGCCGTAACTTTCCTGTGGGAACGTCTTCCCACGACGTCAGTGTTGTGGGATCACGCACTCCCGCAGTATCTTTGCTGCGGATTGGGGAGTCTCACATCTTTAAAACTGTGGGTTTGTGGGATGTGGGAATTGGGAGTATATAAACCGAGTTCCCGCAACAGTGGGGTAACTTCAGATTTTGCTTTCATAGTGAATACACGCACGTTAAACTGGTTCGCATATTATTTTTTTGTGCTCTTATTTTCCAAATTTTATTGAGTTGCATTCTTATTCCAAAAAACTTCTGTATCAGTGCCAAGAGAGAGAAGGGGTCTTGCTATATTCCCAGGCATTTCGGGTGAAAAACCTTAGTTTTTTCTTCATCGTGTTTATGGTATCGGTAAAGCTGAGCCTTTCTCTGAGCCATGTGTATATTTGAGTCATATTTATAAGTGTGATATTGGTTAATCATATATTTCATGAAGTAGTTTGGTGACATTTGTAAACATTATAGCTCTAGTTTTACTCATGCCCTGCTTCTCGCGAGTGATCACTGCCGTGAAGGGGTGCATTTGTCCGCTGCGCTTTTGGGTAAAATAGAATAGAATATGAGTCTTATTTCCGTCCTGGTCATGTCTTGTCATGCTTCAACCCCATTAATTGTCTTTGTCCTGAATTAATTGTCTGATGTAAAGAAAACAAACACAGTCTGTATTTTTATTATAATTTATTCGTACATTTTTATTAAAACAAATCAGTTTAGCAAACTGTCTTAAAGTCTTGTTTTATCACCCTTTAGCTATGAGATCAGAAATATGATACATCCCCTCGGTGTTGTTTGCCATAGTTTCGGTTTCTGAAGTTCGCCTTTTTTTGCATTATTTACGAAGTCTGTTTAGTTAGATTCAGTACTTTGTTACACAGCAGGCAGCACACTCACTGTTAGCCAGTGACTGTTCAGAACTGCTAGTATATCTGATATTGAAGACAGTTCAAGGCTGCAAACCCTCGGCACATATCAATATTATGTGGATATCCCCTCTTATCTGTAGCTATGTAAACTGGAGAGACACACTAGGCTAACTCTGATTTTGACTAACATCATAGTGACCCTTAAATATTAGGACAGAAAAAAAATAAATGGGACTGTGATCTTTTGATCCCTGGCCTAGGCCTTATTGATTGGGCTGAAATTGATACAGTGATTTGCAAGCCTAGAATATGGGCAAAATTGCCTGAAATCTGTGCAACTGTGCAGAGCAGACAGCATAATGGACAGACAGATGGAAGGACAGAAGCAATCATAATATTCCCTCATCTTTGAAAAAACATGGGGATAATTATGAAAAACTCACATACATGAACATGGTAAACAACAAAAGTGCAAGACCAGACAGAGCTAAAACATCTTAGGGGTCATCTTCAGCTCAGTCCTGCCTGACATGTTGCAGTCATTTCAAAGCAAGGATTTCTTCAGCAAAACAAGTAACATACAAAAACAGTAGATCACAATAGACTGTGATGGTCACTGGCAACACATAAACAAACAAAGGGACATTGTTCTAACAATTCAAATCTTAATTGCTAAAAGAAAAACACATGAGCTCCGCAAATGGGGCATCAGTTATCAGATGTAGCACCTATACTGATATATAGTAGGAGGGGCCCAAAAAGAAAAGTTTATACGATGGACAAATAGACAGAACTCTATTCATATCTGGCGGGCTGTAACCTCAAAACAAAATGCACTAACTATAAATCACCTTTCAGCTTGATGGGATGGGACTGTATGTAACCTCAAAATGGTATTCGCTGCTCCACATCATGGTGTAACTTTTTACAATGTTTCAGCTTGATCTATTGTAATCTATTGGAGGAGTAAGCTTATGAAACTTTCAAAGGGACATTACTGCTAATGTTTCATAGACTGTATGTGTTGTGCCACATCATGGTCTAACTATGAATCAAGTTTCAGCTTGATGCAATGTAAACTGCAGGAGGAGTTAGAAAGAAACAAAACATTTACAGAAATTGTCAAAGGGACATAACTCTGCTACTATTTGGTGGACTGTTACCTCAAAATAAAATGCACTGCTTCACATCAAGGGGCAACCAATTACAAAGTTTCAGCCTGATATAATGTAATCCACAGGAGGAATTAGTCGGAAATGAAATGTTTACAGAAATTTTCAAAGGGGCATAACTCTGTTAATACTTGGTGAACTGTGACCTTGAAATAATATGCATGGCTCCACATCATGGTCTAACTATAAATCAAGTTTCAGGTCGATCTGATGTACACTGTAGGATGAGTCAGCCAGAATCCAAAAGTTCACTGAAATTTTCAAAGGGGCATAACTCTGCTAATATTTAGTGGACTGGTACCTTGAAACAATATGCGCTGTTCCACATCATGGTCTAACTATAAATCAAGTTTCAGCTTGATCAAATGTAATCTATAGGAGGAGTTAGCCAGAAACTTAATGTTTACAAAAATTTTCAAAGGGGCATAACTCTGTTAATATTTGGTGGACTGTAACCATGAGATAATATGCACTGCTCCAAATCATGATCTAAATATATATCAAGTTTCAGCTTGATTAGATGTAAACTGTAGGAGTTAGCCGGAAACAAAATGTTTACAAAAATTTTCAAAGGGGCATAACTCTCTTAATATTTGGTGGGCTGTACCCCCGAGATATTATGCACTGCTCCACTTAAAGATGTAACTACATATCAAATTTCAGCTTGATTGGATGTAAACTGTAGGAGGAGTTAGCCGAAAACTAAATGTTTACAAAAAATTTTAAAGGGGCCCATCTCTGTCAATATTTGGTGGACTGTAACCTCAAAACAATATGGGGCTTGATCTAATGTAAACTGTAGGAGAAGTTATTCTGAACGAAAAGTTTACAAACGGACGCACGCCAAGGAGCATAAAATAATATGTCCCGTTTTTCAAACGGGCGTATAAAAACACATCAGATTTTTTTTTATGGAAAGCGATTTGCAGAGTGAAGTAATTAAGTTGTCTCCCTTTGCAACTACTGGCTGCTTACCTATGCTTTAATGGTGAGGAGAGATAATAAATTCAAGTATCCCTTATTTACTGTTCTTAGCTCCAGATAAGACAATGTTTTTGTTGTTTTTTTTCAATCAAAAAGTCTGATATTTTTCTTGTTTCTGCATGAAAACATGTTGTGGGTACTCATTAGAAGTGCCTCAATGAGGCACTTCTAATGAGTACCCACAACATATGTTTTCGTGCAGAGATAAACTATTTACCTGATACCCACTATGGAGCTATGCTTCTATTTGGAGTTTTTTAAAACACTTATAACTATACATGATGGATTTAACATGTTTACCTGAGGGGCTTTCGTTCAATGCAAACTTTCTGTTGACAATCTTTGAGAAATGATGGTGGTGTTTCTGACACTACATGTTGAACTCTCAACCTTGTCTTGAGGTATTCACAAAATCTTTTGAGAAATGAAATAAAATGTTCTGCATTCCTGATATTTCCTGGCACAGCCTCTGTAATTATAAAAATGATCTCAAATAGCTACATAATAATGGGCCTTTTTTTGACAATCCAGTTCTTTTACAGTCAAGATATAACAAAAAAACTTTGTGTCAAAAATCACATTAAAATAGCTGGATTGCATGTCCAGCATTAACATTAACATGCTTATGTGAAATTAGCTCTTTAATCTATGGCCTTTCCACTTTTACAAAAGAAAAAAAGGAAGGAAAATAGGTTTAATACAATGAACCCTCATTACAATGGCAGCAATTGTTCCCAAAGACATTTCCATTAAAATGAATTTGCTGTTGTAAAGAATCCTTAATAAGCAGATTGATATGTAAGAAAGGTCTTGTTTTGTTCTTATTTCCTCATAGAATATGTTTTGTATATTTGTTAGAGTTGTCTCACAGAGGTAAATCTAACAATTATCTAAAACATATCCTTCTTCAAAGTATTAAATACAATATTCTTGCATAATTTGTGACTAATTGTTACCTCTTAAGCGAAGGTTTCATAACAGTCAAATTGTCCATATAATGAATTTTTTTGTTGTATCAAGTGTCAGTAAAAAGAGGGTTGTCTGTATTATGTATACTAAAACAGACATGAAATTGAGGCAGAAATAACACAGAAATTAACCCTTGTCTTACTGAATAAATTAAGAAGCCATACCCATTTCTAACTTTCAGCCAATCAGATAACTTAATCAAAGTTTTTTATATAGATTCAAACAATGGCAAACAGTGCAGATCCAGATCAGTTGGCTTCTTCAGAAGCCAACTAATCTGGATCTACACTGTTTGCAAAGGCAGGGTATATCCGGGTTCAGCAGGACAAGGGTTAAGATTTGGATTCAAAACAAGAAAATTGCAAAATATCGCCTAATATTGTATAGCACTGCATACCCCAGGTTTCACTACATTCCTAGCACAAGATAAGAGGCATATCCAGATAAATAATTCTTCTTACTCCTGCATGAAAATGTACATTGTGGGTACTCATTAGAAGTGCTATGTTGTGGTTACTCCTTAGAAGTGCCTCAGACAGGCTTCTAGTGGGTACCTACAATATAAGCCTTTCTAGAGAAACAAGAAAAATATCAATGTATCTCCAGAGAAGGAACTTTTTTCATTCCAAAATTACTGATATTTTTCTAATTTCTACATGAAAATATATTTTGTGGGTTCTCATTACTAATGAGTATCCACAACATATGATTTCATGGAGAAAAAGAAAAATATTATGTGGATAGTGGATCTTATCTGGAGCTATGATATTTACTAAAGAGCACTTTGGCTAGAGCTATATGTACCAGTTAACATTATGGCACAAAGAAACTAGATTCTAACACCCCTACTCATGTTGTTCCTTATTTGTCTTTATATTTCTAGCCGTGCTTTATCTAAGGTATTTGAGCATAGGAATTTCGTTGTGCGCTATCAAAGGGAAACCAATCATATTACTGTTGCGAAAGTTGCACCAATGGTAACTATGGACATTGGTCGAAACATTAACATACATAATCAGTTTTATTATATACAACGTAATGAAATATAGAGAATTATTAATGAAATAAAATGCATATTTCGAAAAAGTTATATTTTCACTAGTGAAAATATAAAACTTATATTTTCACTCCTCTGAGCAGTGAAAAATATAAGATCTGGAACTATTCGGATGGCACAAAGAACTAAAATTTGCATGTTTTTATTTCACGAGATGAAAATTTTTATGGTATTCACAGAAAAAGAGTAAATTTTCTTTTTATTTTATTGTTTACAGGCCAATGCGCGTTTCTGACGTCAATCTAACGTCACCAAACAAAACATGAACGTCATGGCAAGATTTGCATCTCTTCTATCGAAAGTGATGTATATAATAAAAAGAAAATTCAAAAGTTTGTCGTGAATATGACTTTTATTTCATCTCATGAAGTGAAAAAATGTATATTTCATTCATGCCTACGGCACTCATGAAATATACATTTTGTTCACTTCATGAGATGAAATAAAAGTCATATTCACGACAAACATTTGAATATCCTCTATATATTAGTAAGACAGAAAATGATCTATGACCATTGCAGTTCTTTGACATTTTTGACTGATCAGTTCCTCTGTGCACAGGTTTGTTTCCATCTTGTATTGTTGACATGTTCAAAAACAAAAATAAGTCAGTTAATATTCTTATTTTGCTGTTTTATATCTGCCCTCCTTAGGTCCATCATGGCACCCAAATCCCATGCATTTAGCAATTTTTCATGAATACAGGATATAAGTTTTTATATGTTACATCGTTTTTATATTTTACATCATCAGCTAATTCGCATGAGTGATCCGCCATCTTGAATATTCGTCACTGAACCTTGTAACTACGTAACTGTGTGACATAATGCTTAAGAGGAAATGTCAACTACCAAAGAGGAAGTCAGGTAATAATACTAATAATAAATAAATAAATAAATAAATAATCTGATTGATGCAAAGAATTCGCTTCATGCGTGGTGTTAGAAAATAAATAAGTTATTCTCAACCGTGCTCAAATGCCCCAGATAAAGCACAGTTGAGTTTGGGTTGTATCAATTTGAGCACTCACTTGCTGCACTCGCTCGTGCTCAAACGGATAGAATCCAAACTCAACTGTGCTTTATCTGGGGCATTTGAGCACAGTTTGGAATAATTTATTTCTTAATGATCACATGCCATTGCAAATCCCCTCACTTTGGCACTGAAGTGCCCTAGTGTTAACATTTCAGTAAAAATGTGTTTACTCCTATTCCCATTTATTTATATACTAAATTACCATACTCTGAAGAAGTTGGAATTTGACACTATCCCAAAGCTTCATCTCCCTCTACTGACCCTGCTCAATTCAGATGTTGTAGTCTGAAGCCTCAGAGCTGAGTCCATAATGCTCTATTTTTGTTGATACTAAACATTTATTTATCTAAGACATTTTCATTTAGGCATCAACACTTTTAGAAATCTGTTATTTTGGCCTAAAAACTGTTTCTGATGTTTCTTTTCTTTTTACTTTTTAGTTATCCTAATATTATTTGATCTTAAACAACAGGTTTGGGTAGAGCTCAGTTTTGTGATTGCTAGTTTAGATATAAAGGATTCTGTTGTATTTAACTTACCATGTAAAATTTCATCTGGAAGAACTGAAAAAAAAAAATAACAAACTTTATGCATGTATTTGTAGGATTGATTAAATTTCTTCCAAAAGAAGTTGTCTCTCTTTGAAAAATAGTGGTTAAAATCTTCAAGTGTATCAATTTCCCTTATCTTGTCTACATATTTCCTGGGCCCAGTTGTTCAAAGCGTCGTTAGCTTAATGAGCTCGTTAAGCATCATTTCATTAACTGTTTTAGCGGATTCAATACACTATTGTCTGATATTTTTTGCTGAAAAAATGTGAGTAGCTTTTGCACTGCAAAAGCTACTCACATTTTTTCAACAAAAAATTTCAGCATATTTGCGTATCACTTAATGTAAATTTTAACGAATCGTTAAGTAAGGACGTCGTTAGCTTTGAACAACTGGGCCCTGGTTGCTAAATAGTCAGGTCAAACCGCTCTTAAAGGAGCATTTGGTCATGTCTAAAGACATCAGTAAGCAATGCCTACAGGATAACCTCTGCAATGTAAATTATGTAATACATTCTATATAAATTACTATACAAAATTTCATTTCAATTAGATGAAAGAAACTGAAGCTGTTAAGATGTATCATATTTATCAGGGGCCATAATTCATGTCAGAGTCGACACATGAGTGTATCATCAAACAGAACTTGTGTTTTTTTACTAGTAAGCCACCATAAGAATTTCAATTAAACTGGATGACAGACACAAGTTATGGCATTGTAAAGCAAATGCTTACACTTACCTGGGGCCATTACTCTACAAGTTTTGTCAAAATTAGACCATTAACAATTCCATACAAGATCTTCACAATACTAATGTGCCACTTATTTTCAATCTTTATTCCATATATAAAAAATTTCAAAATCCTATATCTTATCATTCATGACAAAATGCCAAGCATGATGAACTGACAGACAGATGAATGACCCAAAAGCAACATGCCCTCCAACTTCTTGATTTTGTTTGTGGAGGTTTTATGGCCCAGTCAACCCAATGGGGTCATTTCTAGCACGGTCAGTTTACCTGACCACTCTTTTACTGGGCAGGTTTAGTCCTCTAAGCAGTTAAAAAGTAGTGTGCACATTCTTTTGCCAGAAACTGACAAATGCCCTTCTTGAATTAGCAGAATGGAGAGAATGACCGTAGAAAATACTTCATGATCAAGTCTCCACGAAAGAATGTTGCCAACTTGGCAGGAATCAAACCTGCAACCTCCTGATCACCAGTTGGACGTGCATCCAACTGAGCCACCAAGGCTGGACAACTTCTTTGAAGTTGGTGGCATAAAAAGAAGCTTATCTGAAGCAATGGATTAAAATTATCTTGTACATACACATTAGTATCATTAGAACCTGTGATCTGTCATTATACATTCTATAATAGCCAATGATTCTGTAACTGGACAACAATGACCCTGATTAGACTGTGTGGCTGTACAAGCATATGCCCTGAAGACGCTTTTTTACCCTGAAGACACATTTTTACCCTGAAGACACATGTTTGCATCACACAGTTCATATAATCAAAACTCAAAATTTTCACAAAGCAGAATTCTTGTAAAAAAGGAGTATTTGCTGATAATTCTGGGATATTTCTTTATTTTTCTATTACAACATATGTTTTCAAGAGAACTGGAGACAGTTGTAACCTAGAAATATCATCAAAAATTAAATCAAAGCCTTTTCAAATGTTACAATTTACATACCAGGATTTGCCAATATGACATCTGTTTCTCTGTTGATATTTGCCTCTCTCAATCCCTCCACCAGTCTCTGATACTCTTCCTTTAATTTCTGTTCATCTGTTTCCTTGATCCTAGATCATATACATAGATGATAACAGTAGAGCACATAAAAAATCTTCTTTCATATTTCTATATATGTATCGACATCTTAACTGTTAACCAAACCTGTCCTTCAACAATTCCATTAGATTATCTGGTGATGGTCTAAAATGTGCTGTCTGAATAGCAAACTGTTTCTGTAGGAGCAGTTGGATCAGGGCCTACACTTTTTGCCCAGGTATAGTAAAACTTCAATGACTCGAACATCGATGCCTTGCTCACCCTGACTAATTTGAACTTGTTTTTGAATCCCTGGGAAATTCTGATAGCTCAAGAAAACAAGCATTTAGGAATATTTTAGGAGTTTTTTCTTACTTTATCATGAAAATGTATCTTGTGTGTACTCATCGGAATTACCTTGTTGAGGCAATTCCAATGAGTACACACAACACACCATTATTTTAAAGAAGATCAAAAAGACATCCCTAAATTATGTTCATCTGCCTCCTGACCTGGTGCTATGAATAACCCTCAATGGCTAAAACTACCCATGTCTGGAACAAATTTCCATGGTCACAAGGATGTTTGAGCCATTGAAGTTTGACTGTATGCCTTTCCCAATATTAAGGGGAATGGATTGTATACACCTTGAGATCTGTCACTATTTTACTAACTCTTTGCATGCTGGGTAATTTTGCATGCTTTTTTGTTGTCTGGATTTTCTTCTTAAAATTAACTTTTTCAAAACAAATCTTACAGGAATACCATTACAGTGTCAAACAGTTTGGATCCAGATCAGGCCCGACATTTTGTCGGGCCTGATCTGGGTCCAGACTGTTTGCAAAGGATATCAGAAGGCAACAAAAGTCACCACTATAGCGGAGAAAAAGGGACAACTTTTGGATACAGGTATTTAATTCCCTAGTACTTACCTCCTTCTAGAATAGGGGCTATATTTAATGGAAAGAATTTGCTCCCAGAGGATGCAAATTCAAATTCTTTCCTTTAACAGTAGTCCACAGTAAGAAGGTTAATACACATATTTTCAAGTAAGAGTTATTTCCCCTGAAGGTTAATATGGTATTCTCTCCAACCTACTTGTTTATATGTCTTGTAATGCTGTCTATATTCTGTTGACATTTTTCTAATGTTCTCTTGGTGATTTTTAAACTGAATGATTCTATACATACATTGTCTGAAATAAAATTGAAAAAAAATAAATAAATAACTCTCCTCTTTTATGTACAATGTCATAACCAACTTTCACTTCCTGCATAAGCCAATGGCCTGGTTCTAGATGAGAGAAGTATCCAGATAAATACTTTTATTTATCTCAGAAAACGGTTTATAGGTACGTATCAGTAATACCTCACTTCTAAAGGGTACATTACAACTTATGTTATTGTTGAGAAACATAAGAAAGATAATATGTTTTGGTTGAAAAAAAAAAAAAAAGATCCTTACATGTAACTAAAGCTATGAAACTGCCTATGTAGCGAGCAAACTGTGCTGTAAAATCTAGTCTGGACAAATGCTGTTCACTCAATATTATATACAAATACATACACAAACAAAAAAATGATGACATATTTACATAAGTATTTGGACAGGTTTGCCTGAGAAAACTGTAAGACTCATATTAAACTGCTACTAAAGTATATTCTGCAATGCTAACCCTTAAAATGCCAAGAAAACCTGCATCTGAAAATGTTGTCTGCTTATGTCGTCTGCTGAATATTCTTGCAAACTTTTCAAACCTAGTTTTGCATAGAGGCAAACAGTGTGGACCCTGATCAGACTGCTCCTTGAGGACCAGTCTGATCGACTGCTCCTTGAGGACCAGTCTGATCTGGGTCCACACTGTTTGCAAAAATGACTTTTAAAATCACAAGCAGATGACAAAACAGACAACAACTGTTGTGATTGGCATTGTAAGGGTTAACTCTGGACTGCAGTAAAACCTAGACAAGAGGATATCACTGTTGTCATAGTGTGATGTCGCAAGTTCTTTAGAACCATTTTCACAGACAACCATTGTTCATACTGTGAAAAATAACTTGATAAACTCTCAACAAAAACTCTGCAACATAATAAGTTCATTATTTGGCTTCTTGAAAAGCAACTAGGGATTATATTCCCTGCCTAATAGCTGTGAATCTCATTTTATGAGAGAGAAAGCATGCCCACCTCCACGTCAGCATTTCAAATAACAAACAGTATCCTAGCATCATCCAGGCTAACAGCAAAGGCATACACATAACTCTACATAAGAGGGATTTCCTGGGCCCAGTTGTTCAAAGCATCATTAGCTTAATGAGCTCTTTAATGACAAACTTGTTAACTGTTGCAGCGAAGGTATTTTCAAATACATTGATAGTTTGCTGCAAAAATGTGAGCAGCTTTTGCAATGCAAAAGCTACTCACATTTTTGCAGCAAAAACTATCAATGTATTTGCCATATTTCACGACAGAAATTTTAATGTACGTTAGCTAACAACTTGGTTAAGTTTTGAACGCCTGGGCCCAGATAAATATTTTCTCACTTCTCCATGAAAATACATTTTGTGGGTACTCATTGTAAGGTGATACCAGTAAGTACACACAAATACACAAATATGCATTCATGCAGAATTAAAATATTCTGACTGTTTGGTTTAAAGAAAATGTCTATCTAGACCTATTTTTCATCGGATTGCAGGAATGTGCAAGCACATCTGAAGTTTTACTCTTTCCATATACACCATTATTATATAAGTTATAAATAGAATGATTTTCATTGGCTCAGAGCCCCTTCAGCCCAGTCTACAGACTGTGATATACACTGGCTTGCACATGCCTTCCTGGGTATATTAGTTTCTAAAATTAGATACCAACTTTTAGTGATGTCACCAGTAGTGACACAGACATCTACGCGTGCTTTTTATATTAATTAGGTCTGGTGTTGACAGTTATTGCCAAAGTTATCAAGAGAAAAGACAAACTATATAATAAACAATTGTTGACTATTGAGGTATTAGATATGACGTTGATATCCACCAATGAATACCAGTACTGACCTCGGCTATAGCCTCGGTCAATACTGGTATTATCTGGTGTTTCATATCCAATACTATAATAATCAATAAGTGTATAATGTCCCATTTTTGTGGCACATTTCTCGTATATGTCTTCTTAAATATTTGGACAGACAGGCCTAAGCAAACAGTGTAGACCCAGATCTGTTGCTGCAGAATGTGGCTTTTGATCAGGAGCAACACTATTTGCCACTCATGCAGCAGTTTAAGATGCATTAACAGGCTGTATAATGGGCATGTTCGAAGTCTGGGACAAATATGGTAAGGAGATAAGGTGTTCAAATATTTAGGGTAAACCTACCTATATTGTGAGCTTCATCAAACACTACCACTGACTTCTTGTTTAACTCTTTTGAAACCATCTCTGCAACCTTGGGATCTAACAAATAGTAGTAGCTGTAGACAACCACCTGGGCATGCATTATCTGAAAAAACAAATGAACCATTCAGCAGCCACATTATCTATCATCCTGAATCCCTGAAACTTTGTACCACTCTTCATCATAGACCTATGGTAAATGTCCGAAAATTTTGAACACCAAAGTTTCTGAAAAAATGCCATATGCAAACAGTGCAGACCCAGATCAGACTGCTCCTAAAGGAGCAGTCTGATCAGGGTCTACACTGTTTGCCATTCCACTTAGCATTTTAACAAACAACTGTATAAAAAGTGAAATTTAAGCTAAAAAGTATGGAATAAAGTGTTTGAAATTTTAGGACATTATCTTACACATTTTAGAAAAAAAACAACTGAAGATTGTACCATTCTGCCTATCTATCCTATTGTAAATTCCCACTCTCAAAGCCCACTAACAGCCACTAGAGCTTATGGGTTTAGGATGAAAGACTGATGCTATGCTGCACAAGTGTAGCATGTTGGGAAGATATACAACAATTAGGCCTCAAAGTTTGGAAGCTTAAAGGCCCTCAGACAAACAATCATTTCCAGGAGGTCTTCAACTTGCATGTGAGCACATCTGCAGATGTAGCTGATGGGGCCACTGGGGATATCTGGAACAACATCAAGACTGGACTACTAAAGACAACTGAGGAGGTGTGTGGCGCAACTCGGCCACACGGTTGGCGTCGTGACCTGGTGGTGGAATTGCTGCCAAGTGGAAAACTATCAAGGCCTGGAAGGCTGGTAAAGGCATTAGGGCAAAATACGATGCAGCCAAACCCAATGTAAGACATGCAGTGCACCATGCTCGTCAAGAAGCCGACAAGGAGGTCTACGATAATATTAACCCCAAGTCTTCAGAAGTCTACCACCTTGCTAATCAGTTCAGAAGAGAGAACACTGATGTTGTTGGTGACAAACCTGTGAAGAATGATGCAGGAGAGATGTCAATGAGCGAAGACTCAAAGCAGAAGGCTTAGCTAGAGCATACCAAAGGCTTCTCAACGTTGAGTTTGACTGGGACACAGACCACCTGTCTTATCAACCACTAGTGGAAGGCCCGCCCATCCCAATCACCAATGATATGGTTAAGGAGGCTATCTCACAGATGAAGGCAGGCAAAGCACCGGGCCCATCAGGCATAGTGAAGGAGATGATACGAGCAGCCGGAGACACGGGCACCTCCATGATCCGTGACCTCGCAGCTGCAATCATTCGTGATGGCAAGGTACCCTCTGACTGGGAGCAGAGTTTCATTGTCTGCCTCTACAAGGGAAAGGGGGACGCACTGGAAAGGGGCAACTACCGCGGTCTCAAGCTGACAGAGCAGGTTATGAAGATCCTGGAGAGGATTGTGGACGGCCTCATCAGACAGTTGGTGTCAATCGACAATTCCCAGTTTGGCTTCGTCCCAGGCAGAGGCACTACAGATACAATCTTTGTTGTCAGGCAGCTGCAAGAGAAGTATCTAGCTGCCAACAAGAGACTCTACATGGCTTTCATAGACCTGGAGAAGGCATTTGATCGAGTACCTCGGAAGGTCATCTGGTGGGCGCTGAGAAAACTTGGTGTGGAGGAGTGGATTGTGCGACTGGTGCAGGGGATGTATGCAAATGTGCGGAACTGTGTCCGTGTTGGTTAGGGGTACAGTGAAGAGTTTGAAGTTAAGGTTGGTGTTCATCATCATTGTGCTTGAAGCCTTATCACGAGAGTTGCACTCTGGGGTCCCCTGGGAAGACCTCTATGCTGATGACCTTGTTATCATAGCTGAATTGCTTGAGGAACGTGTCAGGAGGCTCTTGACATGGAAAGATGCAATGGAGAAGAAAGGACTAAGGGTAAATGCAGAAAAGACAAAGATTATGATCTGCAGTACGGGACTGGACCTCCTGCAGAGTTCAGGCGAGTTTCCATGCGCCGTCTGTCGCATTGGAGTGGGCAGCAATAGCATCTTCTGCAATGGCTGCAAGCACTGGGTGCACAAGAAATGCAGTGGGCTCAAGCGCTTGAAAAAGGACCCTGACTACAGATGTACACGGTGCCAGGGAACTGCAAGCCCCTTGGATGGCAGACCACAGAAGGAAGTCCAGGTCGGACCTGACAAGCTTGAGGTGGTAGCTTCCTTTTGCTACCTAGGAGACATGCTCTCTGCAGCAGATGGCTGTGAACTTTCAACCACAACACGTGAAAACCGCCTGGAAGAAGTTGAAGGATCTGCTACCAGTTCTCTCTTCACGCCACCTCTCTTTCAAAACACATGGCCTTGTGTACAGCTCTTGTGTGCGGAGTGCAATGCTCCATGCCAGCGAGACTTGGCCATTGACAAAGCCAAACCTCCAGCGTCTGCAGCGAAACAACAGGGCAATGATCAGACAGATCTGCAATGTCAGACCGCAAGACATTGTCACCACCAGGTCCAATTAGCTACTTGTGGGGCTTGGCATTGAGGATCTGGACCTCATTCTGAAGGAGAGAACTCCAATGGACATGTGGAACGCTCCAATGATGCAGTCAAGACAGCCTTTGACATACAGGTTGATGGAAAGCGTGGGCCTGGGAGGCCCAAGATGACATGGAAACAGCTGACAGAGAGTGATTGCAGAGAGTGGAAGCTCTCAGCCATCAACCCTCATGATAGACATACCTGGAAATCTGATGTGAGATCTGCCATGCGTGCTTCAAGCCAGCTATCTGGAAGGGGGCCCACAGGTGTGGATGTTGCCCCTGTACCTGCACGTTAATCAAAAATCCGATTATGATATGATGATTGGTTGAAATATATCCCATGGTGAAAGAGGCAATACCATAATAGCCCTGGACCCTCCCCACTCTACCCCACCACCACATGACCAAAAGTAGTAAGATTTACAATATCTGAAGCTTCCGTGAGTAAACCGCAGAGGCATGAGCAGATGGTACAGATGTCCAGGTTGATCATATCTATCTATCTATCTATCTGTCTATCTATCTATCTATCTATCTATCTATCTATCTATCTATCTATCTATCTATCTATCTATCTATCTATCTATCTATCTATCTATCTATCTCTATCTATCTATCTATCTATCTATTACTTTTCAGAGAAAAATAAGACTTGACATTTCATGTTAATTGTCTGCTAGGCAAACAGTTCTCATAAAATGTCAAGCATCATTTTCTCCTAAAATATCAAAATGTCATTGACTTTGATTGTGAGTAGCACTTGAAGGGTTAAGATGGAGTGACCTTCTGCTAAGATCTTAGCCAAATAAGTTGTTATTGTAAAGTTTTCTCATTCATATACACACAAAAAAAAACCCAAAAAATGTTTTTACAAAATGGTCAATAAAATGATTCCTAATGAAATCACAGAAAACATAATTGAGAAACAAGAGGCCCATGGGCCACGGTTCGCTCACCTGAGTGACATAGCCACTGCAGACATGTAGATGTTATGCAACATTTTTCCAATCCTATCATCGCAACAAATGAAAATATCATCATTTGAGCAGTTCTTAGTTTTGAAGAAGAATATATGGGCCTGACAGTCAATGGAGCATGATCATTTGAATAAACTATCAATCACATTTCAACAGAAGGATCAATGTGAAATTTGGTGGAAATTGGCTAAGTGGTTTCTGAAGAATCATGATTTTATACATGTAAACAGCACAGTGGCAGGGAAATATTATAAATATAAACCAGATGATGGCCATCTTAGGTTTCCAATCAGAACAATTTTAACTACTGTTGATCTACAAGTCACTTCGATACTTTCAATATAAATGTTTATGGCCCACACAAATAGGGAAGCAAATTTGACCTTGGAGGCAAAAAGGTCAAATGTCAACATAGAACCATCATTTGAGCAATTCTGGTAGATCTCCTGTTCCCCATAATTTGTGCAAAGATTAGGACCCAGGGCTTACTTGGTTATGGAGAAGAAGATTTTTAAAGGTTTTTACTATATATGGGCATGGCAGCCATTTTGATCAATGGACCATACCCATTTTAGTAATCTTCCATTCTCCTGCCCACGGAGGCTCCGCATGAAATTTGAGCAACACTGGCCCGAAGGCTTCAGAGGAAAAGCCCATTTGAAATTATCAACATTTTTTCCATACAAATGTTTGGGGCCCATACAAATGCATACAGAAGCAAACGACCTCGCCATAAAAAGGTTAAATGTCAATGTATGACAATTATTTTAGCAACTTTGGTAGACCGCCTGTTCCAGATGATATATGCAAAGATTCAGCCACAAGCCATCCTCGGTTTTGGAGAATAAGATTTTTAAATGTTTTTTCCCATGCAAATGCATAAGGAAGCAAACTTGACCTTGTCGTAAAAAGGTCAAATGTCAATGTATGACCATTATTTTAGCAACTTTGGTAGACCCTCTGTCCCCGATGATTTATGCAAACATTCAGCCCCAAAACATCCTCCGTTCTAGAGAAAAAGATTTATAAAGGTTTTTACCATATATGGGCATGGCGGCCATCTTGGTCAACAAACCGTGACCATTTTAGCAATCTTTTGTTCCCCCTACCTAAGGAGGCTCCATTAGAAATTAGAGCAAAATTGGCCCAGAGGCTCCAGAGGAGAAGTTGTTTGAAATTCTGAACATTTTTCCCATACAAGTGCATAAGGAAGCAAAATTGACCTTAATGTAAAAAGGTCAAATATCAATGTACGACCATTATTTTAGCAATTTTGGTAGCCCGCCTGTTCCCGAAGATATATGCAAAGATTCAGCCAAAATACAAGCTCGGTTTTGGAGGAGAAGATTTTTAAAGGTTTTTCCCATACAAATGCATAGGGAAGCAAACTTGACCTTGCCGTAAAAAGGTCAAACGTCAACGTACAACAATTCTTTTAGCAATGGTGGTAGACCTCCCGTCCCCGATGATTCCTGCAAAGGTTCAGCACCAAGGCATTCTCAGTTCTGGAGGAGAAGATTTTTAAAGGTTTTTACCATATATGGGCTTGGCGGCCATCTTGGTCAACAGACCGCGACCATTTTAGCAATTTATTGTTCCCCCACCCTAAGGAGGCTCCATATGAAATTTGAGCAAAATTGGCCCAGAGGCTCCAGAGGAGGAGTTGTTTGAAATTCTGAACATTTTTCCCATACAAATGCATAAGGAAGCAAAACTGACCTTACCGTAAAAAGGTCAAATGTCAATGTACGACCATTATTTTAGCAATTTTGGTAGCTCTCCTGTTCCCGAAGATATATGCAAAGATTCAGCCATAAGGCATGCTCGGTTTTGGAGAAGAAGATTTTTAAAGGTTTTTCCCATACAAATGCATAGGGAAGCAAACTTGACCTTGCCGTAAAAAGGTCAAACGTCAACATACGACAATTCTTTTAGCAATTTTGGTAGACCTCCCATCCCCGATGATTCCTGCAAAGGTTCAGCCCCAAGGCATTCTCGGTTCTGGAGGAGAAGATTTTTAAAGGTTTTTACCATATATGGGCGTGGCAGCCACCTTGGTCAACGGACCGCAACCATTTTAGCAATTTTTCATTCCCCCACCCTAAGGAGGCTCCATATGAAATTTGAGCAAAATTGACTCAGCGGTTTCAGAGGAGAAGTCGTTTGAAAATGTTAACGGACGGACGCACGGACGGAGGCACGGATGGACGGACGACGGACGAAAAGTGATCACAATAGCTCATCCTGAGCAGAGCTCAGGTGAGCTAATAAGAAAAACATTCAGAGCAAACATCTGGTTATTTTACTTGAGGTCTCAGATGGTCCAATGTAATATTGGTGGTTTTAGGAAATTATATACATGTACAAGAAAACAATTGGCTGCATACATTAAATTAATTATTGGCTATGTTCAATTTTGGTACTTTTTCCATTTCTGTAAATATGACAAAAATCGAGTCCATATAAAACTGATTTATCATTATTACCCTGAATATCTGGACACATAAATTTATGCTTTTTTAACCATTTATGCCAAGTGGACTCTTCTTTCTCAATTCTTTGAACAGGTCCATTTCCAGTACAAGGGGTGTCTAGTTTCTCTTTATTATTGTCACGTCCCTGTTTTATCTTGAATATATTTTACATGTACATAGTATAAAAAGAAGTTTGTATCGATTTTTATTAACCAGGTTAGATTAATGCATTTGTAACTGGAGCGCTGATTATGACGACAGTTTTACTTTTTAAGCAAGTAGGTACACTTCAGCTTTCAGGTTACGGTATTACGGTAATCACGAGATAGTTATGCTGAGGGTGTATTTGATTATTCACGTCTATATACTTGAGCGGTTACCAGAACACTATATATTCCGAGTGAACCTAGGTTTGGTGATCAATATCTTCACTGTTCTGGGATTGATTTTCGTCTCAAGGCTATCTTTTGAAAGGGGAGACAATTTTCTGTCGTAATTTTGCAGTTTTGTAGCGTTCCGAGAGAAAAATGTTTTTTGCTTCATAGTTTTAGCAGTTGCTGTATGAAACTTTGCACCGTTCGGACAATTGAACAGGTTATTTTAAATCTTGACTATCACGGTATTCTTGTGAATATTATTTCTAGATCTTGAATTTCACGGATTACTTGTGGACACAATGTTTCAAAACGTGCCACATTACTATAAAAGTTCCCTGGTGGAATAGAACGATACACACTACAAATTCATTTCATCGAAGACTGATCCTTGTCTTCCTATTTCTAATCTTCATGTTGTGTTGTATCTGGGGAATCTGACCATGGTAAGTCAATATTTATTTTAATTTTATTCTTGCAATATTCTTGCTCGTCTTTACCGCAGCTAAAATTCGAGTAGGTAAATTTATTGCTTTACTACGTTGCGATTTTATGTATCATTCGTACTTACAAACCCGGCATGATAAGTAGATAGACCCTGATCAGATGTGTATACTTTGGTTATATGTGTAGACCCTGATCAGACGAATAAGCTGTGTCGGGTGTGTAAACTATAAACCGAATAGGGAGGTTAAGTTTGATCGTTTCTATGGATCCTGATCAGTCTGGTGAGTCTGATAGGTTCTGTAGACCCTGATCAGAATGCAATCATTAATATTTTTATTTGAATAAGATAAATGGATATTACATATTCTCATCTGACATGTACATACCAGACATATACGCTTAAATGTAAGACACAGTTAGGCGTTATGTTATGTTAACCGCACACACCGTACATATACGGGTAAAAGTACGCTACCGTTAGGCGTTATGTTGACTGCATACACATTCATTAGTTAGCGCGATTTACACAAATGAAAGACTATATTCACCTTGAATACATATACAGAGGTCCTTTTTATTTTAATCACAAGTCTGTTTACTAGAATATTTTACGGTGAAATGGCTCAAGCAGCGAGGAGTCATGTTTGAGGCTATGACGATGGCATGTTGATATTGTACCCAATGATTACGTGGGGACGATGTGTGATCGTGTAATCATTGTGGTATAATGGCAGTTATAATTTATTTTAGCCTTTAGCGTTCTAAAGGGATTCTTACAGTGGAAGGCGCATGGGTTCTTCCTGTAAGAATGTGTAATCGTCGAGATGCCATTCCTCCGATTAATACAGATGTCAGATATATTCTGACTGTGTGTCTGCCTGTGTTAAATTTTGTTTTTACAATATTATATGTCATTAACAGCGTCCATGTGGTTTTAGGATCTGATTTTGCTATATAATAATCAATTGCAACGGACTTGTCGCATTTATAACATTTGGCGTACACACTCTGTATATCTAGTGGAAATTGATAAGGAAATATCTTGTCATGTTTGATATCGAGAGTTCTAGGACATGATACTTATTTTCAGGTCCCGTATCCGTATCTGTATCCGTATCTGTATCCGTATCCATATCCGTATCATGTATCTGTTTCACCACTGTTATCGTCACTATGATTGACCATCAAATGTTTTCCGGCAAGCTTTGTTCAAAGTTCTATGGGTACAAGTGTTAGTGATTACCGGAAATATCATGGAGGATACATCCGTGGACAAGTTTCAAGTTATGTAATTAATTCAAATTTATATTATATTTAATTATGGAAATATAATTAAATAGTTTCAGATTATGAAGTTTAACAGTACCTATGGATTATGGAAGCTTCGGAATATAGAAATTGGAACATGGAAATTTGAACTTTTAATTATAGTTTGGTTTTTTTTGAACTTTTTAAATACATGCTTGTTTTTATTTTACAAAGTGTTGTGTTTATCCTCTGATTGCTTGTGATTGCGTCTAGTCCATCGTCACCGTGCCCAACGCTCGTCCGATCACGTGACAATTATTAAGATGTTTTACAGAAATTCATGTATGCAAACAGTGTGGACATTCTGTGGCATCTGATCTGGTCTACACTTTTTGACAATGTCCCTTTTAAGGAGGCTAGGTATAAAAGGGTTAACCCTTAAAGCGCCAAGAAAACCTGCATCTGAAAATGTCGTCTGTTTATATCGTCTGCTGAATATTCTTGCAAACTTTTCAAACCTATTTTTTGCATACCAACAAACAGTATGGACCCTGATCAGACTGCTCCCAAAGGAGCAGTCTGATCTGGGTCCACACTGTTTGCAAAAATGACTTTTAAAATTACAAGCAGATGACAAAGCAGACGACAACTGTTGTGATTGGCAGTTTTAGGGTTAAATAAGTGTATCTGATGTGGTGTGTCACAAACATTGATGTGATGTGTCACAAAAGTGCTGAAAGAATAGCAAACAGTAGGATTTGATTGATTGTGATGACGTTTAATGACACGTCAACCCTTTTGGGTCATTTTGTGTCGTCTCCCAGAGAAAGGGAGAAAAGAGAAAGAAGAGATAGTAGAGGAGAGATGAAAGAGAGGGACAGAGAAGAACAATGAACAACAATGAAATTGAAGAAACAGATGAAATAAAAAACAATCCCCCTTTCCTGCTTCAAGGATAGCAGGTCTTGCCCAGCTGTAAGCCAATATCAGTTGGATGCCCCAGTGACGTAAGATACACAACACCTTCGCCCCACCCCACCACCCCACTAAACAGTAGGAGCAAACTGACCTAATCATATAATTGCAAGACAATTCCACCCAAATATTTAGTGTACTGTACTAACACTAAATATTGGGACACTAACTCTTTATAATATTCGTCCTCAATATATTTTGCCTGCCCAGAAAAAGTGTGGTTAGGTATCCTGACTGGCTCAACATGACTTTAATGGTGTTGACTGGGCCATTAAACTCAAACCCAAACAACCTAAAAATTTAACAAGTTAATTTTGCTACTTGGTAATGTGTCTAAAACTGTTGGCTGAGTGGCAAATAGTGTATATTCTGACTGGGGTTTAAACTGTTTGCTTTGTTTGTTTTTTTTCTAGAGGTTTATGGCCCAGTCAACCCATTAGGGTCATGTCGAGCGCAGTCAGATTATGTAAAAACTTTTTCCAGGGCAAGCCTAGTCCTCTAAGTGGTTAACCAGTACTTGTGCACATTCTTTTGCCAGAAACTGACAACTGCCCTTCTTGAATCAGCCGAAGGGAGAGAATGACTGAAGAAAATATTTCCTGATCAATCTCCAAGAAAGGATGTTGCCAGACCCGGCGGAGATCAAACCCGCCACCTCCTGAACACCACTTGGACACACATCCAACTGAGCCACCAAGGCACGCTACATTGTTTGCTCAGGCCAATCTGCCCCAATATTTATGGTAAGTCTGGTAATAACAATGACCATATTTATAATTATACACTTACAGCATGTCTAGCTATGAAGTACGGACACCATCCTTTCTTCCTGCCATACTCCTTCAATTCATCCTGAAAGCATTTATAATACAATACTATAGCTCCAGATAAGACAGGGGCATTAGATAAATATTCTAAATAAAAAAATACCAATACCTTTTGGTCGAAAACAAAAGCACTTTATTTGGCACTATGAATATAATCTCAGTTAGGCAGTCATCAATGGGTAAGGTTAAAACTGTCCACCTAATGGCCATGGTCCTTAACAGAGGTAACTTACAACACAAAATCTCAGAAGATAACTACAGTTGACTCTCATTATCTCGAATTCCAAGGGACCCTCTGAAACACATCGAGATACCTGTACCTCAACATATCAGATTTTCAGAATTGAGGAAAAAATAATTCAAACAACCACATTTAATAAATTTATATGTAATTGGACTCTTGACGTTAGAGATATATCAAAAATATTGTGGAAAAGAGGAGAAATTGCTCCTTAGGAGCAATTTCTCCTCTTTTCCACAATATTTTTACTTGTTCATAAATTTTTATGTTTAGGCAGGGACCAGATTTTCACTTCGAGATAAGTGGTTATTCGAGATAAGCGAGTTTGAGATAACGAGTCAACTGTATATGATAAGTCATTCAGCTCCTTAACAGAGGTAACTTACAACATAAAATCTCACAAAAAAGTCAGCTAAGTTAAATAGTTCTGATGAAGAGCAGTCCTCAATGTTTTTGCATACTTTCAGACCTTGTTCTAAGGAATCTCCATGTGCAGTTTTAGCCCAACTGGCTTTACAATTTCAGCTGAGAAGTCATTTAATGTTTTTCCAATATATACTGCCATGGTAGCCATCTTGGAACTCAGATCCCAAATATTTCTGCAAACTTCAAAAGTCTAATTGCTCCATATGAGCTATTAGTTCAACTGAACTTACAGTTTTGGAAAAGAAGAAGAGAAATGTTTTTTCCATATGGGCTGCACTATGCAACAAGACTTGACAGGGTAGACAGGATAGCTCGCCCGAATTCGCGCTTATCAATCAAATAAAAACAATTAAGACTATGACCTTAAAATCCTGAGCATAGTTAGTGTGTGTGTGTGTTGGGGGGTGGTTGGGGTGGGCAAGACATGGTACTGGATATAATTTTAGATAAACATCTTCCATAGCTGCTATTTCTGTATACCAAATATAAATATTATGGTTTGAAAAGTAGCTGAGTAAATAAAAGATCTTATGAAATTTGAGGTAAAACTTTAACATAAAATTTCTAAGTCCGTGACCTTGACCTGTAGGTTATAGGGCAGGGAGAGTGCTGAATAAAATTTTGGAGCAATATCTATAATCATGCCTAATAGAAAGTAAATCCATGCAAGGATTTAGAAATAAAGAGGCTTAGACTTTGGACAAAGACTTAGGCGCAAAACTTTAACATAGATTTCTAAGTCTGGGACCTAGACCTCCAGGTCATAAGCAGGGGTGGGAATGGTGCCGAATAAAATTTTGGATCAATATCTATAATCATGCCAAATATAAAGTAACTCCATGCAATTATTTAGAAATTAAGAGATATTAAAAACTTTGACGCAAAACTTTAACATAAATTTCTATGTCTGTGACCTTGACCTCTAGGTCATAAGCAGGGAAGGGCATGGTGCCCAATAAAAGTTTGGATCAATATCTATTATCATACTAAACATACAGTAAATCAATGCAAGGATTTAGAAATTAAGAGATCTTAAAAACTTTGACGCAAAACTTTAACATAAAATTTCTAAGTCCGTGACCTTGACATACAGATCATAAGCAGGGATGTGGATAGGGTTCAATAAAATTTTGGACCAACATCTATAATTATAGCAAATATAAACTAAATCAATATGAGGTCTTAAAAACTTTGACGTAAAACTTTAACATTTTTGTTAATGCCGATGCCGATGCCAATGCCAACGCCGACACTGGGGGTAGTGCAACAGCTCTTCCTGTACTTTCATACAGGCGAACTAAAAAGGTGTCTAGTGGATAGTGAAGGCCCAGTTCAGCCTGCACATCTGCACAGTCTGATCAGGGCCTTTGCAGTCCACAAAAAGAATCATTGGACACTAGAATGTTTCAATGAACAACAAATACCTGGGTAAGACTTTACGCATGTGCAAGATGATGTGAATCCACACATTTTCACTTGACATGGCCCATATAAGTACATTTTGGATGCTGGTTCTGAATAATGTTTTGCAATTCTGTAAGAGCTTGCCCCAAAGATGCTCCAACCGCACTTGAGATCAGATCATTTCAACAAAATTCCACCAGTACATAGCTCCAAGTAAGAGGGGGTATCAGGTAAATATTTTTCCTATTTCTGCATGAAAACATGTTATAGGTGCTCATCAGAAGTGCCTTGCCAAGGGGCTTCTAATGAGTACCCACAACATGTTTTCATGCAGAAATAATGTTGTGGCTACTCATGAGAAGTGCCTCGCTGAAGCGCTTCTAATGAGTACCAACATGTTTCTATGCAGAAATAAGAAAAATAGCCTCATTGATATGCTTCTAATGAGTATCCATAATATACATTTTCAAGCAGAAATATGAAAAATATCCATAATTCTTATATGTAGCTAAGCAGTAGTTAGAAAGGAAATATGATAACAAGAAAAATCAAAAAGGCTGTCTTCCATCTGTAAACATTTTATTTCTTATCATAATGTGATAACAGACAAAATGTATAGGGAAGGTAGGACAGACAGAAAGATTCTGGACTATTGTCTAGTAGTGTTAAGCAAGAAATTGCCAATAAGCATTGCTTATTAGAAACCCTGCAAGGATCAAAATGTAATGGATGGACAGAAATATGGACCCAACAGACAGACAACATGAAAAAAATATACCCACCATCCTCACAATCACAGTTTGTGCAGAATTTAAATAACTACTTCATTTTTAAAAATCTTCACCATGGTTCCTACTGCTTCATCTCTGGAGACTGAGGCTAGCAATATTTAAATACTGAATTTTAGAATAAATGCCGCAGAGAATAGGGCATAATTATCTTCAAAAAGGCCTACCAGTCCATATATTCCAGCTGGAAGGGGAATGTCTTTACCACGCTTGTCAAATTCCTAAAAAAATGAGAAAACAGATTACAACATACACTGTAAATACTAAAAGGTAATGAACAACTATAAGTGATAATCTTAACCCTGGTTTTGCTGAACCCAGATATGCCCTGCCTTTGCAAACTGTGTAGATCCAGATCAGTTGGCTTCTGAAGAAGCCAGCTGATCTGGATCTGCAACGTTTGTCATTAAGTAAGTGAATTTGTATCATCGACCTGGATGAAGTAACCTGACTGGCTGAAAATTAGAATTAGGTGTGGCATCTTAATTTACTCATCAGCATGGCAAGGGTTAATAAGTTGAATACAGTGAACCCTCGTTACAACAACATCATTTGTTCCCAAAGATGTTGCCATTAAAATGAATTTGCTATTGTACAGAATACTTAATGAGCAGACTGATATGTAAGAAAGGTCTTGTTTTCATATTTCCTCATAGAACATATGTTTTGGATATTTGTTAGAATTGCCTCAATGATGGCGATTCTAACAAATATCCAAAACGTATGTTTCTTTAAAGTATTAAATACAATATTCTTGCATAATTTGTGACTAACTGTTACCTCTTAAGCGAAGGTTTCGTGACAGTCAAATTGTCATTATAAGGAATTTTGTCATTGTATCGAGTGTCGGTATAAAGAGGGTTGCCTGTACATTGTACAACATTTCCATGAAACCATCTTATAGTTGCTTTATAAGGCAAATACTGGCAAAAAGTAACCATTAGTAAAATTGGTATAGGAACATTCAAAGAACATTAAGTTTATAGAGATGACATTTAACCTATTTTAGTCTGAAGACTCACAAAAGATAACTGGCAAACAGTGAAGACCCAGATCAGATTCTGCATCAAACGCCAGAGAATGCTGCATCTATTCAGGGTCTCCACTATTTGCAAATTGTTTAGCCATTTTGCTCTAGGAATATCCAAATCACATAGCCTGTTTGTTTGTGTTTGAGGTTTTATGGCCCAGTCAACCCAATGGGGTCATGTCGAGCACGGTCAGTTTACATAATCACACGTTTACTGGGCAGGCTTAGTCTTCTAAGTGGTTAACCAGTATCGTGCACATTCTTCCGCCAGAAACTGACAACTGCCCTTCTTGAATCAGAGGAAGGGAGAGAATGACCATAGCCTGATATACCTTAAATTTAAATTGGGCTTTTCCAATATATTACAGTGTGGGGAGAGTTTATTCAGTCTAAAATGGATTAATTACATTCCCATTATGTCCAACTGGTGGTAAATGGTACATTTTTAATAAAGTGTTGGCTTCTACACACTGATACCTGATTAATCTGTTTAATTTATCTCAAGCCAGTAGCTAGCTATTCACTCTTCACATTGTTACATACCACAAACTGATACTTCTAAGTAAAACTGCCAATAAAGTCCCAGATGCATGTGTGCACAGACTCCATTGGGCCTTTGTTGCCTGAATATGGAATAAGGCCTTTTTCTATTACAAAAGCATATGTTTTAAGCTTCCTCTACAACTGATGTAGACCAAGATTTGCTATTCTAATAACACTACAGCTGGGATCCATGCAAAACCAGTGCTAGAGAAACAACTGTTCTGTATCCAACAAAAATGTGTAGATTATATAGGAAAATGACCATTTTTGGTCATTTTCCTATATGATCTATACATTTTTGTTGTTAGAATGTATAGATTATATAGGAAAAGGACCATTTTCTAATATGATCTATACATTTTTGTTTGGATACAACATTTACAAAAATGTTTAGATTATATAGAAAATTGACAATAAATGGTCATTTTTTCTATATGATCTATACATTTTTGTTTGGCTACAGCATTTTGGGGATCCATTTTTAAACTGTATTATGTCCAAAACTGTGCAATAATGAACGGTGTTATAACAAAGTTCCTGTGTATTTACCTCATAGAAGTCACATATAGGTATATCTGGATCATATTTATGTTTTGTTCTGATATGAGATGCTGTTCTCTTGTGACATTCTCCATCTACTGTGGTTCCTTCTCTAGACATTGACACCTTCAAATATACAAGCCAAACATCATTATGATACATTCAAACAGTGGTGACCAGATCAACCTATGTACCACTCTGGTATGAGCCTGCACTGTCTGTACACATACCATATTCATCATAAATTAGGATAGCATTCAGACAAACAAGCTGGATTAAACAGTGTAGACCCTAATCAGATGCTGCAAAATTCAGCATCCGATCAGGGTCCACACTGTTTGCCACTAATCTAGCAGTTTTTAGATTGACTGATTGTGTTGGGGTTTAACGACATGTCAACCCTTGCGGGTCATTTTGTGTCGTCTCCCAGAGAAAGGGAGAAAAGAGATAGAGATAGTAAGGCAGATGGAAGACAGGGACAGGGAAGAAAGAGGAACAAGAATAAAAGTGAAGAAACAGAAGCAATAAAAACATTCCCCCTATACCTTTACCTGCTACAAAGATAGCAGGCCTTGCCCAACTGTAAGCCAATATCAGTTGGACGCCCCGGTGAAGTAAGATACACAACATCTTCGCCACACCCGACCACCCGCAAGCAGTTTTTAGACACATCAGGAGGTAGTAAAATGGAGTTATTCAAATTTTAGGACAATTATGGTAAGGAGGTGTCCAAACATTTAGGGTAAATACAATATCTGGGCCCAGCTGTTCAAAACTTAACAATGTTGTTAGTTAATGTATCGTTAAAATTTGATCATTAAATATGGCATATAGGCTAATATTTTTGCTAAAAAATTGTGAGTAGCTTTTGCATTTGCAAAAGCTACTCACATTTTTTCAGCAAAAATACCTGTGAATTAGATATTGTACTTAACAGAACAGTTAACATTTTGACCACTAACGAGCTTGTTAAGCTAACGATGCTTTGAACAACTGGGCCCTGATTTTTACCAAACAAAATAACTATTAGCAGATAATGCATAGGCTGCTCTGGGCTTTCACTGGCTCCATGTGGTTTAAGACCAATTCTCTCATGAGGCCACTGAAACATTTCTGATTTTATATACGGTTAGTATCACACCCACTAATGAATGTATGCATGCATACAAGCATGCACACATACACATATAAACACCAGTTTAACTGCATAAAGTTTTCAGAATACACCTCAACCTTGTTATAACACTAAAGTCTTGGTCCAGTGATCGGAGTTAACCAAACTGTGTTATCACATACATGGTCTTAAATTAACTGCCCAAGGTCCCAATGACTGGAAGAAGTTTCTTCTTTGCTTGTATGTGTCAGTTTTATGCTTTAATGCAAATAAACCTGGTGTCAATTATGAGTCCATTTGTTCGTTGATAGAATAGCAACTGGTTTCACATAATGTGAAAAGCAAGAACAAAGAAAAAGAAGCATTTTGTGTATTTGTTGGTCCCAAAACAAGCAAAAAGTGTATTAGATTCTGCAAGATATCTGTGAAGTATTCATAGAGATTGACTGGTTCCCGCATTTCATATGGTGTTCGAGGAAACAGAACAGCAATCTGAAAACTTACAAAAGTGAACAAAATCGTGAGTGGCAATGTGCCCCACCATGTTCCATATTGTAATTTATGAAAAGATAACGAAGCAGATCAATCTACTCACAGTTTACATACTGTCCCAGATCTCTGATGACTGTTATGGTGATCAGTGTCATGCATTAACAAGCCTAAGTTTATATGCAACCAGCAAGGACCCAGATCAGAATGTGCATCTCTGATCAGAACTTTCACTTAATATTGATGCTTTTTTACAGAAATCTGAAGATACTGATCAGCCAGCACACTTCATGCATACTGTGTGTTTGTTGTTGTTGTTTTTTTGCTGTGACAATTGGCTGGGAAAATCAGTATAGAGTGGTTCTTACAAATTTGAAAAGCAAATTATTCGGACATTTTTTTTCTCCCCTTAGTGTTGGATCACTGTGGAAGATGGTAACAAAGCTGAAAGTGTTCATTATTATACTCACTGCCTGAGCAGACTCTTGGGATCACTAAGAAAAAGTCAGTGCGAAAAACATATTGCAGACCTTGAATGTTCTAATCTCTGATAATAAGTCTGCACTGTTTACACATTTTTATCTTCCTTACATACACTGACATGTAAATAAGGACATGCACCATGCAAAACTGGGCCTTAGCACAGACTGTTCTGGGCAATGGATAATTGAGTAGTTTATTATTGAAGGAACAATGAAATCTATGTTAACGGTCTTTTTACCTAGTGTTAAATGGTTATACAGTTTAACTGTTTTTTTTTTTACTCACATTTGTTTTAATTTTTATACTTTTGAAAATGGCTGGTTGGGGAAATATTGAGGTCAAACATGATAATCAAATTTGTGCAATAAGAATGCTTGCTATTATGAGGTGGGGGTAAAATACTATCAAATTGATAAATGAAAAAACTGTAAACATTATAACAAATTACATTTCTCTTTTTTGTCTCACTATTCTGGGCTCATTTATTATTCTTTTTCCTTTTTGGTCTTTATTTTTTTAATTTATTTGCGATACCTGTAATCCATGTATCGCAAACTAAATTAAATATACTAAGCTTCTAAATATCAAGTGTACTGCATGTAAGTTAGCTATTTGAACAACCATTTATAGGGTTGTCTCAGTAGTGCAACTGGTAAATACATGGATGCTGTAGTGCTAGGCCATGTCACAGCATTGATCAGAGCTTGTGTGGCTTGGGTTTGACCCAGGCACAACCACTTGGGAATTTATTTATTATTATTTTCCATTTCACTTTGAATACAATTTTCAAATGTGATAGCAAAGTCTTATCTTAACCCTTGTCCTGCTGAACCCGGATATACCCTGTCTCTGAAGAAGCCAACTGATCTGGATCTGCACTGTTTGTTATAAAGTAAATGAATTTGCATCAACAACCTGGATCAAGTAATCTGATTGGCTGAAAATTAGAAGTGGGCATGGCATCTTAATTTATTCAACAGGACAAGGGTTAAGGGTACAGAATATGAATCATAAAAGGATTTTTTAGATATTTTTTCGTCAAATATTTTTTGTTTGTTTGATTTTTTTTTTTTTTTTTTTTTTTCTGTTTATTTTTTTGTTGTTGTTTTTTTTTTTTTTAATTTTGAACAAGTTGGAAGAATAATTTACAACCATCTATAACTGTTTCTCATATAAAATTTTAGAGTATAGCAGTAACTTAGGTCCCTAAAAAACTGTCTACAAAAACATCAGCTTCTGAATAATAAGAAAAATGCACAACTGTTCTTACCTCAGGATGAACACAGAGATTTTTTCTTGATGTTAGGGCAAGACCAAGGAAGTTTATGGACTCTCCAAGTTCTTTCTCATAAAATAAGACCAAGTTCTTCAACTCCTCCACCACCTACAGAAAACATTAACCTTTACCACACTCAGGAAATTCAGCAGACCATAAATTGATGACATTTTCCCTATTTTTCCAGAAAACAGGACTGGACATTTTATGCAAATTGTCTCCACTGGAGACAATTTGTATGAAATGTCCAATCCTGTTTTCTGGAAAAAATAAGAAAACTATTTCAATATGTTGCCTGCTGAAAATTTTACCCAGCATGCTAAGCATTAGATGAGTCATGTAATCCAAAATTGATACTTAACACATTGTGATATCCCAGAATAGCCTGCACCTTCATAATTAGTGAGCTGGGCTTCATAGCTCTAGATAAAAAAGCATCCAGAAGCAATTTTCCTTATTTCTCCATGAAAAAATATGCTGTGGGTACTCATTAGAAGTGCTCCCCTACCTACCCACCCCCACACAAAGACATTTCTCATGAGTACCCATAAAATATGTTTTGTGGAGAAATGATTTATCATCAGTTGGTGTCATGATCATGACAAAACTAGAGCAAGTCGAAGGCGAGCCATCGCCATCGCATATCTCCATGCACATCAAAATTCCAAATGCATTCCTCTAGTTCTCATCCACAGGCCTATCGCCTGTAAAAGTTTTTAAGATTCTAGCTTAAATGGTCTAGGAGCAATGGTGTGACATTACAGATGGACGTACGGACAGACAGGGGGGGATAACAATATCGAAAGTGGAGGGATAATGACAATAAAATTTTTGGTTGGACTGGTTTATGTCTCTTTTGTGGACAGAATTTGTTGAAAATCAAAATGCAATAATGTGGCAAGCAGTTTATAAAATCAGTTCCCAAACTGCAATATAATTCACTAGTTAATGATATATCATCATACAGTAAATTACAAAAAAAATAATAATAAATAAATATAAAATAAATAAATCTTCGTCTCAGCTTTGGATTAGAAGCCTTTTTCCATAAAAAGTATAGATATTATTCTTGCTTCTCAATGAAAACATATGTTGTGATATTTATCAGAAGCACCGTAATAAGACACTTCAAAGGCTGACCCCACATCATATGTTTTTTGCGTAGAAATATGAAAATATTCATCTGGATACATCTCTTATCTGTACCTATGTCTATAGTACTATGTGTATATTTTTTTTGGTTGAAAAAGCACTTTATCTCAAAAGATTTAAATCGAGCAAAACTACTACTGGTATATAATAAAAGGGTTGTTGCACTGATATTGGTGAATATTGTCCCTCGATGAGATATCAAGCTTGGGTCCTTTGAGATCCCAATTCGGGAAAATATTCACCAATATCAGTGCAATAACCCTATAATATTGGGACAGACAGGCATGTGCAAGCAGTGTAGACTCAGATCAGACGCCACATAATGCAGCATCTGATCAGTGCCTAAACTGTTTGCAACTCATCCAGCACTATTTTAGACACATCAACAGCTAGCAAAATAGACATTTTCAAATTTTAGGGCAAGTATGGTAAGGATTTAAGGAGTCCCAATACTTAAGGTAAATATGGTATCCTCAATAGGATGCCTCATTGCCTTACCTTATATATCCTAAATATTCAACAAAACATTTTTACTCCTTTAGAAGCAGTTTGATCTGGGTCTACACTGTTTGCTCAGGCACAGCACTGTTTGCTCAGACATATCTGTCCAAATGTTTAGTGCAAAGATGGTAAGTAGCAAAGGGCAAGTTCTCTCTGATATGGTTCATACTTACCTTCTCTAGTTCAGGGACTGTTCTTGAACAATAGATAAGTTTCTGCAGATCTTCTGGGTTAGCCTGAAGACAAGACACAAATTCTCAGAATAAGCATGCTGGGTAAAAATTTCAGCTGATGAAAATATGAAATATTTTTCTTATTTTTCACAGAAAAAAAAACAAAAAAACATTTAGTCCCCTCAGAGGATGCTAAGTGCTCATTTAGCAAAACTCTTGCAGACCACATTCTAATGTTTGTTTTATAATTTTTCAGAAAAAATAAGACTGGGAATTTTTTGTGAATCATCTGCCTAGTGAATCATCTGCCTAGCAGATGATTCACATAAAATATCTTATTTCTAATTTCTCTGAAAAAAAAAAATAAAAAAATCAAATTTCACCCGCTGCAGTTGTGATTAGCATTTAAGGGTTAAATATTGAAGTACAAAATTTTAAACTGTTTCCATTAGAAGCAAATTTTAATTTGTCAGCAAACTCTTTCCTTTAAGATTAGCCCCAATTTCTGAAAGGATTTAACGTTTCAGAATAAATTAAGATGCCATGCCCACTTCTAATTTTCTGCCAATCAGATTACGAGTACTTGATTCAGGTTGTTGATTCAAAGATGAATACTTAATGACAAACAGTGCAGATCCAGATCAGTTGGCTGGATCTATACTGTTTGCAAAGGCAGGGTATATCTGGGTTCAGCAGGTCAAGAGTTAAAAAACTAGGGAAGCAAAACCTTGTCTGCAGAAATTGCATCCCTCCCTTTGAACAAATGGTGGAAGAATCTCCAGGTGAAGAAAATTCCCTGAATATGCTGCATATCAACATTACAACTTCTACTTAATCTACTTACCCTTATATAGGCTACTATCAATGATAACAGTGATACTGTTTTCCCTGTTCCTGAAGGCATCTCTAACACACAGTGACCCTAAAATACAAAAGATTAAAATAAACCCTTCTGCAAACCTAGACATTCAAGTAAAGATATTTTATACTTCACCAGTAAACATCTTACTGTAACAACCCTCTTAAGTATTGGGACAGACAAGCCTTTGCAAACAGTGTAGATCCAAAACAGATGCCACAAAATGTGGCATCTGATCAGGGTCTACACTGTTTGCCATACATACAGCAATATTTCAGACACATCAACAGGTAGTAGAATTGACTAGTTTAAATTTCAGAACAAGTATGGGAAGTAGATAAGGTGTCCCAATACTCATAAGTAAATACAGTGTCTCTTTACTGCAAAGTCAATATTGGTCAATTGTTTGCAAATGGTGCAAACCCTGATCATTGGCACTGTAGACATCGTATATAGCTCCAGTTAGCACAAATTCAAATAGAATTCATTTTCCAGCAATGCATATAGGTTGCAAGCTGTGTGTTGCATGGTTGTGACTTTTCACTGGTATTTCCATATTAATTTATGTCATTAGAAAAATTATTTATAGTGAAGATACACAGGAAATTCCACAATCCTGAAGCACAGTCCCTAGAATCATATAACAAGGATGCAGCTGACAAGTATCACATGTACTTTGGTGTGAAATAAAATTGTACCATATGAAGTTACATCTGACAGTGTCATAATGCTATTATATACATGTAACTATCATATTACATTGGTGCAATAACAATTATATTATTGTAACATTTATGGTTATGGTACATAATATTATGGGATTCCATCTGCAATGTTCAACATGTTCTTTATTAATGGCAAAAGGCAATGCTGCACACAGAAAATGCACAGTAAGGTGTTAACTGAAACAGAATCTTACAAAACGTATCTCCTGCAGTTGAAGACATTTTGCCATTTTGTTTAATGTGTATACAACTTAAAGGGAAATTACATGTAGGTAATTTGTCTACTTTAACCGTTATCCTGCTGTTCACGACAACCCCTATGTTTGCAAACAGTGTAGTTCCAGATCAGATGGCTTCTGAAGAAGCCATCTGATCAGGATCTACACTGTTTGTCATTCAGTTTGTGAATTTGAACGAAAACATTATATGATGTAATCGGATTGGCTGATTGTCAGAAATGGGTGTGGCTAAATAAATTATTCAGCAGGATAAGGGTTAACATGGCCAATTTTACAACATGTACAACATTTAGCAAGTGTGTATTTACCTTTGCATCAAGTGTCCGTTTCAGCTCCAACATATACATGTACTGTTCCGGGTAGATGTAATCATAGGGAAAATACACAATAAGCCCATCCACATTCAACCTGGAAAATACATGTTTTCATTGGACTTCAGATAAAGACATTCACAGCTCTAGATTAAGGCACTTTTTGCAACTGAAAAGTACTGATTTTTTTTTTTTTCTAATTTCTCCACAAAAATAATTTTGTGGATAATCGTTAAAAGTGCCTCACACTTCTATTGAGTACTTACATATTTTCATTAATAAGAAAAAAATTATGTGGATACCCTTTTATGAGCTATGATACGTGCAAAGTAGAGCACTTAGCAGGCCCAAAGGGCCCATGTGCCAAGCACGCCTACAGATAACATGAAGCATTTAAAAAAGCTCATTCAAATGTAGTTATACCTGTAAAACTAAAAAACTTTGGACAACATGGCACCTTGCGTAAACAATGGGTTGACCCAGCATCAATTCTGAGTTTTGACTGACGCTCAATAAAGCCGGAACACAGTTTGCCACAAATCTCTTCTCCATATTTCAAGTGTGGATTAAAATCTGTTTACTTCACATTAAAATTAATCCAAATATTTTTCAAAGTCCAAATTCCACGATCAGACACTAAACAGAATGAAAGCTAACTGAATTTACAACATACTGAAAAAATGAATATGCCCGCACGCTTTTGACTCTGGCCAACTGGGCCTGCCTCATGCATATTAATATGCTGGATTCGTGCAATCGGCTGAGATTTCCACACGATTCCTGGGATATGTGTATATGATGCCTTGCAAATCTCATTTTTTGGCTTTCTGATGTTTTTTATCATAGTTCTGGTGTAACATCAAGCCCCTGTACTTGAACCTAGGTAGCAGAGGTGTGTGCAGCTGTCAAACTTAACTTCTGTGCTATATCAGTGTCCTTTTATTCTTATTTTCCCCATAAAACTCTTTAGCATGGGTATGTTACACAAAAGAAATGTCTCAAGGTATGGTACTGTACCTGGAGCCCCTGAGTCTCCAAGTACGGTATCGTACCTAGAGACATTCCGTGTAGGACTGTCTCCAGGTACTGCAGTACATAAAAAACCTTTATAACTTCTAAATTTTTAAGTTGTACATATAAAAGCATTCAAAGGAATATTCTTTATTTTTCTGCAGTTTACTGAAGCACTTCTGTATTCCATGTCTCCTGCAGAAGAGATTACACAAAGGGATTACTTTCGTTGTATATTAAATAGTTAAATAGATGTAATGAATTCCGCAATATGAATAATATGGTTATAAGATGATTCAGTTATAACCAATTATTCATTATCGTTATTATTAACTTTCAGACTTTCTTCCATGTAACAAACTGTGAAAATACCTATTAAACTTGTACTGATTGCTAACAGATAATAGTAAGGTACCTGGATACAATCTGTGTAAGGTTGTTTCCTGGTACGGCAGTCATAATATTTAAACTAAAACTTCAAAAATTTAGCGAATACTTTTTTTTTTTTTAAACTTTTCTAAGTTCTTCTGAATTCCTTGTCTTCTACCGAAGAGATTATGCAAGAGAGGCTACTCCCATTGTATATTAAATAGATAGATAGATAGATAGATAGATAGATAGATAGATAGATAGATAGATAGATAGATAGATAGATAGATAGATAGATAGGCAGGCAGGCAGGCAGGCAGGCAGACAGACAGACAGACAGATAGAAAAACAGCTTTTATAGATACACGTAGATAGATAGAAAAATAGCTTGTATAATACAAAGACTTTCTGCTCTATACATAATAGCAATGTAAAGAATTGAGGATGGACAGAAAGATAGATAGATGATATGTCTGTGGGTTGAAGGTCTTGTTGGACACTCCCCCTTTCGGTGCTTCCAGGGACTGAGACGATTGTCTAAAGAGCTGCACATCATCAGCATTCTGGTAGCGGCTGATAGCACCTTCAAAATGGGAAAATCAACAAACTCTTGTCTGATTTGGACTTTGTGAGCCATAATGACCAAATGAGACAGTAATTGCTTAATTTAAGCATGTCGTGGTAATATTAATGGATGAATAATGCTAATTAATGGTAATTATATTGTTTGTATAGGTATTGGCAAAGACAGATATTGTTTTCAGCATTTTGCCATCAATACAAAGATTAACGGGGGTATTCACAGGAATGAAAGAAACATGAAAGAAACTAATCCAGTCTGAAAGTTAATAATGATAATAAGATGAAGAAGAAGAAAAAGAATTGATGATAACTGAATAATCTTATCACCATATTATTCCAATTGGGAATTCATTTATTTAACCATTTAATATACAATGAGAGTATTCCCTTTTGTGTAATCTATTCTGCAGAAGACAAAGAATACACAGAAGTGCTTCAGGAAACCACAGAAAATAAAGAATATTCCTTGGCGCCTATCCCCTTAAATGCTTTATTCTAATAAGAAATTGTTTTACCATAGCGCCTTAAGGAAATGTTACCATTATCAAACTTCAATAATTTATGTAGTCGACGTAGTGCATGCATAAAGGGTGTGTTTGATGACGCCTCATGTAATCATTTACTTCTGTCGATGTCCACTGCAAAATAGCTCTTTGGAAAACATATTGCAATGATGTCGATTTTCCTTTATGTATCATGTTAAAATCGAAGAAATATTTTTTTCTCTGCTGTGAATTATCGTCAAATAATGCCTGATGTCATCCGGCAGATGCAAATATTAATTCACTCCGACCGCCATCCTGTATTAATACTTCACAATCTGCCCTCCAACACTATGCATTATTTAACAAACATTCACAGTCGAGAAAAATTATTTCTTAAATATATACAACTTAAAAATATAGAAGCTATAAAGGCATTTTATGTACTGCCATACCCAGAGACAGTCCTACACAGATTGTTTCCAGGCACAGTACCATACCCGGAGACTCTGGATCTCCAGGCAGGGGGTCCTAGACAGTTCACCGACAAGACAGTTCACCGACATGTATTTGGAGACAGGTCATCAACAAAATTAAAGACAGTTCATCGACACATTTGTTCACCAACAAAAAGAATGCTTGTGAAACTTCAAGATAATGAAAAATGACATATGTGCTCCCATATTCTTGTAAAAAAGGAAGATATAATTTTGTTTGTATGATATTTCCCATCATACTTTCTGGACATATATGGAACGTTCAGCAGTCTTTTGTGATTACCAATTTATTCAGACACCACAACTCCTTGCCTTACTTATCCTAAAATTTGTAAGTTCATTCAACCATAAGATGAGTTGACAAACGTGCATACTGACCTTTCCCGGCAAAAGTGTTTTTTTTTTTAAATATTATATACAATGTATATTTTTTATTTGATCCGTCTATGCTATTTCTTTAGACATATTGTCCCACAGCCCAGGTAAACAATACAAAATACACGCATGTCCACAGATTGATCTGCGACTTTGCTCGGATCCCTAGCTGCTGTATTATTTGTACCTTTCACAGGTACAGTTAAACCTAGCAGTTCTGTTTTTAAACAAACCTTGCTTTTTGTTTTTGAAAATACCTATAGGTTTTATAAATAAAATATAAATAGGTGTCTTTGTATTATAAATTAATCATAAAAATTTACACGACCGATAATCATTCATATACTACGTTGTTTTTTTATTATTATTACTTCATCTTCACATAACAAACAAGATGTTAATTTTTAGTTATCCCAGTAAATGATGTCATTTCTTGTCCAGTGTGTCACTGAATCTTTGGCAAATAAACAGCAAAGAAAGTAGTTTTCTGACATTGATATCTATCTATCTAACTATCTTATCTATCTTATCTATCTATCTACATGTATCTATCTATCTATCTATCTATCTATCTATCTATCTATCTATCTATCTATCTATCTTCTTAAACTGAGATGGTCATATTTGGCCATTACCTCAGTTGCTGGGTGACTAAATTTAGAATTTAGCTAAAAAAAAAAAAAAGAAAAGAAGTCACTTCCATCTCATTAAGTGAAATTCTTGCTATTTTACTGCAAAAATACTGGTTTATTTTCTTCATTAAAACCCATATAATAGTATTTTTTGTTGGTAAACTGTCTTCAAATTTGTTGGTGAACTCTCTCCAATTTTGTGGGTGAATTGTCTCAAAAACATGTGTTGGTGAACTGTTGTCAGTGAACTGTCTCGGTCCCCGGGGTAGGTACCATAACCAGAGACACTTCCTCATACAAACAACACAGACGAACAACACTTTGTCAGATATTTCAGATGACTAGGACCAGGGTACAATTTGCCCAGAGACTGTGCATTGTGTTAGGATGGGACTGAAATGCCCCATGTCATTTAGGTAACTGGTCAACTCGTACCTATTTTTGGCCAACTCGTACCCATTTTCTGGTCAACTCGTACCTCCCAAGTCAACGCGTACCTAGTTTGGTCAACTCGTACCTCTTAAAAATTTAGATAGTGGACAGACAGATAGATAGATAAATAAATGACAAACAGTGAAGACCCTAATTAGATGCTGCAGAAGGCTGCTTCTGATCAGAGTCTCCACTATTTGCAAACAGTTCAACCATTTCTATCTAAAGAATATCAGAATCATTAGACTTTTGTAAAATCGAAATTAGAATCTTCTGATATATAATGTGGGGTAAATTATTCAGTCTATATATGGGTTACAGATTTGCAAGTCTCAACAGCTCCAAAGAAGTCTTTTTAACATTTTTGCATGCTGGATAACAAATTTAGCAGATGAGATTTTGAAACATTTTTTCTTACTCTTTCCAAGAAAATAGGATCTGACACTTAATGCAGATATAGATATATTTATTTTTCCATCATGAGTTTAATATTTTGCTATTTGTCCGTGAAATATATGTTGTGGCAAACCATTAGAAGTGCATCAGTGACTCTTCAAATGAGTATCAGCATATGTTTTTGTGGAGAAATAAGGAAAATGTTTGTCTGGATATTCCTCTTTTCTGGAGCTATGCGTTATGTGCTGGCAGATCTAAGCAAACACTGCTAACTTACTCCCAGCTCATGACTTCGTTCAGTTACAGCTGACTCTGGTTATTTTGAAGTTCAAGGGACTCTCTGAAGTAGGAGATATCAGTACCTTGACATATCAGATTTGCAGAACCCTTAAACCGCCAATCACAATAGCAGCAGAACATAATTTTTATTTTCTTTTTCATAGAATAAAATGTTGACATATCATTTGAATCGTCTGCCTAGCAGATGCTTCACATGATAATGCAGATGCTTCACATGATAATGTAATGGATTAGGTATATAATCACTTCTACAGCCTCGCTGTGGAAGCCTGCTTTTATGGCGACACTGGTAGAGCGATTGGCTTTTTTGATGAAGTTAAGCAAGGGAGATCTCTGTTAGTACCTGGAAGGGTGACGGTGATGCTTGACTTCATAGAAGACCCGGTTTCGCGCTACATTGGTGGCAGCAGTGGGATTGAAAACAGTGTCCTTAGTGTAATGCATAGGCTCCGCCCTAGAGTTTGCTTTGTGAGGCGTGTGTGACTTCGGGACGAAGTCAAGAGAAGAGGGGGAGAAATGTAATGGATTAGGTATATAATCACTTCTACAGCCTCGCTGTGGAAGCCAGCTTTTATGGCGACACTGGTAGAGTGGCTTTTTTTTTATGAAGTTAAGGAAGGGAGATCGCGGTTAGTACCTGGATGGGTGACCGCGGTACTTGACTTCGTAGAAGACCCGGTTTCATGCTACAATAATGTCAAGACTTATTTTCTCTGAAAATATAAATAAAAGATTCAAAATTTGCCTGCTACAAATTTTGCTTGGCGCTTTAAGGGTTTATGAATAAATAAATCAAACAATCACATTCCACAAATTATTATGTAATTTGATAACTGAAATTAGATACTAAGGTATGACAACCCAAAACAGGCATTATTTGAAAAAATGGTACATGTTGACTAAGGTACGAGTTGACCAAAAGTAGGTAGAGTTGACCAGAAACCTGTCATTTATATGATCAAACGTGACAGATAGACAGAGAGAGGAATGGAGCTAGGACAGAATGTTAAAATGTCTGAGGTTCTGCGCATTCTCATAGTCTTACTCTCATTCATAGCAAACAGACAATTACTGTATTTTTACAACATACTTCATCTTAGCAGTTTAATAAACAAAGCCTCAGTATACGTGCTTTCTCAGCAGTTCCAGTTTTTGTTTACAAAAAACACATGTGCACCGGAAACCAATCCGACGGTCCAAAATAGATGGTTTTCTACCCAAATGTCCTTTAATGAGCCGAAGCGCGGTCACTATATAAATTCATTTATTTTATTATTATTATTATTATTATTATTATTATTATTATTATTATTATTATTCATAACAAGATAGCTATTTACCGACTTGGCATGCACATATTAAATCATGTACATACATTTAATATTTTTAGTTGAGAAAGACCTGTGCTATAATTTAAGCATGTTAGATTTTCGCCCCTAAGTTTGTTACATACAATAAGGAGACAAAATATCATATCTTCACAGGCATATAGTGAGTGAAACATTTTAAAGATAATGTTCATGCTTTATAATAATGTTAAATCGTTTTCCTGAAAAGGACAAAAGCGTGCCTCATCATATGACATACATCCTTTGCAAAGGGGAAAAGATTATGAAAGGTGTTCCTCAGGGCTCAATATTAGGCCCTTTGCTTTTTAATGTCTTTTTTATATGATATATTTTACTTTGTTACACAAGCTAGTCTTCATAAGCACGCGGATGGCAACATTTTATCTTTTATTTATAAGAATTTAGCTATTTTAAAATAGGTTAAGCATACGAGAATAGCAAGTGTTTTTTTTTGTTTTTTTTTTTTTTTTTTTTTTGTTTGTTTGTTTTTTTTTTCAAATTAGTTGCGGTCATGGTATCTAAGCCGTAATCCAAACTCATAAATCCATAAACGAATGACGAATCAAAATGTTCAGACCAACAGACATGGACCCCAGAATAAAGGGTGTAATCAGGCGTCCGCCTGATCAAATGTGAGGAAAATGTGGTTCCGAGACGTTTCGCCCCCAAACCATTTCCTCCCCTAGACGTTTCACCCCCTGTCGTTTCGCCCCCTCTTAGTCGTTTCGCCCCTAAAATTTAAATAGATAAAGTTAATACATTAGGGAGTATAACGTCTCGTAGTACCATGCCCCCAGCTCATTTGCAATCAGACAAATTTTACTATTCATTCAAAAACTGAAACTGAAAGTACAGTGAACTCAACGTGAAATCAGTAATGGCGAAATAATGGCAAGTTAAATAAATAAATATCTGTCCCACAAAGCCTATGCTGCCATCGCTCACACAATCACAAGAAATAGCATGGGGACGGCCATCTACTTCTTTCTGACATGCAATGCAGAAATAAGACATTTTTCAGCTTTAGAATACTTTGATATTCGTAAAACGACTTCAAAGATGAATTATGCTCTAGTCTTTGTGTGGGTCTAATATAGCCCTGACGTCGGCATATGAAAAATTTTCTTGATTCAAAAGATATGCCAATTATGACAACTTGGGATTCCATTTTACCTCATTTACCGCCGTTGTTCACCGACAATGTCAAAAGATCAACCGACAAATTTAATAAACTATTTAAAACAGGTAAATGTACTAACGGGATAATTAAAGCCGTTTGTTAAGAGCACGTGTTTTCACACCTCATTATTAATCGCGTAAACAAGATGATTAAAGGTATGGATAACAGCAGTTAGAATTTTTTATTTTCTTATTTTGAATAAAAAAACTACAATAAATGCCGACATCGATTCACAAAACAAATATTTTCTTTAGTATACAAAGTCTTAGATACCTTTAATTTATATTCATATGTAAAAGTTTAAAAAAATATAACCCACCCAGGGCTACACACCTGCGAACAATGAAAGAAAATCACAGTACTAAATATAGCATGTGACATTAATATCTTCTTGGATAGATCTGTTCGTAATATATTATTGTTGTCACAAAATTATAAGAAACTACAATTTTTTTGTTATATGATAATGTCTAAATGTACTTTGTAAAGACTGAAAATTGTCACATATATGTTTGTGTATGTCTTTAAAAGAATAAATATGGAAAAAAAATATTTTCTTTTTTTCTTTCCTTTCTGTCTTCATTTTCTCGCAATTTAAAATAATTCAAAAATTATAATTATTCGATCACATTGTATTCATGATCTCCTTTGTTGATTAATAATCTCTCTCTCTCTCTCTCTCTCTCTCACACACACACACACACACAATGCGCCTTTGCATAATATGCATTTTTATAGACATTTAAACTGCATGAAATGTATTAAGTGCCCTGTCGTTTGCCAGTATCTGACAACTGTCCTTCTTCAAAATGATGACACACACGTATAAGACACGGTTAAACAGGATTGTGGACGAAACGAGTAGGGGTTATGGATTTGGGGCGAAAGGACTAGGGAGGAAATGGTATTGGGGGGGCGGGGGTGGGCGACGAAACGACTAAGGGTAAAAAAATAAAGGCGAAACGACCAGGGGCGAAACGACCAGAGGGGAAACGTCTTGGGGGCGAAACGTCTTGTTACCGACAATGTGACACTTCTTTGAGTTAACATTGACGTCTTTTAAACTTTGACTCTTATGTTTCTGATATTTGCCAAAAAAAAATAAAAAAAAAATAAAAATAAATAAATAAATAAAAGCCAAAGAGCCTCCAAGTAACTTGCTGAGTGTGTTAAAACGAAATGACAGCTTTTTAACCAAACAAGAAAAATTAACTCATTCATTGCCTCCAATTGTAATTATTGTCCTATAGTTTGGCACTACAATAAGTACGAATAAGAAGGAAAAACAATCAAGAAAGTGCGTTACGGTTTATCCACAACGATTTCTAGTCATGTACAGAAACATTATTAGTCTTGTATAATTCTGTCCCTCTGCATATTCAGAGGATGAATCTTAAGGCTAGTGAGGTCTAAAAAAGTGTCAGTGACCTGTCACCTCAATATATAAGAGACCTAATTAATAATAAGGTACCTCAATATGGTATCAGGAGCGAGCACCGGACAAGCCTACCACAAGTTAGTACAACTAGGTATGGACTGAAGTCATTTTGGTTATGAGCCACCAGGATATGGAACAGCCTGCCTAATAATATACGAACAGCAGCGTCATATCCTCAGTTCAAGAGGCTGGTCCGTACTTGGGACGGCATCAACTGCAAGTGTACTTTATGTTCAGTCTATTTTTACATTTTGGATTTCATTCTTCTCTTAATGTCCTTACCTTTATTTTAACTCAAATACATATTCTTATTAGCCTCATCTGCAGGTTTGGAGTTTCAATCTTATGGAATGATGTCATATACTATAATTTTGGCTATCCAAAACCTCGGACTCATCAATACCAGTCCGAGCCAAAACAAAAAGATGTAAGCGACACACACATTCAAAGACGAAGTATAACAAAAATAAAACATGACAGAAGAACCACCTTGGAACGGTCAGTGAAAAGTATTTCACTTTGGGGTTTGAATCGATTTTACGTGGCCACAATCCTCGCCCTTACTTCTGCCGCGGTTTAGACACATAATTTGTTCAGTCCGCATGAAGGCTTCCTAACCCATAAATAACTAAATATAACGAAGAGCTCTTCCTTGTATTTTTTAAGTCTTTAAATATTTGTTTCGTCGAAAAAAAGTACTAAATCATAGCAAAATATAGCCAAATTTTGATAAGATATGAAGAGTATATTAAAAATTAACTTATTCTTGTTTACAGAGATTTTCCCTACTTGTTTTGAAAGTTCAGAAATTGATATTCCCAATTCTCTATTATAGCCTGAAACAGTTTATTGTCATATTTAAGTTTAAGACCTGTATTTTTTTTATTACTATTTTTGAAAAAAAAATCATATATAATGTTTGTGATGTACACTTTATTTTAAGAAGTTTAAATTTGATTTTGTGATTTAATTTGATAAAATTTCTTAAAAGTGACTTACATCTTGCCTTGTGTTATTTTGTTCTTGTGTTTTGCAGTCCTTTTAGCATTGCGATTACCTCGCTTGGGGAAGAAAATGCAAATCTTAGTGCTTTCGTACGTTTGTTCGATTTGCGCTTGTTTGTTGTTTTTTTGTGGTGGTTTTTCCTCTTCCTCTTGGTGTCTGGGAAGGGCTGCAGCTTGTGATTGTGGCATCTCTGGGCTTTTCTCTTACCTTTTTTTAACAATTTCACTTAAATGTATATCTAAACATGGGGTCAGTGTATTCCTTGGACCAAATCACTTGGACCATTAGACCTTGGACTGGTCCAAGTGATTATCAGTTGGTCCAAATGGGGTGTATTCCTTGGACCAATTCCAGTTGGACCAAGTCATAAATACCTGTTGGACCATATTTAACCATGTTTTTAGAACTAAAGTAATACCCAGGGTGAAGTTGGTTGGCTGTAAAAGTGCTTTAAACCCCTCCCCTCCACCCCCGCTCCCGCCCCGGTGGTTTACTCTACTCACCGTTCTAAGGCGGTGGTCCCGGTTTTAGTCTTACTCTTTATTGCTTTGTGGTTTATTCTACGAGGCGATTTGTTGTATGTCTTTCTGTGTGTCATTTTGTTCTTGCGTTTTTCAGTCCTTTTAGTATTGCGATTACCTCGCTTGGGGAAGAGAGAGCTAATCTTAGTGCTTTTCGTACGTTTGTTCGATTTGTGCTTGTTTGGATTTGTCGGTTTCCTCTTCCTCTTGGGGTCTGCGAAGGGCTGCGGTTTGTGATTGTGGCCCCCCCTGGACTTTTCTCTTACCTTTTTTTATGTATCTATGTAAATTGTATTCATTTTATTTATTTACTTTTTTATATTTTATTTTTATTTATTTATTTATTTTTATTTTTTTTTTTACTTTTGATAAAACAATTTTAATTGAGATAATTTGATATTTTCCAAACTCATAAATAGGTTCAACTGAACCCCGATTTGGACCAATTATATGTATTAAGTTATACATTAATCTGAACTTTGTTGGACTTTCAATAACAAATTGTCTTTACCAAGAAAATATTTTTATATTATTATTATTATTATTATTATTATTTACATAATTTTAGTTGTATATAAATGGCTGGGACTTACCACTTCATTTGGTAGGTTATTCTCACATCTTATTTTAACTTGGGGAAGAGAGAACTAATCTTAGTGCTTTTCGTACGTTTGTTCGATTTGTGCTTGTTTGGATTTGTCGGTTTCCTCTTCCTCTTGATGTCTGGGAAGGGCTGCGGTTTGTGATTGTGGCACTCCCTGGACTTTTCTCTTACCGTTTTTTTTTCTATTAAAAATGCATTTTGCAGTGCATTGAGTTAAAGCCCTGTATTCCTTAGACCAAATCACTTGGACCTTGGACTGCAGGTCCAAGTGATTATCAGTTGCACCAAATGGGGTGTATTCCTTGGACAAGTTCCAGTTGGACCAGGTATATACCTGTTGGACCATATTAAACTGTTTTTATAACTAAAAAAATATGTATCTACGTAAATTTTATTTATTTTTCTTCTTTTGTTTCTTTTGATAAAACAATTTTGAGGTAATTGGAAAGTGGGGTAAACTCACTTGTTCTTTCTGTCTTTGTTCCTTTCTTCAGAGACATACCTACTATTTCTTAACCTATACCACTCTCTGGGCTAATTCAGCAGCCAACAAATTGGTGATAGTTTTATTATTTTTCCAAGAAACAGGTTTGACATTTCATGCAAATTGTCTACATTTTAACAGTTTGCATGAAATGTCACATCCTGTTTTCTGGGAAAATAAGAAAAAAAAATTCACTGTCTTCTGCTGAAAAATTTACCCAGGGTACTAAGCGTTAAAGAATCCTATTTTTTGACTAAAAAGGATGATTTTCGCATTGCATTCTGACATTCCATATGTGTTAGAAAAAAAGGTTTATAATCACTCCTTAATATTTGCATTCTTTCTTTTTTTTTTTTTTTTTTTTTTTTTTTTTTTTTTTTTATCCTGTGAAGAACTTCAACAGTATCTGATATGACATGTCAGTCACCTGATAAGACCTGTCAATCACCTGATAAGACCTGTCAGTCATCTGATAATACCTGTCATTAATCTCATGTCAGAATACCCTAAATCTACTGTAATCAGTAAGTCCATAGCTGAAAAGCATAGCATTCCACAGAAAAATCAAAGCAAACCAATCATATATTATACAGATTTAGAAAAATTGTAGGTAAATCTAACTTTTCGGAGCAATTCAGAAAATTTATTAACCGTTATAAAAGAATTGGCTATAGCCTGGATATTATGCGGCGGACTGCATGCCTAGTTGTCAACCCAATCATTGTTGATGGCTATGCTTCACTCTTTAATTGCACGACGGCGGTTCGGGCCTCAGACTCAATGACGGCCTCTTCGTAAAACTTTAACCAGTGGGTTGGGGCTTGACGATATGTCTTTGGCTTGGCCCGCCGTGGTTTAACTATTGGTTTTCATTTACTCTGGCATACAGTAGAATTAGCCATGAGTACTCGTCTTTGTTTATTATAGTGATTAATTTGATTTTTATGTTTTCGCTTTGATGCATTGACTGAGTTGGGAGCCTTTATGCGAACCGAATTTTTATGTATTTATGTATTAAGAGTAGCTTCGGGACCCAGGGTGAAGTTAGCTAGCTGTAAAAGTGCTTTAAACCCCCCGGTGGTTTGCTCTACCGACCGTTCTAAGGCGGTGGTCCCGGTGTTAGTCTTACTCTTTGTTGCTTTGTGGTTTATTCTACGAGGCGATTTGTTGTATGTCTTTCCGTGTGTCATTTTGTTCTTGTGTTTTTCAGTCCTTTTAGTATTGCGCTTACCTCGCTTGTGGAAGAGAGAGCTAATCTTAGTGCTTTTCGTACGTTTGTTCGGTTTGTGCTTGTTTAGATTTGTCGGTTTCCTCTTCCTCTTGGGGTCTGAGAAGGGCTGCGGTTTGTGATTGTGGCACTCCCTGGACTTTTCTCTTACCTTTTTAGCGCTTTTCGTACGCTTGTTCGATTTGTGCTTGTTTGGATTTGTCGGTTTCCTCTTCCTCTTGGGATCTGGGAAGGGTTGCGATTTGTGATTGTGGCACTCCCTGGACTTTTCTCTTACCTTTATTTTCTACATTAACATATGAATCAGGTATCCGCGCATTACGACCTTCTTTGTTGTTGCTTGTCCATACATTGTTTCATTCGATACGACTGGACGCAAGTCCGGGCACATCATCTTCTAATATTTAAATATAGCTTGCTATGTGCAAAATTCTAGATTATCATGTGCATCCGCGCATTCTGATCTTGTTCTTCGCTGCTCATTCATGCATTGTTTCATTCTATATGATCTGCCGTTACTCCGACACATCATCTTCTAATAATTAAATATAGCACGCTATATGCGAAATTCTAGACTAGCATGTAATTTGCGCATTCTGATCTTTTTATTGCTGTTGATTCATACATTGTTTCATTCGATACGATCTGACGTTACTCCGATACATCATCTTCTAACATTTAAATAAGGCTAGAGAAAGTTAAATATTAGATTCTCATCCAGATTTTAGAAAAAAAAATGGAGTGGGTGGGTGGAATTTATTTTTTATTTTTATTCCTGAGCCGTACAGTGAAAAGGTCAATCATAGCAAAACAAGATAACTGACAGTATCATGTACAAACAGAAGAAAATCTCGTTTTAATACTAATTCATTTCAGTTCTTAAAAGTGATATAAAATCTGTTTTTCAGCAAAAGTCCAGTTACGTCTGAAAAAATTTTCCACCTCGAAATTTTTCATTTGGTCAGATTTTTAGGGGAGATGGGGATGAGAATCTGGTTATTAATTTACTCTGGCCTGAAGCTTACTAAATGCGAAATTCTAGATTAGCATGTGCATCCATGCATTCTGATCTGGTTCATTACTGCTTGCCCATACATTGTTTCATTCGATACGATCTATCGTTACTCCTGCACATTGTCTTGACATAACATAAAAGAAGCAATAATGCATGAGCGTCATCGTGATTGTTCACAGATCAGATTGTTCACAGATCGAATATTGTAGCTATTCTAACCCTGCAGTGATATTTAGACAATCTATTTCCATTACTATTACCATACACTGACAATCTGATATTTAGGCAATCTGTTCTTCTCATAAATACTAATTGGCGATCTGTTAAAGACACATTTTTTTCCTTCTTTGGCTGGACCCCCACTTCATGATCACCCCCAATATACAGTCCTGATAACAGAGCACACATCAAAGGCTTATCTTATCTAAGTGATTATGGAGTCTTTATAAGACTGTCAGGTCTCCTTAGGTGGGGCCCTGTAGGGTTAATTCATAAAATTGAGCAGTATCCAATATGTTACTTTAGAACCAAATAAATTCATTTGCAAATTTTGCATTTAATTTGTTGATTTTATTTGTTGATTTGTATTTTATCACTTTATTTTTTTATTTTTTTATTTTTGATAGTTTTTTTTCCTAAATACAAAAGTGTTGTTTTTTCTTGCATTGTGAAAAAAAGTACAAATAAACTGAAACAGAAATATAAAATTGAAAATATTTATTTATTTATTTATTTTCTAAAGTAAATAAGAACACTGCACAATCATTCCATTTCCATTTCAGTAAAACAATATATTATGGAATATGTCAAAAAGTTCTTAGACAATTTAGAATGTGTATTTTATGCCCAAAAGCTTCTCTTTTTCAATGAATACATAAATTACTAAATAAAATACTATCTATCTTCCTAATTTTCTGTATTTGATCAAAAGAAACAGATAAAGAGGGCATTTGGTGATAAATTAGCATATAGGCATAAATATCTGTATTTCTCCATAAAATATGTTGTGTGTTTCATTAGAACTGCCTGGGAGAGGTAATTCTAATGAATAAAAACCAGGTATATTTTATTGAATAAACAGAAAAAATCATCAAATTATCACCAAATTACCCATCTTATCTGTTTCTCTGTCTTCATCATAAACTTTGCCGATATAAAATCTAAATTTCCCTTATCAGGCCCCTACCTGTAAGGGTGGCCAAAGTCACCAAGAATTTCTTATCTTCATCTCCTTAGAGTCATTAGGGTGTTATGCAATCCAAAATGTGTCTTTAACTCATTCGCATGTGAAATTGTTCGTTAAAAGATCAGCTTTAGAGCGTGATTTAAGAATGATTTGTTGTGGCAATCTTGAGACAAATATTTTTGTTTTGGGTAGGCTTCACAAAATAGAATAATTCTTTTGAAAACACAAAATCATCTCTATTTAAATTGTTTTAGCAAAAGTAAAAAAAATAATAATAATAAAAAATAAAATAAAATAAGTACAATTTATGTAGATACATATTATTTAGTTGTAAAAAAAATGTAGTTTAATATAGTCCAACAGGTAGTTATGACCTGGTCCAACTGAAATTGGTCTAAGGAATACACCTCATTGGTCCAACTGAAAATCACTTGGTGATTTGGTACAATGAATACAGGGCTTTAACTCAAGTTACTGCAAAATGCATTTTGTAACAAGGGTTAAAAACAAAATAAGTGAGAATAGCCTATCAATTGAAATGGTAAATTCAAGCCATTTATGTACATCTAAAATAATAATGAAATACCATTATTAAAATATTTTTTGGAAAGGCAATTGTTATTGAAAGCCCAACTGATTCGGGGTCCAACTGAACCTTAACAGATGACAAATTGATGACATTTTTTCTTATTTTTTTTCCCCATAAGACAGGTTTTGAAATTTTATGCAAATTGTCTAGACTGAAGACAATTTGTATGGAATGTCAAATCCTGTGGAAACAATTTGTATGAAATGTCAAAACCTGTTTTCAGGGAAAAGTAAGAAAGTTATTCAAAATGTCATCTGCAGAAAATTTTATACAGAGTACATTTAATTGTCAAAACAAGTTGATTGTAGTGTGAAAATATTAGGCTTCACAAAATATAATAATTCTTTCGAACATACAAAATTATCTCAAGTAAAATTGTTATATCAAAGTTAAAATAAAAAAAGAAAATGAATACAGTTTACATAGATACATATGATTGAGTTGTAAAAATGTGGTTTAATATGGTCCAAAGGTATTTATTATCTGGTCCAACTGGAACTGGTCCAAGGAATACACCCCCTTTGGTCCAATCACTTGGATCTGCAGTCCAAGGTCCAAGCGATTTGGTCCAAGGAATACAGGGATTTAAGCTCCTTTAACTCAAAAAAAGGTAAAAGAAAAGTCCAGGGAATGCCACAATCACAAACCGCAGCCCTTCCCAGACATCAAGAGGAAGAGGAAACTGACAAATCCAAACAAGCACAAATTGAACAAACGTACGAAAAGCACTAAGATTAGCTCTCTCTTCCCCAAGCGAGGTAATCGCAATACTAAAAGGACAGAAAAACACAAGAACAAAAACACATTGTAAGACATACAACAAATCGCCTCGTAGAATAAACCACAAAGCAACAAAGAGTAAGATTAACACCGGGACTACCGCCTTAGAACGGTCGGTAGAGTAAATCACCGGGGGTTTAAAGCACTTTTACAGCTAGCTAAGTCACTGCAAAATGCATTTTTAAAGGGGAAGTTAAAATTAAATATGCGGGAATAACCTGCTGAATGAAATGGTAATTCCAAGCCATTTACATATATCTAAAAAAAGGTAAGAGAAAAGTCCAGGGAGTGCCACAATCACAAACCGCAGCCCTTCCCAGACCCCAAGAGGAAGAGGAAACCGACAAAATTATGTACAAAAAAAAGGCAAAAAAATAATGATGATACTATAAAAATATTTTCTTGGTAAAGGCAATTTCTTACTGAAAGTCCAACAAAGGTCAGATTATTCTAAACATAATACATATACTTGATCCAATTCGGGGTCCAATTGAATCTTTACTACTTTCTAGGCTAATTCAGCAGATGACAAATTGATGACATTTTTCTATTTATTTATTTATTTATTTATTTATTTATTCATAAAACAGGTTTTGACATTTAATGCAAATTGTCTCCACTGAAGACAACTTTGTATGGAATGTCAGATCCTGTGGAGACAATTTGTATGAAATGTCAAACCTGTTTTCAGGGTAAACTTTAAAAAACAAAAAACAAAAAAAACTTCAAAATGTTATCTGCTGAGAATTTTATACAGTGTACTAAGACTTCAAAACTTTTAATTGTCAAAACAAGTTAATTATAGTGTGAAACTATTGGCCTTCACAAAATATATGAATGCTTTCTAAAATATCAAATTATCCCAATTAAAATTGTTTTATCAAGAGAAAAAAAAATAAAATGAAATAAAATGTGAATAAATAAATAAATAAAATGAAGACAATTTACGTAGATATTTATTACTTTAGTTGTAAAAACATGGTTTAATATGGTCCAACAGGTATTTATGATTTGGTCCAACTGGAATTGGTCCAAGGAATACACCCCATTTGGTCCAACTGATAATCACTTGGACCAGTCCAAGTCCAATGGTCCAAGTGATTTGGTCCAAGGAATACTCTGACCCCTAAAATGTGTTTCGTGTAAATGCTATACTGTAACTAGCTATAATGTGGATTTTAAGAGAAATTATTTTTTGAAATCAAATTTCAACCGTACAATTTTGTTTAAAACAAGAAAATATTATTTATTACATTGTCAATCAAAACTACATTATTAAATGCCATAAAATTGCAAATTTAGGGAAAAAATGCATATTTTATGTTTTAAAGTTTTAATCGAAAATTCAAAAATGGCATCACAGAATGTTGCATTGTGGGATATAAATATAGCATTGTAGGTTATATTTCTATTTATATCATTGAAGTTTTTTCGGATGTGACAAAATGTCCTATTTGATTTCATCTGGCATAACATCGCAATTGGGTGGACTTTTATGCGATTTTTGGCAAAATTATTCACATTGGCAGCTCTATCAGTATATATTAATTGAAATAGTAAAAATCTTTGTCATTTGATCTTTAAGACACCAACCTGTCCAGAACCTTTTTTACAGATATTTGAGACATGCTTATTAAACTTTAAGCTTAAATTTAAAATCTGTTGACACATCTAAAAGCTTAGGTTCTTCTTCACGTTTTATGATACACCCGTTTATTAGGTCATAATTTATATACTCGTCTTTAGTCTTAGTGCCGACAGTCAGAATCTAAAATTTATCAGTGTTAGCTTAAACTTCGTAGGGCGTTTTCGGGGTTTTGTCGCGGGCGCGGTGCCTTGTTGGAGAAATGTGGCTTCAGTCTGAAAACTCTTCTGCAACAAGGAATATCGGAGCCCGAATTTTGCGGTGACTTGGTGTGCGGATTTAGAAAAATTGTGGGTGGGTCTGGCTTTTCGGGGCGGTTCGGGGGGCTTGTTGACCGTTATAAAGGGGTTGCTGTGGCCTGGATGTTGTGCGGCGGACTGCGTGCCTGGTTGTCGGCCCGGTCGTTGTTGGTGGCTGTGCTTCGCTCTTTGGTTGCGCGACGGCGGTTCGGGCCTCAGACTCGGTGACGGCCTCTTCGTAAAACTTTAACCAGTGGGTTGGGGCTTGACGATATGTCTTTGGCTTGGCCCGCCGTGGTTCAACTATTGGTTTTCATTTACTCTGGCATACAGTAGAATTAGCCATGAGTACTCGTCTTTGTTTATTATAGTGATTAATTTGATTTTTATGTTTTCGCTTTGATGCATTGACTGAGTTGGGAGCCTTTATGCGAACCGAATTTTTATGTATTTATGTATTAAGAGTAGCATCGGGACCCAGGGTGAAGTTGGCTGGCTGTAAAAGTGCTTTAAACCCCCCGGTGGTTTGCTCTACCGACCGTTCTAAGGCGGTGGTCCCGGTGTTAGTCTTACTCCTTGTTGCTTTGTGGTTTGTTCTACGAGGCGATTTGTTGTATGTCTTTCCGTGTGTCGTTTTGTTCTTGTGTTTTTCAGTCCTTTTAGTATTGCGATTACCTCGCTTGGGGAAAAGAGAGCTAATCTTAGTGCTTTTCGTACGTTTGTTCGGTTTGTGCTTGTTTAGATTTGTCGGTTTCCTCTTCCTCTTGGGGTCTGGGAAGGGCTGCGGTTTGTGATTGTGGCACTCCCTGGACTTTTCTCTTACTTTTTTTGCCTTTGGTTATCGGAAAAGCAGCTGATTAGAGATCTATCTATTTGATCACTGTGCCTTTTTGTTTTTCTATTGGCTTTCTTTCTGCAGTCAGTTGCATTCGACCATTACCATTACCATTACTCCATGCACGTGGGACCTCCCAATCAAAAGGACGGAGCACTGTATTAACATTATCCTTGCCAATGATGATAATGGAGCATATTCGTATCAGAAAATTTCTCACCTCGTGCGGGGCTCAAACGCGGGACCTACAACCAGAGGCTAATGCATCAACCACAACACTACCACGCTGCCATGTCACTGGGTTGTATGGCTAATTCAAGAAGTGCGCGACAAAGAAAGAAAGAAAAAAGAGAGAAAGAAAGAAAGACAGACAGATAGAAAGAAAGAAAAAAAGAAAGAAAGAAACCGGATGAGCAATGTAAACTTTTTACAAACAACAGTCAGAGGTATTCTAATATGCACACCTCTAACGGGGGGGGGGGGGGGGGGGGAAGCTGAATGAGGGATTTGAACTCTTAATTGGCCTCTGCAGCAACCATAGTTAGAGGTAAATTATTCTGAAGTGGGGTGATCCGGCAAAAGAAAAAGAATACATCAGCGTACGACATTGTGAATCATATGATCCTCTGGTTATTTTATTTCTATGGGTCAAATGTGCAAAAGAATAAAACACAAGATAGGATCTTATAATCAGGTGTGTTTTTTTTATTGTTGCTGTGTTTTTTATCCGGTCATCTCAATCAATATAATTTACAGTTTTGTTTATATATTTGAGGCTGCCATGTCTGTCTATCTGCTTAAAGTTCCTCCGGTAACTTATACGGAGCACACGTCCAATGCCTTAAAACGGGCTTGAATTTGTTTGTTTGTTGTTGTTGTTGTTTTTTTTTTGTTGTTGTTGTTGTTGTTTTTTTTTTTTTTTTTTTTTGTTTTTTTTTGTTGTTGTTTTTTGTTAATTTAAAGAGCTCAAAGCTGGTGAATTATTATATACAGTATATGTGCTGTAACTTCTTTACACTTTTGCTGTCTCTTGTGCATTATCGAGAATTCGAAGACTGCCTCAGGGCAGCTGTCAATCAATCAGTCAGACTTTTAACGTAGCCGGGCAACAGAGTCACATAGGGGCTACGCCTCAGGGCAGCATACTTACCTGGTACAGGAGATACCGTGATCAGGGCAGCTACTCGCTACACTCGCTATCTGTGAATCTTATATATGTACTCTCTTGTACATAGTTCCAGTGACCCCAACTGTTCTGAACACAATCTTTCTGCGTTGATAACATTCGAGGCATCAAGTGTTAACTGGGTTAGAAACGCTGGTTCATTCAGCTGTTGGATCTGGGAAGCTGACAGCACTGTCTTTGTTGACAATCTCATTACAATAACATGCCTATTCAAATATACTGAAAATTTTGCCACCAAAAAAATGAAAATTTTCAGATAAAAGAAACTGATATTTTTTCTTATTTCTGCTCAAAATATAAATTGTGGGTATTCGTTAGAACCGCCTCGACGAGGTGGTTCTAACGAGTACCCACAATCTATGTTTTGAGCAGAAATAAGAAAAATAATGTATACCCCTGTAAACCCCAGTTTTACTCTATAAAAGTTGGGTTTAAGGGGGTCAAAATTTTATAGGCGTGTTTTCGTGATGTCTTCTTACATTCTTCTCTCAGAGATTCATGAAATCTGCATTCAGAAAGACGAGTTTCTGGTGTATTTGAAGTTTACACACAGCGTCCACTGAATGTTGATTGAAGACAGTCCTGTTTGCTTGAAATATATTAACACCTTTTCATTCCGCTTTAGAAAGAAGGGGTGTGGGGGTTATTAAATTATTGGAAAATCGATGGGAGACCGTAAAGGTCCAAAAACACCGCCGATATGTGTAAATAGACTCTTATGTTGGGGTTCCCTCATAGCTAGCTGCCTCTGTCTTGGACCCAGTATAGATCCGAGCCTCTGTGCAATTTTATATTCTACTAAATTTTAATTCGTAATCATATTGATAAACAGGTTTAATAGATTTTTATGCAATATAGTTTCCACGGAGAGAATGCCAAGGAATGCCAAACAGGCAGAATCTGGTAAACCTTGTATTTCTAAATGTGTTTCAGACATTGCCTTTGGAACTTCTCTAAGCTTTCAACATCTTAACGTTTAAGTAATTGGACCTCCAAACCATAGAGTAGCTTGGGATAACAAACACGGACCATATGTGGCCATTCTGAGATGCTTTAAGCCCCGGCTTAAGCCCACTACCCCCATATGGAACCTGTCCCCATCAGCGAATATGCTGTACGTCTCCCGGGGTTTATTTTCTCCTCTATATCTACTTTTTCAGAGGTATTTCTTAACATACCTAGGTGAACCCAAGTGAAGCGCGGATTCTGATATGTCTACACAGGTCCCGTCTAACAAGATTTGAAATTCCGATCATGATTGGCAATTCTGTTCTGTTCTGTTCTGTTCTGTACGATGGGTTTCATTTCGGTCCGATGTGAGATTATCACCAAACAAACATGGCTGCCTCCATGAAAAAGGACAGTTTTACCAGGGCAAAAGCAATTTTAGAATCTGTGGAACGTACCACAAAAGATCACCCACTACATATTTTCATTTCGAGGAGAGATGCGTCCAAACTCAACATTGATAAAGATAAACGGACATTTTACCTTTCAATTTGGACAAATACAACGTCTAAAGTAGTTGCTGAAAGTGAAAGTAGACCAGTACGCCCTCAAACACAACAAAAAAGCAACATATTTCAAAGAATGCTATCAGGTAGTCAGAATTTCCCAGAGATTCTGCAACCTGACTCAACAGATGTTGATATGGATCAGAAAGTTGATACACCGATTGGCCAGGATGTTGAAATCTTTGCATATGCATGGATAAGGGACTCACTATCTAACTTCCACTTGGATACTATAACTTTGTACTGCGATGAAGAGTTCAAACAGCACTATAACATTGATAACAATACTGTTTATGTCAGAGAGGTAACAGCATACCCTGTTTCAAGTGTTACTATAGGTGTTAGTACACATGAAACATTTCAATGGCTTACCAATAATCACTTTTCCAAGAGGCTTTTATCAGAAGTTAACTCAAACACAGTACTTATAAGAGCAAAAGATGTTTTTCTAGCACCATATGGTACCTTTCTAGAGGATCCAGATTTCAAACGATCATTTTACTTTGACATGTATGTGTTAGAATGTGCCCCAATACAGCAAGGACTTATTGCAATGTCAACAGAAATGATTTTGACTTACATGGGTGATCTTGTTGCAGAGAGACAGTTATTTCAGGCAAAGATGGAATCAATTTTGAGATCTCCAGAGAAAGGTGAAAAAGCTATACATGGCCCATTCAAAGACACTTTAATATCAGATTTTAGTTTAGCAATGAATCAGAATCTAAGCACACCAGAGATAAGTGAGGGTGAAGATAGGAAGTCTTTGTCTTTCAAAATGAAAGCAGATGCTATACAAAAAAGGAGACAGCAACAAAAGGGTAATATAGTTGGACAGTTCCTATATGAAATAGTTCAGCAACATTCAAAGTTTAAAAGAATGCTTTGGCGAGATAATAGAAAACAAAACTTTGATCCTTTATATTATGTTGGTATGTCCCGTAAATCCATGATAAAACTTGGACTCTTTCACAGCAGCTATGTATTAATCTCTGCAGTCTATTATGATGATGATGATGAAAATATAGAAGATACAAAAGGACCCCAGGAAACTGTGGAAAGACTCTGCATGATAAAATGTCTTGGAAAAGAATATGATAAATCAAAGAGACTTTTTGTCACTCCTCTTTGTCTTTTCAATATGATGAGGAAACCACCTGTCGTGTTTCCACAATATTTGCTAATGAAGGTGAGTTCATGAAATTTATTGGTACAGTCATATTATTAAACTTGAATTTTTATCTTTTTCTGCAGGAATTTTCATGATAACTTTTTAAATATATGTCTGTATAAAAACTATCCAAGATAAAAGTTGTAGAGGAAGGTGTTAATATATCCAAAAAGTTCCATGGATGTACATCACGAAAACACGCCTGTATAATATTGACCCCCTTAAACCCCACTTTTATATAGTAAAACTGGGGTTTACAGGGGTATACATTATTTTTCTTATTTCTGCTAAAAACATAGATTGTTGGTACCCATTAGAACCGCCTCGCCGAGGCGGTTCTAACGAGTACCCACAATCTATGTTTTGAGCAGAAATATGAAAAATATCTGAGTTTTTTTATCTCAAAATTTTCAGTTTTTGGAGGTGAAATTTTCTTTATATTTGAATAGGCGTGTTTTCGTAATGTCATTGAGCAGATTTGCTATACACTGATGGAGAGTACAACATAATACAACAATAAAGCTGTTTTTAACCTGTTTTTTAAATTCTGCACTTGTTCTTTTAATACTATCACCTTTTACTTTTTCTGTTCTTGCATCGGACTTTAAGTCGCAATCAACCCTGCACATGATCCTCGCGAGGGGGTGTTGCAGTATGGAAAGATAGATAGATAGAGTTTCAAAAATATAAAATTCTACAAATTCTAAGTCAGTGGTTGACATCCACATGCACTTATCAGGTAATGTATATTATTGACAGCAAATCATCGTTTAATATGTGCTTTTTCATTGTTATTTACATGTATAAGCATTCAGTCAACCTTGGTTTTAATGGTATAAACAGTTCAGGGTGTGAGATCAGCAGAGAATTTAGCTGTTTCTTCTCTTATATTCTTCAAGATAAGTGACATACTAAGATCATTTATAATCATCTAACTTAAACAGTTATAATGATATTCAATAATTATTTCATCTTTTAATCATAAATTTAATCTTTGGTTCTGGCAATTATTGAAGTGGAGAGGGGCAGTGCTTTTAACTAAAATTCTTTGGAACATCAGAAAATTTAATTATAAAACCTTCATCTGATACTGTGGTGCAGTGGTAAAGCATCAGATTGAAGATATCATTTCACACACACACACACACACACACACACACACACACACACACACACACACATGCAAAATCACCAATAAGAATCTTATGGAAGGATAGGATAGCTGTGCTCCCAATGGGCTAATTATTTTTTTTTCTCTGGTCCAAATGGATGGTGTGCAGGTCACAAAGGTTCTGCCTAAACAGTTTCTGATGATAAAAGTGGACAAATTCACATTGAGGTTTCATGACCACAGCAGTTCTGTAAATGTGGCACTCTAGACATGTGAGAGTCTGAGTAAATATAGCTGAAAAGCAACAGAAATTTTGGCTGCTTGTGAGGGGAACCTTCCAAAGGGGTCATTTAAAAGAGAATTTTAAGGGTAGATAAGAAATGCTGTTTTGTTTATAACTGTCATGCCATGGCTTCCAAAGGCACATTTCAAATAATTTCTATATATTTTAGTCCCTTTATAATGCCACTGCATTATAAATGAACAACACTCAATTTGGATTTATATATGATTTCACAGGCAAGTAAAATGAATATTCAGGTCTACTTGTTCTGTTACATAATGTATTAACACTTAGCATGCTATGGGCAAATACAGTAGACAACAAATTGATGATAGTTTTCGTATTCTTCCCAGAAAATAGGATTTACCATATCATGCAAATTGTCTCTTTAGGAGACAATTTGCTCTCTTTAGGAGACAATTTGCATGAATTGTTAAATCCTATTTTCTGGAAAAAAAAGATAAGAAAAATATTTCAAAATGACATCTGTTGAAATGTTACCCCACATGCTAAGTATTAAAAATGGATTTGCCACCTACATGTACACATGTATATAGCATTTGCCTAGAATTAGGCAGAAATTCTTTGAACTTGGCAGTATCAAAACATAGCTGCAGATAAGAGGGGTAGCACTTTATCTGGAGCTTTGAAAAAGTACTCTTTCGTCCAGATTGTTTCTTTGCTTTTACCTTCAGAGATATACAGGTATGGATGATCATAATTACAACCTGACAAGCAGCCAGTCCTGGAGTGCCCAAATTCCAGAGGCGAGAGAAGTCCACATTTCTATCATACCTTCACCAAATTACAGCCCAAGAGCGCCACATGATGAAGCCCTCAAACAGTACTTTAATGTGCCAAGGTGAGTTGCCTCATTAGGAAAACAAGCCTATTCAAATACAATGAAAATTTGACCACCGAAAATGAAAATTTTCAGATAAAAAATTCTGATATTCTTCATATTTCTGCTCAAAACATAGATTGTGGGTACTCATTAGAACCACCTGGGTGAGATAGTTCTAACACATACCCACAATCTATGTTTTTGAGCAGAAATAAGAAAAGTAATATATACCCATGTAAACCCCAGTTTAACTATATAAAAGTGGGGTTTAAGGGGGTCAAAATTATATACATGTAGGCATATTTTCACGATGTCCAGGATTGTGGAATTATAAAAATGTTTATACTTGTCCATGAATAAGTAAAAGATCAAAGTTCACTTGTCCAACCAAGATTTACTTGCCCAAAAATTGACATTTTTCTTATTTCTTGAAGAAGCTGTATGTTATTGAAAAACTTGTATTTTTATGAATGGGTACACTTGGTAGGGTTTTTGCCAAAGGAGACCATTGTTGTGATTTTCTGTTTGCTTTCCTTTACAACAGTTTCCTTCTATGAGGGGTTTACTCTAAAATTAGTCCTTTTAGAGTAGACTTCTATTCCGATGGAAGCAAAACAGTTTTGAGAGGGTTGTCCGCACCCCCCCACCCCACCCCTTAAAAGTTTATCATTTCCTTGTAGATTACATGCAAGTTGCATCATAGCTCCAGATAAGATGTTTTATGGATAGTTTTCTTATTTCTCCTTGAAATCATATGTTCTGGTACCAGTACTCATTAGAAGTGCCTTGTTGAGGCATTACTAATGAGTAGGTGAGGAACTTCTAATGAGTACCCACCAGTTCACAACATATGCTTTTGTGGAGAAATAAGAAAAGTTTATGTGTATACCCACTAAGGCTTGCTAATCAGAGCTGAAAAGATAATCAATTATCAGTCATGCTATTGCGAGCAATAATCGATTAGTAATCACTGGAGATTTGGCCATAATTTTACCTATCTGTCTGAGCATGACTCTTACCATATGTTGTACTTTGCTGTATGTATGTGATCTGACAGACCTGAGCAAACAGTGTAGATCCAGATGAGACGCTGCAAACACGGCGTCTCATCAGGGTCCGTACTGTTTGCCACTCATCCAGCTATTTTTAGACACAATATTGGGTAGAAAGTTGTACTTTTTCAAATTTTAGATTAAGTATGGTAAGGAGTTGAGGTGTCTGAATACTAAGGGTTAATAAGGTAAAGTAAGAGACACAGAAATTAAATGATCGATTATTAGCAAATCTGTAACGATAATTATTTTTGTGGAATTTATTGATCAATTAATCAATTATCCGATTAATTGTGCCAGCCTTTATACCCACTCATATCTGGAGCTATGTTGAATGAATATTACATCTCAAAGTCAAAGAGAAGGCAGTTTAAGCTGGAAATTTTGCCTACATTTTCCAGGGAAGACAACTTCAGCAGAAGTGGATATGACTCTCTTTTTCAAAGTTAGGTTGTGATTGGGGTGTAAGCATTCTCTTAAAGGAAATAATTTACCAATAGAAAAGCAAGTTCTTTTTAGAGAAGCCCCAACTTCCACTGAGAAGAGAAGCAAACCTATCAGTTCAAATGGGCTCCAAGGTTATATAACTTTTTTTCATGCTCAACTCAGCTGAGCATGAAATTTTCTCTGCTAACAAATACATGTTGTTGGCATTTTCATATTTATCAGCAGAGAAATTTTCATTCTCAGCTATGTTTAGCAAGAAGACTGTGCAATTGTAACTTTTGTTAGTAATTAGAGATTTATTAGCAGGACAATTTTTTATAACCTCATCACAGTCATGGCTAGATCTCTCTTTGGGATGTATCTGTTCCCTGTAAGAAACTAATATAGATGGTAAAACTGTGGATAACCTCTTTTTTCAGTCAAAAAGTGTTAATATTTTTCTTAAAATGTTAATATTTTTAGCTCACCTGAGCCGAAGGCTCATTGGTGAGCTTATCATATGGCAAGGCTGTTGTCTGTCTGTCTGTGTGTCGTGTGTTCACATTTTCGTCTTCTCCTCTGGAACCACTGGGCTGTTGAAGTCAAATTTCATGTAGAGCCTCCATGCGATGGGGATCGAAAGTTTGCATATGGGGTCCAGGTCAAGATAGCCGCCGTGCCCATATATGGTAAAAACCCTTCAAAAATCTTCTTCTCCGGAACCTCTGGGCCGATTTGCATGAAACTTTGTATGTAGCATCTGGGACATGGGCCCATCATAAATTGCATAAATGGTGATCCTGGGATGACCGTGACCTATTTTAGGCCACGGTCAAATTTGGTCGCATAGGCATTTGTATGGGAAAAAGTGAAAATGCATAATAACTTACTTAGGGTTCAGAATATCCTCCCTAAACCATATATATTCTTGTTCCTTATGATAAGGCACATTAAGTGACATGGATCTTGGGCCCCCAGGGGTGTCCCTTGGGGGCATGCCCCACCCCCTTCATTTCATAAAGTGCATAATATCTTGGAAACCGTTCAGATCATGAAACTTGGTATGTAGCATCTGGGACATGGGCCCATCATAAATTGCATAAATGGTGATCCTGGGATGACCTTGACCTATTTTAGGCCACGGTCAAATTTGGTCGCATAGGCATTTGTATGGGAAAAAGTGAAAATGCATAATAACTTACTCAGGGTTCAGAATATCCTCCCTAAACTATATATATTCTTGTTCCTTAAGATAAAGCGCATTTAGTGACATGGATCTTGGGACCCCTGAGAGCATGCCCCACCCACTTCATTTCACAAAATGCTTAATATCTTGGAAACCGTTCAGATCCCCATCCATAAATCATGTATATTCTTGTTCCTTATGATGAGGCGCATTAAGTGACATGGACCATGGCTCCCAAAGGGGTCTCCCGGGGGCATGGCCCACCACCTTTCATAAAATGTGTTATATCTCGGAAACTGTTCAGATCCCCACCCATAAACTATATATATTGTTGTTTCTTATGACAAGCTGCATTTAGTGACATGGATCCCCGGGTCCCCCGGGGGCATGCCCCACCCGCACTTTTCATAAAATTTATAATATCTTGGAAACCGTTCAGATCCCCACCCATAAACCATATATATTCTTGTTAATATTATCATTTTGAATTTTGATCAGAATGTTTGCCTTGATCAGTTCTAGATCAGGTTCTCAAAGTGCTATGATGCTCAGGTGAGCGTTACAGGGCCATCATGGCCCTCTTGTTCTTACTTCTCAGTGAAAACATATATTGTAAGTACTCATTAGAAGTTCTTCATAGCATATGTTTTCATAGAGAAGTAAGAAAAAAGTATTTATCGCATCAGTTCTTTTTCTCCCTTTCTCTTGGAGATGACACAAAATGACCTAAAGGGATTGATGTGTCATTAAACAAGAACTCAAACAACTCAAACAAAAGTATCAGGCCCCAAGGTTATAAAACGTTTTTCATGCTCAACTCAGCTGAGCATGAAATTTGTCCTGCTAATAAATCTCAAATTTCTAACAACTGCAAATTCTTTCTTGCTAAACAGAGCTGAACATGAAATTTCTCTGCTAGTAAATATGAAAATGCCAACTATTGTTGGCATTTTCATTTTTATTATCAGAGAAAATTTCATGCTCAGCTGAGTTGAGCATGAAAAAAGTTTTATAACCTCGAGGCCTGGTGTAGTTGTGATTGGTGCTTGAATGGTTAAAGAGTTTATTGCGAGTTTTATACTGTTTTTACAGAAATCATTAACTACATATGTATATTTCAGAATTGTATCCGAAGGTGATGTATTAGTTATCAGAAGTTCAGGTGAGTTCAAAATGTTTGAGTCACAATGTCAGAAAACGCACCTTCAGACATGTGGCCCAGTGAAGATTCAGATCAGCCTGCGCATTCTGGCAGTCTGATCACATTAACAGAGTTCACTTTGGATAGCCAAAGACACAAAGTTTCAGATCAGACTGCACATATGTGCAGGCTGATTTGAATCTTTGTTTGATGCACATTCCTGAAGGTATGTTTTCTCACTTTGCAGTTTATTTTGATATATGTCTTGTTGATCCATTACCAAAACATGCCTATTCAAATACACTGAAACTTTTACCAAAAAAAAAAAAAAAAGAGAGAAAATTTTGAGATAAAAAATTCTGATATTTTTTTATATTTCTGCTCAAAACATAGATTGTGGGTACTCATTAGAACTGCCTCAATGAGGTGGTTCTAACAAGTATCCACAATTTATGTTTTTGAGCAGAAATAAGAAAAATACTCCTGTAAACCACAGTTTTACTGTTTAAAAGTGGGGTTTAAGGGGGTCAAAATTATATAGACATGTTTTTGTGATGAGTCACTATAGTTACTTTATACTGCTACACTAAATAGTTGGACTCATACAGATAAGGGCAGATTGTTTAACAGGGTGTTCCAAACATTTCTAAGGGTTATTCAGTTTCATCAAATTATAATACTTAAATTCTATTTGGAAGACAGGCCTGAGCAAACACAGATCATAGCCACAGAACATACTTATTGAGAAGAAATAATTGATGATAACTCTGGTATAATTTTCTCCAAATTTCCATAAAAACAAGTTACAGGTACTCATTAGAAGCACCTCATGAAGGCATTTTAAGGTGAATTGATGCACTTTCAGGGGAGACAACTCTGTCAGATTGTATCTATTAGTGAGTGCACACAACACGTTTTTATGGAGAAATGGAAAATTTATCCCAGAATTATGACCAAATATTTCTCCTTAATAATCCTCTATTTCTTGTATTCTTGTAGTGCAATACTTCATTACTTCAGTATCTGCAATAAGACTGACACAATGTATCACAGAGTGCTTTAAGGGGACTAGATGCACTTGGTACATTGTTTCACATTTTTACAAGGGAGACAATCATTGTGACTTTCCTTTTAGAGTAGACCCCTTTCCAGAAGGGAGACAAAACAGTTTTGAGAGAGTTACATCCCTTGAAAGAGTATTAGTTCCCCTTAAATCTGATGATTATTAATCTTTAGTAGCCTCAGTCACAGCAATGTGTGTCATGTCCTATGTATTGATAGATAAGGAAATATTTGGGGAAAACTGACACCCACAGACCAATTCTTGCCATGTCAAAAATTGACATCTGAGGTGCAGAAAAGTACCTTATTAGTTATATTTAAGAAATGAAATTCAGATTTTGGGCTTGCACAGGATGATGAAAAACATTAGGCTATTTTAATGTCTTTGAAGCTCGAATGTACGAACATACCAGTTATTGTCTGATTTTATTGTATTAGAAGACACAAAGTCACTAAATCTTTGTTTTTAACTTGTAGATGATCCACAGTTCTGGCAGAACACAGGAGATGACACGGAGAATCGGTTTCCGTGTATTTATTTCAAGGTGGTCAGAGCTACTGGTCCAACCTCATCACACAAGAATTTCTTGTTGAACAAAGATACGTCGAAACTCATTCAGGTGAGAGTAATACAGGAATTCTCCTAACATTTCATACACAAGGTTTTCTGATAAAATGGCATATGCAAATACAGTAAAACCTGTGTAAGAGAGCCACCTTCGAGACTGACTTTAAATAGTGTTTGATGTGGTAAAACACTGTCTGTCTTATAAAGGTACATGTCATGTAATTTTGCTAGCAAAATTACATGACCTGTACCTTTATAAGACAACCACCTTTCCACATCAACCACTAAGATCAATTTCAAAGGTGGCTGTCTTACACAGGTTTTACTGTACAGTAAAGTTCTTCTATTAAGACCACCTTTGGGACTGTCTAAAAGTGGTCTTCTTAGTGAGACAGTCTAAATATTTATTCTAACACTCCTCCCCTATATAGCCAATGGTTTAATTCAGTGATTTATTTTGCAACAAATCACTGGGCAGAAGCGTGCGATGCTGTCTGGTGCCGTTCTGTCATTTTGACACTTTGTGGATGTCAGAGTACGTTTTCATCGTAACATCATTTTTCTTGCGTCAACAACATAAGAAATGTATGTAAACATCAGCGTTACAGTCAAACTTTTGACAGGATTCCTTTATTTGATGGCGGAAAGTTGGAAGAAACTGAAGGATACAATTACTATTTTGTCATTTTCTATGTGTTAGAATCGAAATAGTCAGCTCTTGTTTGTGATTTGTTGAGTAATAAGTCAGTTTGTCAGTCAGTTGTAAGAAGATAAGTCACTCGCGATCCACGCTCATGATTTGATCTACTTTACAAATGACCTGCAAACAGTGATTTATTACTCAACAAATCACTGCTAGAGCTGATCTATTTCTTAAATAAATAATAATAAGGAAGAAACAATTTGGGACTTGCGAAAGCTACTCTTAATAGGGGAGTGGTTTTAACCCTAGTCCTGCTGAATACAGATATACCCTGCCTTTGCAAACAGTGTAGATCCAGATCAGTTGGCTTCTTCAGAAGCCAACTGATCTGGATCTAGACTGTTTGTCATTAAGTATGTGAATTTATATCAACAATCTGAATCAATTAGTCTGATTGGCTGGCAATTGGAGGTTGGCATGGTATCTAAATTTATTCAGCTTGGCAAGTTTTAATATCGAGTGGTCTTAAAACCAGGGCCCAGTTGTTCAAAACTAACGATGTCATTAGTTAACGATTCGTTAAAATTTACATTGAGTGATATGCAAATATGCTGAAATTTTTTGCTAAAAAAATGTGAGTAGCTTTTGCACTCACATTTTTTCAGCAAAAAATATCTGAATATTGTGTATTGAATCTGCTAAAACAGTTAACGAAATGACCCTTAACGAGCTCGTTAAGCTAATGATGCTTTGAACAACTGGGCCCAGAATTTTACTGTAGTGCAGACTCTAATTGGACTGCTTATCAGATGGATCACAATTAGTACTGTTTGCTATTCCAGCAAGTATTTTGTGAAATAAATGCAAAAAAAAAAAAATTCAGGCAAAAAAGAAATGAAATAAAGTGTTAAGAATCTTAAAACTTTTAATATCATAGTTTGTATACATAGGTCTGAATTCATTCTATTTTTCAAGCTGTCTGTGCTAAGTGTACTTTAAAACTGTTAAAGGATTTGGGTTAAAGTGGCATTCAGAAGGTGGTTTTGAGAGGGGTTCGGGTATTCTTTGCTGTATGTTGATATGATGTGCAGCATGCAAAAAATCTTGCTCAAAGGCTCCATGTTCCTCAAAAATAGACATTTTTTACCAAAGAAAGGTACAATAAATTCATATATGGCATTAATACAATCATAAAATGTGACAAAAAATTGATATATGGTATAAATATGATCATAAATTGTGGCATCAGACAGCTTGTAAAATTTCAGATAGTCTCTCATTTTTGAACTGGATGAAAAAGAAAATTATTTTTATCATATCTCTGAATTAATGTTGCCAACATTTATACAAAGATATGTTAAAATACATTTCATTTTTGATCCAGTTCAAAAACAAGAGACTAACTGACATTTTACAGGCTGTCTGATGCCATATTTTATGATCATATTTATACCATATATCAATTTATTAAACCTTTTTTAAATAATAAAAAGAATTATTTTTGTGGAATATGGAGCCTTTACTCCTTGTCCTGCTGAACCTGGATATGCCCTGCCATTGCAAACAGTGGAGATCCAGATCAGTTGGCTTCTTCAGAAGCCAACTGATCTGGATCTGTACTGTTTGTCATTCAGTACATATGTATATGGATTTATATCAACAATCTGAATCATGTATTTTGATTGGCTGACAGTTAGAAGTGGGCGTGGCATCTTAATTAATTCAACATGACAAAGATTCAATTGACTGAGTATGCATTTTGAAAACAATTCTTTCATTGGTTTGCCTCTCAGCCAGTAACAGCTTTACATTTTTTGTCAATATTTGTAACCATTCATACTTTGTTTGTCAAAATTTGTAACCATTCATGGCCTCTGACAAACTTTAAATGCAAGAATATTTAGTAAACAAAATTGCATCAAACCCATGAAACAGCCCTTTGCTGAAGGCGTAGAAATTTGTCCTTCTAAAATTAAAGCTGTTCACAGTACTGTGTTTTCACTAAGTATTCAGACACTTTAACTCCTTACTAGTCCAAAAATCTGAACAAGTCAATTTTATTACCTGTTGATGTTGCTAAAAACTGATGGCAAACAGTGTAGACCCTGATCAGCTGCTGCATTCTGCAGCATCTGATCTGGATCTGCACTATTTGTTCTGGCCTTTCTGCCAGAATACTTAGGGTAAATATGCATTGACATGGTTTCATGGGTAATTATTTCAGATTGGTACAGATCACAGCTACATTCCAGTGATGATGCAGGTGTATCTAAATCCTACTCCACAAGGTTTCTGGGACCGGGACATTCTCCCTGGGTTGTCTGATTATGTAGATCAGCTGGAGAGCTTTATCCTTCCTCACCTTACCAGCAAGTAAGTGCTTCAGCACATTTTATGCCGAGCTAGTTGTTTTGAACCTTTTTATACAGGCTGTTCTAAACTATAGTAAATGTTTTAAAAATCCGAAAAGACTTAAATTAATTATCAGTCCTCATGAATGAAACAAAGTGATATTTTGCAAAGAATGGCAATTTAGTTGCCTCAGTCAGCAAAATTGGTTACTTACCTCAAATAGTTTTTAGCGCTTTTCTAGTTTGTAATAAAATTTTATTGTTCAGTTTTTTATAATATTTACTAGTGGTTTCCCGATTTATTTTTATTTTTTTATTTATTTTTTTTCAGAAAGGCAGTTTTTGTCAGATTTTTAACATTCCAAATTATGTAGAATCAAGTTCTGTCCGTGATATTCCCTGACATTGAGGAGTAAATTTTGATCAGCATTTCATTAAATAGTCCGAATATTTATTTACATAATGTAACCAAAGCCGTTTTAGGGATTGATTTAGTTAGTAGAAATTTTGTTTTAAAAAATTGGTCTATTTGGACAAAAGGTGTGTGTGTTTGTGTGTACGTGTGTGGGTGTGGGTGGGGGTGTATGTGTATACTCTTAGAGGTTTAATTCAATCACAGTGGTATAACAGCCATATATGTTGGGTCATGTATAAGGAATGACTGTGAAAGCTGACCTGTTAAACTAACTTTTTCTGGTAATGACATTTGTGAGTGACTACATGTATTTACTCGCTTTTTCCTTAGCAACTGGGTAAGCATGGAGGTAATTCAGATGAAATGCTACTTCCTACATTCCCTAAAAACAAATGCCATATGTACTCTGAATATGCAGATACCTTAAATCCTTACCATGCTTGTCATAAATTTTGAGCATATCCATTTTACTACCTAGTGATGTATCAAAATTCTGGATGAGTGGCAAGCAGTGTATGCCCTGATCAGATGTTACATTTTGCAATGTCTGATCTGTGTCTTCACTGAATGCTCAGGCCTTTATGTCCAAATACTTATGTATGGTAAATTCCTAAAATTTCGGTCCACATTGTCTGATAAAATGGCACATGCCAAAAGTACCGACCCAGATCAGACTGCTCTGTAAGGAGCAGTCTGATCAGGGTCTACACTGTTTGCTGTTCCACTAAGTATTTGAAGCAACAGGTGCATAAAAAGAAAAAATTAGGCCAGAACAGTATGGAATAAAGTGTTAGAAATTTTAGGACATTTACTGTAAATATGGCACCATATTGAGTATTTTATAGATAATTCTTGGGGAAAAAGTAAATGAGTATTTTGAAATATCAGAGTGAATATTTAACCCATTAAAGACTGAATAAACTCTCCCACACTGTATATTGGAAGAGTCCAAATTTGGATTTTAGATATGTCAGGCTATATGATATAGATATTCCTAAAGAAAAATTGTTGAACTATTTGCAAACAGTGGAGACCCTGATCAGATGCCACATTCTGTGGCATCTGATCTGGGTCTGCACTGTTTGCCGTTTAGGGGTCTCCAGTCTTCAGTGGGTTAAATTTAGCATATTTCATGTACAACTTCAGAAAAGGACCCTAATTGTATATGCAGAAAGTAAAGACAAAGATCAACCCATGTATTTGTGCGGTCTGATCAGGGCCATTGTGGCCCACCTTTTGTTGCCCATTTTCAGAATCATTGGAACATATTGATAAATAGCAGACACTCTGATCAAACTGTATGGATGTACGACAGGACATTGACTTTGTATATCCAAAGTGAAAGAAATGCCAAAACACCTGGTTTAGCTAATACATAAAAATAGGCTGGTGAAGCTTATTATTCTGTATGGGCTTTTTTAGGTCTGAGAGTCATTGTCCTTTGGATGTGCAGACTGATCTAGGCCTTCACTGTTCACATATACATACAATTTTCCTACATTGTGTATAATTTTATTTCAGGCATGGTTGTAAGAGTTTGAGTACTGTACCACCAGCCATACTGATTGCTGGACCTGTTGGCTGTGGCAAGACAACACTGGTTGTTGCTGTTGCTAGGAGACTAGGTGTACATGCATTTAAGGTAATCAGATAGGCAACATTATTAAAATTTTCATCCCCAATTTTCTGACATGGACTCTTCCATCTCTGAGTTTGGACACATCCATTGTTGCAAATAGGGCTTCAGCTGTAAAGGTAATCAAAGTTTTTGACAGGTAACCTCACTAGCTCTTTCATCCCTGAGATTTTGAAGTGAACTCTCCCATCCTTGAATTTGGATGTCCACTGATGCAAAAAGGGGTTTCAGTCTAAAATCCAAAACAGAATGGCAAACAGTGTAGATCCTGATGAGACAGCTCATTATGAGCTGTCTCATCAGGATCTACATGTTTGCACTGCTATCTGGTTTGATCTAAAGGAATAAAAGGGTTAAAGGGAATTGATACACTTTGAGGGGAACAGCCCTGTCAAAATTGTTTTTGTCCCCTTCTTAAAAGGGGTTAACTCTATAAGGAAAGACTGCACTTCTAATGAGCAGCATCAGCATATATTTTGTGGAGAAAATAAGAAAACTAATTAATCTGGAAATTCTCTTATCTAGAGATATGTATCCACTGGAATTATTTATAAGATGTTTTTGAAAATAAGTTCAATAATGCTTGTGAAGCAGATGATTTAAAGCAACTGAATACACTTGGTACATTTTTCACCATTTTTGTCAAGGGAGACAACTTTATGACATCCATTTTTCTTTTCCCAGAAAACAGGAACTGAGATTTCATGCAGTTTTGTCTCCATGAAATGTCAAATTTGTTTGCTGGGGAAATAAGAAAATATTATCAATTTGTCATCTGCTGAATTAGCCCAGAGTGTGGTAACGGTTAATTGCTTTTCCTTTGGTAACCCATCCATATGGCTGAGTGGTTAATGTTTCTGACTTCAGATCACATTACGTTCGACTGGAGGAAGAATTCATATTATGACAGTGGGACTTCACTGCATTATCACCCTTCCATCATCTCAGTTTATCTAAAATACTGTTGAAATAGGTGTAAACAAAGTCATTGGCACTTTTATTTTAATTGGAAACAAATAGCTTTTGATAGGAGAGGTATCCACAAAAATGTTGTTTGTTTTTTTGTTTTTTGTTTTTTTGTTTTTTTTTTGTTTTTTGTTTCTCCAGAAAGACATATTGTGGTACACCACAACCTCTTTATAACACTATTGTTGGGGCCCATACCATAAACCGTGTTAGTTAAACAACCATGTTATATTCAAACAAAAATGTATAGATTATATTGAAAAATGACCATTTATGGTCATTTTTCAATATAATCTATACATTTTTGGGATCTTCTTTGAACCGTGTTATAACCATAACTGTGTTATAACGAACCATGTTATAAAGAGGTTGTAGCATACTAATAAGAAGCCTGACTGAGGCTCTTCTAATGAGTTCCCACAACTTTTGTTTTCACAGAGAAATATTTAGTTAAATACTATACCTGGAATTGAAAAAAAAATGGTTAAATCTTTGATGGGAATACATACAGCTTTAAAGGAAGTAACTTTGACATGAAAGTACAATGTATTTACTTTCCTTTTCATGGGTGGTGTGGGGGACGTACTCTTAAAGGGATGAATTTGCTCCCGGTGGGAGCTACATGTAATCTTTTCTTTAAGAATAGCTCCTATTTATAAAAGAACTTATGAACAAGGGAAGCAATTCCCTTCTGCAAAAGTATTCTCCCTGCGAAAAATGTTGCTGAAAAGCCAAGTTTATCCATTTATCTTAAGCAAAGGCAAACAGACTGTATTGTGTATATATAGCACAGAGAAACATTTTTTCTGCATAGTCTGATTCTCACATCACTCAGCTTACATAATATACAGTCCAGTGAGATTGTACATTTTATATACACAGTCCCTTGACCATGTATAGTGTATAATGACTTTGACTAAAATATGACAGATTATAGATATGTAGCAAACCTATGCCTGCATGGATTGCATATTTATTTATCAAAGTATATTTTTGCTGTTTCGATTCTGTTTCTTTAGATCAACTGCCATTTCCTTGTTGGCGAGTCATCAGGGGCAACTGAAGCAAGGATGAAAAATGCATTTACTGCAGGTAATGGTAAACACACTTATGCATGCATGCATGCACATGTACACATTCTCTCCACCCCCCCCCCCCCCCCCCCACCACACACACACACACTTTTCATAATGAAATTAAATCATTGCTTGCAGAATGTGTAAAAACTCACAGATGGTATTTTTAATACAAGAATTCACTTAATGCAATACACAAAAACCTATTTTATTTATTTATTTTAAATCCACTCTAACAATGTTAATTGTGATTCTTTTTGTCTCTCAATAAATTAACAATGTGTTTCACACTCTTTGGAACCCAGTAAATTGTAAAAGTGTTTTGTGTCTGTTTTTTTTTTTGTTTTTTTTTTATTATTATTATTATTGTTATTATTATTTTTTTTTTCCTCCAAACTAACATATCCACAGAATTTTCTTAACTTATTAGTTCCTGTCTTTCTTGCTGTGATGTGCAATGTTAGGAAGGAGTTGATTCTTAGTATGATGGGTAAATTTTTCAGCTGACTACATTTTGAAATGTTTTTCTTTTTTTTTCAGAAAACAGACTTTGACATTTCAAAAAATATTACTAAGGAGACAGTTTGCATGAAATGTCGAATTCTCTGTCTGAAAAAAAAAAATAAGAAAACAACTACACTTTGTCAGCTGCTGAATTTACCCTCAGTGTAATAATGATTAAAATTTTACTTTTAAAAGCACTGTTTAATGAAAAGAACTTGTGGTGCAACAAGTGAATATTCACCATGAAAAGTGCAAGAACATGGTCAAACAACATACCCATGCACTCTGAAAAGACTCTTTGCTGATCAATACAGATTCACAGGAAATTTCCAGTGTTTGGAGTGAATAGTGCAGACATATAAGGCTGTGTAGGCTAGTCTGGTTCAAAAGTAGAATGCTGCCTACAGTAAAAATGAATTTATTCCTTGTCCTGCTGAATAAATTAAGATGCCACACCCACTTCCAATTGTCAGCCATTTAGATTCCTTGATCCAGGATGTTGATATAAATTCGCATACTAAATTGCAAACAGTGCAGATCCAGGTCAGTTGGCTTCTGATCTGGATCTACACTGTTTGCAAAGGCAAGGTATATCGGGGTTCAGCAGAACAAGGGTTAATTAACATAGCTCCAGATAAGAGGGGGCATCCACATTATATTTTTCTGATTTTTGCAAGAAAATACTCATATAATGTTGTAGGTACTCGTTAGAAGTGCCTAACCTAGGTGCTTATAATGAGTACCCAGATAATATGTTTTCATGTAGAAATAAGAAAGTGTCAGCTCTTTCTGGAATTATAAATGGATGAAGTGCTTCCTTTAATATCATTTTCTGCTATAACTCTTTGATTTCTTCATCTGCAGACTTATGTCATCTTATTGATCAACTGGCAGGTAGCATCTGGTCAGTCATGTTAAATGCTTGTTTTCCACACAGATTAACTGAGGTCAGTCTGTCTGGATAATTGTTACTTGCATTTTATGCATGTGCTAAATCTTTAAAAATAACATATGCTGTGGGTACTCAGCCTCACTGAAGCACTTCTAATGAGTTCATAAAACATGTGTTTTAGTAGAGGAAAAAGAAAATTATTTATATTTTTTGGTTGAAAAAAGTGCTTTAACTAGCCTTATCGGGCATAAATCTTAGTTTACTAACACTAGAACTTCAGTTAAGGAGAAGAAGGCTATATAGATAAATATTTTTTTCTGGTTCTTCCTTATACAGTATATACCCGAATTATTCCTTCAGTTCTCAACATAATTATCCTAAAATTTTAACAAGTCTATTTTACTGTCTGGCTGTATGTCGAAATGTAATAAAGTGGCAAATAATGTAGCCACTAATCAAATTGTTCCTTTGAAGCTATAATTTGAACAAGTCTGTTTGACTATGCTGATCAGGGTATTTGTTAAGGAGGAGTAGCGGGATAATTTTCTCCATTTCTCAGTAAAAGTTAGATATACCTCAGTATGTTAATTTTAATGAGTAACCACAACACACATGTATATTTATATGGATAAATAAGAAAAATATACCAGAATTATCAAATACTCCTCCTTAATAAACAAGTCTTCTAAGCGATATTTATAAAATGTAGTGATGGAATGGAAAATAGTGTAAACCCTGATCAAACTGCTCCTCTGTTTGTTCTAGGTCTGCACAGTTTTCTCAGGTCTGCATGCTGAAAATTAACCCTTGTCCTGCTGAATAAATTAAGATGCTATGCTCACTTCTAATTTTCATCCAATCAGATTACTTGATCCAAATTGTTGCTATAAATTCACATACTTAATGGCAGACAGTGCAGATCCAGATCAGTTGGCTTCTTCAGAAGCCAACTGATCTGGATCTACATGTTTGCAAAGGCAGGGTATATCCGGGTTCAGCAGGACAAAGGTTAAATATAAATAGGGTACTTATGAAATCATTTTTACAGAAATGGTTCTCATAAAATTGCAGAATGTACATTTTGATAGAAAAAAATAAAAAAAATACTTGCAAATATCTTAAATATCTGGATTTGTGAAATGATAATACAGTTTGTATAAATCATTACCATTCCCAGGGCAAATTCAGCAGGCAACAAATTGATGATATTATTCTTATATTTTCACAGAAAATAGATTTTGACATTACATGCAAATTGTCTCCATAGGAGACAACTTGCATGAAATGTCAAAACCTATTTTCAGTGAAAAAAAAAAAAAACAAAAAAAAAAAAAACATTTTAAAATGTTGTCTGCTGAAATGTTTACCCATTTTTAAGCATTAATTTCTTTTTATCTGATTCAGCTGGCCTGTATTCTCCATGTATTCTGTTGCTGCAAAGCATCCATGCCATAGGAAGAGACAGAGATGGAACATCAGATGGTAGGTTATCACCTTTTACCTTGTCATTACGAGAACATATTCAAATATATTGAAAAAATTCACCACCAAAAACTGAAAGTTTTCAGATAAAAATTCAGTTATTTTTTCATATTTCTGCTCAAAACCTAGATTGTGGGTACTCGTTAGAACTGCCTCACTGAGGTGGTTCTAACGAGTACCACAATCTAGGTTTTTGAGCAGAAATAAGAAAATAATGTATATCCCTGTAAACCCCAGTTTTATTATATAAAAGTGGGGTTTAAGGGGGTCAAATTTATATAGGTATGTTTTCGTGATGTTTATTCTGTTGTTCTGAAATGAGATGCATTGTGAAAAAAGGCTCATTGGACTTTTTTTTTTGTCAAATCAATCTTTCAGTGTGCATGCCCCACCCCTTAGCGAGGTCATATGTCCATTCTTTGTTTGAAGTTTGAGCAAATAGTATAAGTTCTGGGGAGACTGCACAAGTTCAAAGACTAGTCTTAAATGATCCATATTCCTCAAACATAGATATTTATTATCCAAGAAAGGTTTAATAAAATGATATATGGTATTAATACAATCATAAAATGTGGCACCTGACAGCCTGTAAAACTTCAGTTAGTCTCTTCTTCTTGAACTGGATCAAAAATGAAATGGTTTTTTATCAAATCTCTGAATTGATGCAGCCAACATTAATTCCGAGATACGATTAAAAAAATCATTTCATTTTTTGACCCAGTTCAAAAACTAACTGAAATTATACAGGCTGTCAGATGCCACATTTTATGATCATATTAATAATATATATCAGTTTATTAACCCTTCAACTGCCAATCACAACAATTGTCATCTGCTTTGTCATCTGATTGTGATTCTAAAAGTCATTTTTGCAAACAGTGTGGACCCAGATCAGACTGCTCCTCTTGAAAAGTTTGCAAGAATATTCAGCAGACAACAAAAACAGACAACATTTTCAGAGGCAGGTTTTCTTGGCATTTTAAGGGTTAAACCTTTTTTGGATAAAAATGTCTATTTTTGAGGAATATGGAGCCTTTAACCTTTGTTGTTCCCGTATGCTAAAACAGCTCTTTTTCCCATGATATAGCTCAAATATTTATTCTGTTATAAATGGAGCATAAGATGACAGGTTTTGTCTTTGTTGCTGCATTGTTACCCAGCATTCATGCCATATGAAAAAATTGAGATGAACTGTCAGATGGCTTTTCATAATGGTTTTAATATTATTTTAATATAATTTTGAACACTTTATTTTATACGTTTTTTGCTTTTAAATACTTTTTATACTTTTTTTTCCTAAATATTGCTTTACTGGAGTTATTTCTTAAAATACTTAGTGGAATGGCAAACAGTGTAGACCCTGATCAGACTGCTCCTTCAGGAGCAGTCTGATCTGGGTCTGCACTGTTTGCATATTTCATTATGTGAGACCATTTGGTGTTCAAACCTAAGCAAACGGTGTAGATGCAGATCAGACATGGCAGAGCACAGTATCTGATCATATCTACATTGTATACCATTCAAATACCATTTTTAGATACATCACCAGGTAACCAAATGAACTTGTTCAAATTTTAGGAAAAGTATGGATAATAGTTAACTCTTTGAATGCTGGGTAATTTTGCATGCTTTTTTGTCGTCTGTGGATTTTTTTTTAATCAACTTTTTCAAAACAACCTTTTAGGAATACCATCAGAGTGTCAAACAGTTTGGATCCAGATCAGGCCCAACATTTGTTGGGCCTGATCTGGGTCCAGACTGTTTGCAAAGGTTATCAGCAGACGACAAAAGTCTCCACTAGTGGGTAAAGAGTTATGGTGTCTGAATGATTATGGTAAATACAGCTTTTACTGACATATTGGGAGTGCTCCAGAAGTAAATTTTCTTTTCAGGAAAGAAGTCTGTTGCTAATTTTTCCAGTTAAACATGACTGTATACACTTTGTAGATTTTCCACCATTTTTTGTAGATTTTCCACCATTTTTTGACAAGGGAGACAACTTTTTTGACTTCTTGTTGGCTTATCTGTACACCTAGCTCCTTCTGAAAGGGGTCTACTCTAAAAGGAAAGAATTTTCTCCTGAATTCTTTCCTTTTAAAAATAGACTGTTTTCAGAAGGGAGCAAACAATTTTAAGAGTGTTGCCCCCGACATTGTATCCATTCCCCTTAAAATGCCACCAGTCAGTGTGAGAACCTCGAATGAAATAGTAAAATGAATTAATGCTTATACGTTATAGGCCTTGGGAGATATCATAGTTAGGCCCCTTTTTTAGCCCCTCTGGAAAAAATAAAATTTACATTTCAAAGTTTATTTTTTATTTTATGTCCCTACCCTTCAAATTTGGGGCTGAAATGTTGCATTTTTATATGTGTTTTTGTGTTTCAAAATTATTTTATTTCATTGACCCAAGCTTTTTCATATTTTGTTTTTTTTCCTCCCTCCTGATAAGAACTCCTTAAGCATAAAGATAAAAAACTCTGGCCTTAAAGGTAAACCAACCATAGGTCTACAACAAGTTCTTTATCAAAACAAAGGCATCTACTGGGTAAAAGCTGACTTGTGTCACAAGACAACACTAGGGTGATATATACTTATACTGTTAAACTGTCATTATTGCTGCAACATAGCTACAGATAAGAGGGGGTATCCACATAATATTTTTCTTATTTCTCGACGAATACATATGTTGTGGGTACTCATTAGAATTGCCTCGCTGAGGCGCTTCTAATGAGTACCCACAACATATGTTTTCATTGAGAAATAAGAATGTTAGCAGCATTTTTCGAATGAAAAAAGCGCCTTATCTGTTGCTATGATTGCATAAAAAACAGTGTCATATGCTATTAATAGCCATTGTCAAAAAGCTGTGTATTAACAAGGAAATACATACATTGTAATGCATGGCTGAGCAACTTTCAGTATGCTTGTACCAAGGCGAACTGAATTAATCCATCACAAGCTACCATGTCAGAGGAAAAACCATGGACACCAGCCTGTCTACTGCCTGGCCCCAGAATGAGCACAGTCAGTGGAAATTGCATTTGTGAGACACTGGTGAAAATAGGAAACAAAATAGTGCAAGAAATAACGCGAAAAGTAGCAAACGTTTTATATTTTTTATGCAATAATAGTTATGGAACATAAAATTTTTGATGCATTAATATTCACAAGGTCCCACGGAAGGTGTTTGAAACCTCAGCCTGGGGTCTCAGTTCTCAACACCTCCCCTAGGACTTGCAAATGTAAATGCATTAAAAAAACATGTTTGATCCCTATATTTGTTTTTCCATCAAATAGTGAAAATTGTTTCTGAATAAGCACATTATTTTCAGATCCACGAGTAGCAAGCAGTTTTCTGTCTAATGTCCTTCAACTGAAGAATGACCTTCAACAGTTCCCAATGATTGTTGTGGCAACCACTCATAGAAACAAAGATTTGACACATGACATGTTAGAATGCTTCTTACATCAAGTCTGTATAGAGGTAATCATGTTTATGACATTTACTGGATTAAAATTTAAAGTACCCTGTTTATAGCTTAGCATGCTGGGTAAAGATTTCAGCAGGTGACATTTTGAAATATTTTTCTTACTTTTTCCCAGGAAATAGACTTTGATATTTCATGCAAATTGTCTTCAAAAGAATGTGAAATGAAATGTCAAAGCTTTTTGTTTTGGGAAAAAAATAAGAAAAATAACGTCAGTTTGTGTCTACTGAATTTGCCAAGAGAGTACATATTTCTTTTGTTATAAGACTGTGGTGAAGAGGGGCTTGGTGGGTGGGGGAGGGTTCTCTTCCAAAACATCCCAAAAAATCTAAATCCATCTAATAAGATGGATCTAGAAATTTTAGGATTGTTTTGGAAGAGAAAACATGATTTTATAGGTAAATTACAAGGGACTGATTTATATATTTGTGGTAATATTGGAAAGATAATACCCAAATGAATTTGGAAGTAAAAGTTAAATGTTAGCAGGCAGAACTTTTCAGTATATATTTTTTCAAGAAAATATGATGACATTTCATATGAATCATCACATGACATGTCAAGCCCTGTTTCTCAGTAAATAAAAAAAAATGAGAAAAATGTTACAAATCATCTTCTATTAAAATTCAAGATAAAGATTCTCCATAGCTCAAGATGTTGAGTATCCCCGGATAAGTATTTTTCTTATTTCTCCACAAAAAAGTGTTATAGGTAGTCATTAGAAGTACCTTACTGAGGTACTTCTAATGAGTATGAACAACATATGTTTTCTGTGGAGAAATAAGAAAAACTGTCTGACACTTGTTTTGGGGTTGAAAAAACTGTTTTGGGGTTGAAAAAACTCCTTTTCTAAGGCTATGATTCTTTTGGTGTAATTAAGTACCACTGTATTTACTTCAAAATCACTTTCTGATTAGCTTTTGTAATCCATAAAACAACTATGCCTTCACCATTTCTTTGTGCTATACAAAAAAGTTTTCTTCCACCCCAGTTTGTATCAATTATTGAATTGGAATTAACCCTTTCACCCCGAGTTTCTAAGGTGAGTTATTGGCTTTGAATTTGGATGTGTGCATTGTTGAAAATAGGGCTTTCATTTAAAGAACAGAAAAAGAATGGTTAACAGTGTAGATCCTAATGAGACCTTTCATTATAAATGCTCTCAGTTGGATTTACAATATTTACTCTGGTGTCTATTTTGGTTAGCAGGGCTTGTGCGAATTATTTGAATTGATTTGCTGGATGCAGAGAAAGATGAGAAAAATATCTCTTTGGTATACAGTCAAACCTGTCTTAAAGGCCACCTGTATTAAACAATCACCAGTATTTAAAGACCAGGGCCCAGTTGTTCAAAACTAACAATGTCGTTAGTTAACGTATTGTTAAAACTTTGATCATTAAATATCGCATATACGCTAATATTTGTGCTGAAAAAATGTGAGTACCTTTTGCATTTGCAAAAGATACTCAAATTTTTTCAGCTAAAATATCTGTGAATTAGATATTGTACTAGAACAGTTAACATTTTGACCACTAACAAGCTTGTTAAGCTAACGATGTTTTGAACAACTGGGCCCTGCTTTTCATGTCCAGTCAAAGGAAAATACAGTTGACTCTCGTTATCTCGACCCCTCTTATCTCGATCCTATCACTTATGTCGAACTGATTTCTAAGTCCCGATTATTTTCCTTATATATTTATTGTATTTCAGCTTCGCGTATGTTTAACTACTTTTATGTCGACACTTTGGCTATCTCGTCCATCATTTTCAGTCCCTGAATATATTTTTCACAGTTTTTACTACCGAGTATCTCGAACTCGGACCATGACGAAGGAAAAAAAAAAGTAAGATGCGGCGCCGCCGGTCTCTCAGTTAATGAAAGTCATAATAGGCCATTGATAAATAAATCAATATTTTAATTTTCCCCTTTGTCCAGGTAATTACAAACAACACAATGTCAAAAATCCGTAATTATGAAATCACGTGCATGTCGAGTCGGGTTTGACACGCGGCGCTCAACACCGTCTCGTGTCATTGATTTGTAAGATAAAAAGCAGCTCAGAATAGTGTTATGGAAGATTAATCAACGAAGTTTCTTTAATTTATTGTTTAGATATGCTCTTCACTATTGAGTACTGTCCGTCTGAATGATATAGCGTCTTCAAGAAAAGTCAGTGCGCGACAGGTTCCGACTCAGATCAGCCTGTATTGAACAGGCTAGCTAAGTCTGAATCTTCGCTTGTTACTCTTTGGTCAGGCGGTGCTCTTTGGTAAGCCCAGATAAGGCTCATGCGTATAATGGAAAATTCGTGGGCATGCAGGGTGATCCGAGTCTTTGACAGTCGCACAGTCTTCTAATAGGAGTTGTCGTGCACAGCCTCAAATAGATGAATCACACGTGGGTACTGATGTTAACCCTTCCGACCCTGTAGACTGATAAGGATACCTGCACAAATAGTGTAGGTCCAGATGAGACGGCTCATAACGAGCTTTCTCTGCAGGATCTACAGTTTGCCGCGCTGAGAGGGTTCATTTATGCCAGGGGAGATAGTCCAATCTAGCTTACAGCTGCCGCTTAACATTGTAAGCGTTTTATGCAAAAGCGGAAACCAGTCAACTCTTTATCGAGTCGTCTATGCGAAGGGAGCTAATCCAAACCAGTTCATAACGTATAGCTAACACAACCCGGAAACCAGTAATTTATTTATAGCTCACATGGAAATCCAAATTTGCAGGAGTATTAAAAGACAACAAGAGACGTTTGAAATTTATTATTATTAACATTTATTGATGATATTATTCCAAGAGAACCATTGCATCTCCTAAAACAAACAGTAACAACGCAAACTGAAGTACGCGTAAATTATTTAAATTGCCATATACATGTGCCTTCCAGCCATGTTTTGGCGAACAGAGAGGCGAACAGTCGTCATACCTATGACGTCACAATTTGGTTGTCTCGAACTACTGATAACTCGAACATTTTATCAGGTCCCGTGAAGTTCGAGATAACGAGAGTCGACTGTATGTGTAAATTTACCCGTATTAAGCAAGCTCCTGTTTTAAGCTACCACTTTTTTGCTTTCTCTCAGGCACATCTTAACACAGGTTTGACTCTATCTGCTAAATATGCCTTTGCAAGGCTAAATATTAATCCTTAAAGTGCTAGTCACAATGGAAGTAGATATTTTTATAACAGTTCATGTGAATCATCTGCATAGCATTGTTTATTTTTCCAGGTTCCAACAGAGCTTGATAGAGCAGACATGTTTGAAGGTATATTACAGAATGTACCTTACAGTGGGAATCTGTCTATTGCTTACATTGCTCAAAGGACTGCTGTAAGTTTCAGTGGTTGTACTTTATACAGTCTAACTTCAGTAGCTTGAACACCATTGCCTTGTTTATCATGGTTTATTTGAACTCATTTTCCTCCGAAATTATTTGATAGCTCAAGAAAACAAGTATTTAGGGAAACTTTCTTATTTTATCTTGATATTATATGTTGTGTACTTCAGGGCTCGAGAAACTGAAAATTGCCAATCGGTTCAGTCATTTAAGGAGTTTACCAAGTCATTTTTTGTCACATTAACGGAGTTTGCCAAATGGAAATTTCAGTATTTTCCATAACCATTGTTAAAGAATTTCCGTATTGCAATTCACAAATGCAGATGCTAATTTATTATTAACATAACAAATGATAAACCAACATTTATTACACATGCTGAACTTCCCTGCACATGAGTTTCACAAATATAAACGGCAATATAGCTCAGTATTATCAGACATGAGCGATTTAATCTGCTTTCACTTTCACAACAACTGAGCACTCAGTCAATGAAGAGCGCAAAAGGGAAACAACAGGAATCTCTTCACTTTTTTGTTTTCGGGATGTGCTGCAGCTGGCCTTTACATTTTTAATCTTTCTATGGACCATTTAAAGAAAATAGTATTTTACCCTAATGCTGCATCGAGGCCCAGCACATCTGACTTCAGCAGGCAGACAGAGCACATTAAAATTACAATGAAGAACATTAAAGATAATTTTAAAATTGATTAAATGAATTAACAACAGGGAGGAAATGTGTGATCAAGCAGTTATAAAGTGCTGTCCATTTCATACTTACTGTAATAAGCACAAGTGCTGGGACAGACAGACCTAAGCAAACAGTGTAGACCCAGATTAGAGCTGCAAAATGTGTGCCTTCTGATTTGCATCTGCACTGTCCACCACTCATCCCGCAATAGAAAAGATGTAATAAAATAGATCTGATCAAATTTTAGGACCAGTATGGTAAGGCATTAAGGTGTCCCAATACTTAGGATAAATATGGTAACAACAGGTCTTAATTTTTTCACACGTCAATCAAATGGGCAGTTACTTATTTTTGACATGCGGATCAAGCGGCGTTGCGATAATGAGAACATTGCTCAAGGCATTTCCGGTACACGGTATAAGTTGACAAAGGTTTACTTTGCTTTATAGCTCCCGATAAGGTGTAAATTTTAAAGTCAAATATTAGAAAAATGAATTTTTATGGATCGATTTTGTTATGTATTTTTGAAGTGAAAATTGGTCCAGCACTTCAAAAAGTGGTCTCGGACTGAAGAACCGGCATTTTCTCTTCATTTTCTGAAGGTCAGCAGAGCTGGATCTATACTGTTTGCAAAGGCAGGACCAGCAGGATTATGGTTAATAAAATTTTATGATTTTAACCTTTACCACTCTCTGGGCATTTTCAGCAGACGACAGATTGATGATATTTTTCTTATTTTTCCCAGAAAACAGGATTTGACATTTCATGCAAATTGTCTCCTAAGGAGACAATTTGCATGAAATGTCATATCCTGTTTTCTGAGAAAAATAAGAAAAATATTTCAAAATGTCGTCTGCTGAAAATTTTACCCAGAGTGCTAAGCGTTAATGTCTTTTTCAGGGTTTTGCTCTGGGTGACATGGCTGCCCTGGTGGCTCATGCTAAGAGAGAAGCTTTCAGAAGAGTTCTCAAACTATGGTAGGAAATGCTTACATTTATAAATGGGGGCAGTCACATAACTCAGCAAGTGAAAATAAGTACTATTGCAAATCAAATATCACAGATCTCAGTCTCTGTACAGTCCAGTAAGGTTCTACACCTTTAGTTGTATAGATTCTTCAAGACAAAGCTACCCCATGTGCAGGAAATATGAAGGGGTCAATTAGACTCTATAAATACACTTTGCATTTGCATATGGGATAAGGTATTTTCCTGTTTTTCACACATCTAACTATTATTGATTATTCAGATATTAAGGTGACTAGATACACTTGGTTCCTTTTATGACATTTTATGCAAGGGAGACAACTTTTGCTACTTCCTGGTTGCATTCCTGGACACCAAACCCCTTCTAAAAAGGGATCTACTCTAAAAGGTAAGAAAAAAGTTAAAGCACAGTTGATAAGGCTTCTGCATTGTCTGCTGGAGGTTAGCCTAGTCATACCAGAGACTTTAACCCTTAAAATGCCAATAAAACATGCATCTGAAAATGTCGTCTGTTTATGTGGTCTGCTGAATATTCTCGCAAACTTTTAAAGCCTATTTTTGCCTACAGGCAAAAAGTGTGGACCTAGAGGAGCAGTCTGATCTGAGTCCACACTTATTGCAAAAATGACTTTTAAAATCACAAGCAGATGACAAAGCAGACGACAGTTGTTGTGACTGACAGTTTAAGGGTTAAAAGTGGTATGCATTATAGCTAGCTGTCTTTTCACTTGGTACTCTGCATTAAATATATTCTAGGCTGTGCTTATAACATCTTACTGTAATTATCCTAAAATTGTTAAGTTTGACTACCATATTTACCCTAAATTTTAGGAAAGATATATCTGAACAGCTGAATGAAATACTGAAAACCCAGGTCTGATGACTACCCAGTCAGCATTCTACGTAAATCTATATCGGGCCGTCATCGGCCCGTCAGGGTAGCTGACGGGCCAATGACGGCCCGATATAGATTTACGTAGAATGCTAGCTGGGTAAATACTTAAAGTATTTGGTGGTATTTGGTGGTAATGTCTGCAATGTGCTTGCTGAATGGCACACTATATAGACCTTGGTCAAATTGTATATTTTGAAGCAGTTTGATCTTGTGTGTTTATAAATCAGGTCTTGTCCAGGGCCCTGTTGTTCAAAGCATCGTTAGCTTAACCAGCTCGTTAAGGGTCGTTTCGTTAACTGTTTTAGCGGATTCAATATACAGTATTCTGATATTTTTTGCTGAAAAAATGTGAGTAGCTTTTGCACTGCACTGCGAAAGCTACTCACATTTTTTCAGCAAAAAATTTCAGCATATTTGCATATCACTTGATGTAAATTTTAACAAATCGTTAACTAATGACATCGTTAGTTTTGAACAACTGGGCCCAGGCTTTTTCTGTTAGTGGTGAAACTTTATAGCTTTTGCTTCATCTGAATTCATATGGTTTCTTATGATGCAGCTGAATTATTTTATTTACTTAACTATTTGGACAGATAGGCCGGAGCAAATAGTACAGACCCTGATCAAAGTGCTCCTAAAGGAGCAGTTTGATCAGGGTCTGCACTATTTGTCATTCCATCAGTATGTTTATGACACATCACTCGGTAGTCAAATGAACTTGTGGGATTTTCAGGTGTCTGAATATTAAACACATATATGTAAGCTTGGCGTCCCATGAAAGGGACATTGGCAAACAGTTCAGACCCAGACCAGATGTCGCAGAATGTGGTATCTGATCAGGGTCTACACTGTTTGCATTAAACTTCAGGTATTTCTACAAAAACATGATAATGATAAACTAAGCATACACCAGTTATATAGGAAATGGACCTGTCTAAAGAATTAAGGTAGAAAAGTCCACTTGGTGTAAATAGATTAAGGTAGTTATGGTATGAAAATTTTATTAACTTATAGTTTCCTGTTTCAGCTGTTCTAAGAAGATACGACCTACTCTACAAGAAGAGGAAGATTTATTAGCTGCTGGTATAGTACTACAACAAGTAGACTTTCAGAAGGCACTGGATCAGCTGCAGGCAGCACATTCTGATGCTATAGGGGCACCTAAGGTAGGCTAGTTTCTGTTAACCCTTGTCCTGTTGAACCCAGATATGCCCTGCCTTTGCAAACAGTGTAGATTCAGATCAGTTGGCTTCTGAAGAAGACAACTGATCTGGATCTACATTTAAGTACGTGAATTTGTATCAACAAACTGGATCAAGTAATCTGATTGGCTGGCAATTAGAGGTGGTTGAGGCGTCTTAATTTATTCAGCATGACAAGAGTTAATGCCTAGAATGCAGAGAAAAATGTTAGTGGATGACATTTCAAAATACCTTTTTTACTTTTCCTAGAAAATAGACTTTGGCATGTCATGCAAATTATGTACTTAGGAGATAATTTGCAATAGGATAGTGTCTTTTATGTTTTAACTCTTGCCTTGCTGAATAAATTAAGATGCCACTCACTTCTAATTTCCAGCCAATCAGATAACGTGATCCGGGTTTTCCAAAGAAATTCACATATTTAATGACAAACAGTGCAGAACCAGATCAGTTGGCTTCTAAAGAAGTCAACTGATCTGGATCTACACTGTTTGCAAAGACTGGGCATGCAGTTTTCAGCAAGAGAAGGGTTAATAGCATGCTGGGTAAAAATTTCAGCAGACAACATTTTGAAATACTTTTTCTAATTTTTTCCCAGAGAATAGGCTTTGGCATTTCATGCATATTGTATCCTTAGGAGATGATTTGCATGATATGACAAAGCCTATTTTCTGAGAAGAATGAGAAAAATATCAGTTTGTCATCTGCTGAATTAACCCAGAGAATGGTAAAGTTAAAGTGTGACACTGACTGGCTGATGGCAGTGTACACAGCTGGGATAGGCACACCTAAGCTAAGATAGTTACTTTTAATTAGTGACACTGTTCTGAAGACAGCACACTCTGATGGGATAGACACACTAAGCTAGGATAGTTTCTGTTTCCTGGAAGTTTTTCCTTTCCTTAGTAATTTCACTTCTATGTTTTTTGGAAGATTAAGTTATAGATAAACCATGGTTATTGTCGAGGTTTTGGGTATACTGTAAATTATACCATAGTTTGGTGACCTTTCACTGTCTGACCCCATGGTTATTGTCGAGGTTTTGGGTATACTGTAAATTATACCATAGTTTGGTGACCTTTCACTGTCTGACCCCAAACGAGGTGGAGCCGAGTTTGGGTCAGACAGTGAAAGGTCACCAAATTATGATATAATTTACAGTATTCCCAAAACCGAGACAATAACATGGTTTATCTGTTCTAACCAATGTATGGGACTGTTTTTTTTGTTTTTTTTTTCTTACAAAAACTATACTTTTATTTATTTAGTATATCTTTTTCTACTTTTTTACTTTTATTTCTCTTTTTTTATATTTTTATGGTAAAGTGGTAACAGGCAGTCTGATGAAATGCTGTACCAATTGACCTTGTGTACTAAAAAGGATGAAACACCCCACCTTTTTTGAATTAAACTAACGGAGGCACTACTGCTAAAATCTGATTGGTTGCAATCTTGTCAATCACAAGAAATTACATCAGCATCTTAATTTGGTCAAACTTTGTTGCAATCTGGTTGGTCAGCTGTAGCTTTGGTCATTATAATATACTCCAGACAGACTGTCTGGTTTCATGTGTTTTATTCAACAAAAAATGTCATTTTTAAATAGAAAGTTGTTCAGTGCAGAAGTAAATTTGAAGTTCCTCTAACCTTTACCACTCTTTGGATGATATCATCAGACAATATATTTGATGATACTTTCTTAGTTTTTCCAGCCAACAGAATTTGACATTTCATGCAAACTCTCTGTAGTTGAGACAATGTACATGAAATGCCAAATCCAGTTACCTGAGAAAAAAATAAGAAAACTATTTAAAAAATGTCATCTGCTGAAAATTGATGGTTAGCACTCTGGACATTTTCAGCAGACAACATATTGGTGATAGTTTATTTTTTCTAATAAACATTTGACATTTGGAGACAATTTGCATGAAATGTCAAATTCTGTTTTCTAGGAAAAAATACGAAAATGTTCAAATTGTCTGCTGAAACAAAATTCAACATACAACATTTTGAAATATTTTTCTTATTTTTCCCAGAAAACAAAAACCTGTTTTTTTGGGGACAATATCAACTTGTCATTGCCTGCGGAATTAGCCCAGAGAGCGAAAAAGGTTAAGGTGCACTGATGAGTTGACAGTCATTCTAAAGTACACCTGTGAGATCTATAAATAAAACCATGGGTTAATTTTCAAATCTGAAAATTATCCCATGGTCCAGCTATGGTATAATTTTCGGTTATTGAGATTTAACCTTAGTTTTATTTACATAGAGCCAATGGAACATCCATTGGTTAAATAAATCATACATGCACACATGTGTATGCATGCACACATGGATTCAAACACACAACATTCACACACACACACACACACACAGAGTTGTTTTTCTTTTGTTGTTTTTGTTTTGTTTTTGTTTTTGTTTGTTTGTTTTCTTGTTTTGTAAAATGTATGCAATATGAAGCTTATATATTTGGTGTCCTGAATGTAAAAAATTATATAAGAGGACAGTTTTTAGAGCCATAGGATAGCATTACAATCAAAGTATTTGTTTAATCTGCAGATTCCCAATGTTACCTGGGATGATGTTGGTGGGTTGATGGACATCAAATCAGAGATACTGGACACGATACAACTGCCATTACAGTACCCTGAGTTACTCGCTGCAGGACTTCGAAGATCAGGTGAAGAACCTAATATTTAACCCTTACCACTCACAGCAGATGGCAATTTGATTATATTATTCTTATTTTTCTCAGAAAATAAAGAAGACAATTTGCATGAAATATCAAATCCTATTTTCTGGGAAAAGTAAGCAAAATATTTCAAAATGCTGTCTGCTGAAATATTTACCCAGCATGCTAAGTGTTAAATACTATTTTTAGACTTATCCTTTTCTAGAGTCAGGACACAAGAAAATCTACATGAGCAGAATAACATACTGTTTTCACAGGAGCTTGAAATTTGGTCAGAAATGCATGTTAAAATGGCCCAAATTGTCTATCCTATAAGGCAAGCCAAAGAGGAATCATCTATCCTATAAGGCGAGTCGAAGGCGAATTCGCCTTCGACTCGCCTTATAGGATAGATGATTTGGGCCATTTTAATATGCATTTCTGACTAAATTTCAAGCTCCTGTGACTGTTTCCTGCTGGCGGCAATTTATGACTTTACAGCATTTCACTGCATAGAACCTTTAGTTATCATCCTTCAAGCATCTCAGTATGCCTTCAATACATTAAAAGAGACATAAAACACTTAATCATCATAACATACTATATTTACCCAAAATATTCAGACATCTTAGTTCTCTGGCTAAAATTTTCAGAAGACATCATATTGAAATATTTTTCTTATTTTTCCCAGGAAACAGGATTTGCATTTCATGCAAATTGTCTCTGTTAGAGGTAATTTGCATGAAATGTCAAATCCTGTTTTCTGGTAAGAATAAGACAAATATCATCATTTTATTGTCTGCTGAATTAGCCCAGAGAGTGGTAAAGGTTCCTTATCTTAGCATGCTTGTCCTGAAAATTAAACAAGTCCATTTTATTACCTGTTGTGGTGACTAAAAACTGCTTGATGTGTGGCAAACCATGTAGACCCAAATCAGAAGCCATGTTCTGGAGTGTCTGATCTTGATCAACACTGTTTTCTCAGGCCACTCTGTCCAAATATTTGAGCAGATATAGTAGTTAACCCTTGTACTGCTGAACCCAGATATGTCCTGCCTTTGCAAACAGTGTAGAACTGATCTGGATCTGCACTGTTTGTCATTCAGTATGTGAATTTCTATCAACAATCTGGATCAAGTTATCTGATTGGCTGACAATTAGAGATGGACATGGCATCTTAATTTATTCAGCATGACAAGGGTTAATAATAGCCAGCACATGAGAAAAGGGTACTCATCACATAAGGAACCGGCAAAGGCTCATTTATCAAATCCTGTACCATATAACATTATGCGATGTATTTATGTGAACTTAAATGAATAAAATACTCTTTAAACCAAAGGCTCAGGTGAGCCTGTACTTAAACGCAGTTATGCCAGAGCCTTTGCGGTTCACAGACATGTAGAAGGGACCTTAGGAAGCTTCAGGCAAAAAATGCATGTCTGTACAAGGAATGATCAAATATTTCTTGGCCCGATATCCTTAGAATGAATAAATTGAAATAACCCCCAATCAGTTGATAATTTTATCATATTCAATATTTTTGGTAGAAAGAATAAAGTTTTAAAGCTTTTGATTTCGGTAGTAATTTGCAAACGGGAAGATGTGTTAAACTGAGAAAATGGACAAAGTTGAAGTTAGAGCAGTCATAAAGTAAAGTAATGACCATTAAAACCCATGAGGATGGGTCTCCTTCTTACAGCACAGTGAAGAAATGGGCTGCTAGATGGAGCAAGAATGGTCTGGGCATCCTAACTACAGACGGAAATGTTGAGCTTGTGCACAGTCTGATCATGTGTACATAGGAGAAGAATCCTGCGTGATATAGCTAGACAAATAGGCATAAGATCTGGGGCAGTTCAGTCTTGACCGATACTTTAGGGATGTCCAAGGTCTCAACTAGATGGGTCCCCAGAATGTTGACCAAAGATCAGAAGAAGAGCAGGCTTGATTTTTCTAAGTATCTCCTGTCTCTGTAAGAAGATGACCCTGAGGAATTTATGCATCGAGTTGTGACCAAAGATGAGACTTGGGTCTATCAGTTTGATCCTAAGGCAAAAAAAAAGGACATGTATGCAATGAAAGCACCCTGGTCTGCAGGGAAGGTGATGGTTACCTTTTGGGATAGTCAGGGTGTTATCATGGTGGAGTATCTTGAGGAAGAGTGCATGATAAATGGCACATATTATGCAGAAGTACTAAGGCTGCTGTGTCAGGAGATTGTGAAGAAAAGAAGAGGAAAGTTGATTCGGTGTTCTGCTCTTGCAAGATAATGGACCAGCCCACACCTCAAGTTGCCTTGGCTGCTGTGAATATATGCAGCTTTGAAGTCCTTCTTCATCCCACGTATTCGATAGATTTAGCACATATCTGTTTCCAAATCTGAAAACACCTTTATGGTAAGAATTTTGAAAGCAATGAAGGCCTCATAAATGCTGTTGATGAGTACTTGGGGACCGGAAAGAAGGCTTCTACTTTAAAGGAATAAGCAAACTGGAACAACATTGGAGAAAGTAAATCGAGGCAAAGGGAGATTATGTTGAGAAATGATGGCACAATTACTGCTCTTGGTCATTCCCAGAGTACAGGGGCTGAGAAGTTTTTGATCGTCCCTCATAACCTAAATAGGGGACTGCACATGCACATTTAAGAACCACAAATCAGAAATCTATAAGGGCCCTTTTTTGTGTGCCAGCTTATATGTTAATATAATTGTAGGTGTGTTACTCTATGGTCCTCCTGGCACTGGGAAGACACTGCTTGCCAAAGCTGTAGCGACGGAATGCTCTCTCAACTTCTTGAGGTATGTAATGAAAACACTGGTATGTACCTAGAGTACAAAAGGAAATATTTTTAATAAATATATCGTATACCTATGGTTGAGTTGTACATGTTTTTTTTTAACTGAATAAGGGATGTCACATGTATATGAATTATGTCTCCCCCATTCAGGATGGGGAGACATATTGTTGTTCCCATGATCTGTCCATCCCCGTATGTCACAAAATTGTGTCTGCTCTATAACTTGAAAACCATTTGAGATGTTTTCGTGAAACTATTCAGAAATGTAAAGCACCATGAGTGACATGCAGAACACAAGAACCACAACTCTGGTTTTCCTACTTTCAGCGTTGTGGCCCATTGAACATTGTAAATAATGATTTTTATCATAAACTCATGTTGCTCTGTAACTTGAAAACCATTTAAGATATTTTCATGAAACTTTACCCAAAAATAAAGCATTATGGGACAGCATACATAATACAAGAACCATAACACTTATTTACCTACTTTTGGGGTTACAACCCTTTGAACATCTTAAATAGTGATTTCTGTCATATACATGTGCCCACTCTTTAACTTGAAAACCCTTTGAAATATTTAACTTGAAAACCATTTGGAATATTTTCCTGTAAGTTTATACAAATTCTAAGCATCATGAGACAATGTGCAGAACACAAGAACCCTAATTTCTGTTTACCTACTTTTGGAGTTATAGCTCTTTTTGAAAATTGTAATTACTTCAATCTTTTTCACCAGTGCTAAGTTGAATCTGCTGGCATATTAATGCTTACTAACTTTACAAAGCAGTACTCAAAAGGGAGAGATATCTGTTTTCATCTAGAAAAAAAATTCTAGTTTAATATAGTATGTATGCAGTTTACCTAGAGTAATGTAGGAAAATGTACAATATACAGTATATGTGCCTGAATGTGAGAAAATTACATGCAAATATCCATTGTTAAATCATTTGTTATTCATTAAATGGATATAAATTATTGAAATTGTTTACAAGTTTACTTCTTTATCAAATGAATCTGATATCTGATGTCTTAGTATGTTAACACCTTGTATTGGCAACTTGTAGTACATCTTTCACCAGATTCAGTGGTAATTTTGCAGATTTTTTAATATTGTGATAAAATGAATATGATCTGGAATTTTTTATTTAGATCCTTTTGACATACTATCCTTTTGAACTTAAAATTCGCATCCACAAAGTTTTTTACTACAGTTTCTCTCACGTTTTTCATTGGATTGGCTTGAAATTTTGAATATATTCTGCCTGTGACCTGAAGATGTGCATGCCATTGTGGATTTTTTATTTGGCTGTTTTTGATAGTTGTACAACCTTCACAATTAACATGGACCTTGTGTTCACTTTGGGATATTCATAGGAGGTACACAGCATTGGACCCAGACCTCGAGGATTGAGTCATTTTAAAATTATGTAGATATTTATGCCCCCAACTTTGAAGAAGTTGATGGGGCATATTGGTTTCGGTTTGTGCATTTATGTGTCCATGCATTCATCAAGAACAGTGCATGCTGGGGTTTTGAAATTTCATATATGGATTCCTCATGGAAATATATTTGACACACATTTTTTTCTTGTCTGAGTTATCTCCCTTTCTGGAGTTATGCCCCTTTGAATAAAATCTGAATGAAACTTGATGCATGCCATATCTTACAAACAGTGCATGTTAGGGTTTTGAAATTTCATGTATGGATACCTTATGGAAAAATAGCCAACCTGTATTTTATTTTGTCCTAGTTACCTCCCTTTCTGGAGTTATGCCCCTTTTAAAAAATCAGAATGACCTCATCAGCAAGATATCTCAAAAAGTATTTCAGATAGGGGCTTGAAACTTGGTTAGCTGATAGGGGATGAGAAGTAGATTTCTAGATTAAATTTAAAATAGAAAAAAAAGTACCATATTTTTCCAGAGTTATGGCTCTTTGAAAATTTTAGCAGTTTGAAGAAAATCAGAATGAAGTTTTTCAGCAAGATATCCCAAAATATATTCGAGCTAAGGGCTTGAACTTGGTCAGCTGATAGGGGATGATGAGTAGATTACCTGATTAATTTTTTTTTTTTTAATTCACCATGTTTTTTTGGAGTTCTGTCCCTTTGAAAATTTGGGCTATTTTAAATTTGTCAGCAAGATATCTCGAAAATCATTTGAGCTAGGGGAATGAAACTTGGTCAGTTGATAGGGGATGATAAGTAGATTATCTGATTAAAGTTGAAAAAAAAAGTCACCTTTTTTTTTCCAGAGTTATGGCCCTTTGAAAATTTTAGCATTTTGAAGAAAATCAGAATGAAGTTTTTCAGCAAGATATCTCAAAAAAGTATTTGAGCTAGGGGCTTGAACTTGGTCAGCTGACAGGGGATGATGAATAGATTACCTGATTAATTTAAAAAAAAAAAAAAATTCACTGTAACTTTTTTGAGCTATGTCCCTTTGAAAATTTGAGCTTTTTAAAATTTGTCAGCAAGATATCTCGAAACTTATTTGAGCTAGGGGATTGAAACTTAGTCAGTTAATAGGGGATGATGAGTAGATTATCTGATTAAAGTTAAAAAAAAAAGTCACCTTATTTTTCCAGAGTTATGGCCCTTCGAAAATTTTGGAAACTATTTGAACTATAGGGTTGAAACTTAGTCAGCTGATAGGGGATGATGAGTAGGATACCTGATTAAATTTGAAAAAAAAAAATAAAATCTTTGTATTTTTCCAGAGTTATGGCCCTTTGAAAAATTGGCCACTTTAAACTTTTCAGCAAGATATCTTGGAAACTATTTGAGATAGGGGCTTGAAAGTTGGTCAGCTCATAGGGGATGATAAGTAGATTACCTGATTAAATTAAAAAAAAAAAAAGAAAACATGATTTTTTTTTTTTTTTCTGTCAGAGCCTGTTTATTGACTCATACATTGTAAGTCTTTGGGACATAATGAAAACTATTTGAGATTGGGCCTTTCAACTTGGTGAACTTATTGGGGATGATGGGTAGGTCACCTGATTAACGTTTGAAAAATAACTGGATTAATTTTAACAGTAGTATGTCCGTTTCTGACTGGAATTTTGTACAGACAATCATATAGTTGGGGACATAGTGTTTTACAAACATGTTTCTAGTTTTCTTAGGGCATAATGATGTTTTCTAGTAGTTTTATAGCGTTTGTCACCAACTGCTGTTACAATGGGGTATCAAAAGATTTTGTTAACTATTGTCATAACAAGCAATATATCCAAGTAGAAATCAGGCTATACTATCTAAATGATGAAATAATTCCTCAGCATTCAGATGATAATTTTGACAAACAGGTGACAGCATAGTCTCTGCATGTCACATGACGTGGTCAAAACCTTGTTTGTCAAGAAAGGCTCTTGATGCATAAATTCTTCCAAATATAATATAATATGTCACATTAGTGTATTTATAGCTATAATAAGTAGCTAACAAGTTTTGAACACTAGGGGTGCAGAATAAAACTCTTTCAACCCTGCAAATCAAACCAAGATATTTGCAAACAGTGTAGATCCTGATGAGAGGGCTCATAATGAGCCATCTTATAAGGAGCTACGCTATTTGCCATTCTATTTTGGTTTTTGACTGAGACTCCTATTTGGAACAATAGTTCAGACCAGATTCAAAGATGGAAGATTTCACTTCTGAAAATTAGGGTTGAAAGGGTTAAACGTATATGTATAATTTTTCAGTGTAAAGGGTCCAGAATTAATCAACATGTATGTGGGTCAGAGTGAGGAGAATGTACGAGAAATATTCCGGAGAGCCAGAAGTGCCACCCCTTGTGTCATATTCTTTGATGAATTAGACTCATTAGCCCCCAATAGGGGTAAAAGTGGGGACTCTGGTGGTGTTATGGACAGGTATGTACAGGGTTCAGCCAGAGTTATCTTATGTGGCCCAATGTATCATAATAAATCTGAATAAGGGGACACATCCCATCCTACCATGGTTCCTCTAAAACTTTTTAACCTTGTTGATTCAAGAAATAGATCAGATCTAGCAGTGATTTATTGAGTAATAAATTCCAGTTTGGAGGTAAATTGTAAAGTAGATCAACTCACAATTGAATTTTACTCATGATCAGTCTGCTTACAACTGACTTACAAACTGCGATATATTTCTAAACAAATCATGCGCTTGAGTTGAGCTATTTCAGTTCAAACAATCTAAAAGTCAACAAAAATGCTATTGTTTCTTTCAGATTCTCCCAACCTTCTGCTATTATTTGAAAGAATCCCACCAACATTTTTGACTGGAATGAATGCATTTACCCATTTTTATAATGTACCTGAAGCAAGAAAGGCACAATACACAGTCAAACATCATAAAAAGGTGGCTCTTTCCGTCAGCTTTTCCTTCCAGTGACTTTATTACAAAACAAAATACAGGGTCTTCACAGTTGCCTATATAAGTGCACTGTCCTTAATATATTGTAAAATACCTAGTAATTCTGCAAGTTGATAGCAAAGGCCCTGCTCAGACTCTGTGGATGTGCAAGCTGATCTGGGCCTTTGCTGTTTGCCTATGCCTTCAAGGCAAGTTCAGATATTTTAACTTCGTAATACATTAACCTATAGATAATGTGCTATTCTATTCTGTTATTCACCCCCTCCACAGAAAAACGACCTTTCAGTCGTGATAAAGTCTTAATTCAGAAGGTCCCTTTAAACAGTTACCTGTATGACGTAGTTCCTCCCGCTCAAATGATCACGTGTCAGATTAGTTTCTGTGGACTTTGAATTGTTCAAGGATTATTATTCTGTGTTAGAAAAAATGGATTAAATTTATTCTACACGGTTAAAATTTTTATATCCTTGACTTTCTCTGGTTCTATATTCACTCCTTCTACTATCTATGTACTTATTTTCGAAATATCGATTTTAGATTTCTTGTTTTCTCAATGTTAAATTTCTTCCTTTGTTTCCGCGTCTGTCGATGCATTTCGCCCGCGGCAACTGTGGCCATATAAAAGCTAAATGGGATACACATCTATCTTGTTTAACTTGTAATTCTTGCACACGTATTTCTCCATGTTATATTTGCAGTTCCTGGACACCAAAAGTTTGGGAATCTAGCAGAACGAAGACGTCTTTATGCCACTAGAAAATCAGTTATGACGCAGAAGAGAAAACAGAAGAAACAAAAGAAAACCAAGAAGTCCCAGTCAGACATGTCTGACAGCGGGACAGTTGATGGGAACACCGCCCCTCATAGCTATACTGCTCGGGGCAGGACCCATCAAGGTGGCAGCCCGGCGGACTTAGACTCTGACCGGGCATTAAGCCCACCAGTCACCGGTCACTGGTCATCCAGTCACCGGTCAACCAGTCACCAGTCAACCAGTCACTGGGCAACTTATCTCCAGTCATCCAGTCACCGGTCATCCAGTCACCGGTCAACCAGTCACCAGTCAACCAGGCACCAGTCAACTAGGCTCCAATCAACCAGGCATTGGTTTACCGTCATTCGCATATGACCTACAAACACAAATTCCGCCTGGTTATATACCTATAAATGTGCCTGTACAAAGCTACGCTCCGTCCATAAGTAGCCACATTTCACATGGTAGTGTCCACAGACTATCCAATGTTTTAATTCCTGGACATGAACGTTCTGAAAGACTAGAACTTCCTAATCCAGCTTCTTCCTCTAGACAGATAATTCCACTCGAACCTGATTTTTCGCAGGTCTCAGATCCGAGTGTAATGATTGAGCCTACTAATTCAAATGAATTATCTATCTCCAGACCTTCAAGGAAGGATCAATCTAAAAGAGAGCATAAATCTAAAAAGAGAAGAAGACATCGATCGTCCTCTTCTTCTATCTCTACTTCTAGATCAGACTTTTTGGGTTCTTCTCGGCGAAAGAAAAATTCAAAGAGATCTAAGCACTCTCATAAAAAGAGAAGAAGACGATCGATGACGCCTTCTTCTTCATCAAATTCCTATCAATCTCAACTTGACATTGGTAGATACACAAGGGCTCATAAATCTCCCCAGGTTGTTCAGACGACAACCTCTATACAACCTCAGGAGACTAATTTTAGTCCAATCACTAATCAACCAATTAATTACGATCAGTTTCAACCGAATCTCACTCAACAGAACAAGGAGTCAGATTCGGAAACTGAATCCGAAGTCTGGTCATTTGATCGTGCGATTAACGAGGTCTTTCGGCTTCTTCCTCCTGAGTTATGCCCCAAAACTCAGCAGGATCAAGTACCATTAAAACCTCTCTCTGGGATCGAACAATTAATGGAGTCTCGTTCCACTCCATTACTTGTCCTCCCACAATCCAAATTAGTAGAAAATACAACAAAATACATTCAAAATAGACTAGACTCGGACAAATGTTCAAGAGATTGGATTTGCCCGCAAAGCTTGGTTTCGGCTCTTGCTCCGACAAAATTCTACAAGAGCCGAAACCAATATTTGCCAACTGACAATATCCCTCAATTAGAAGCGGATGCGTCTCTCCTAGATATTTCTAATAAAGGAAGAGCTTCCATTCCGCTGAAGAATCTGGAAGCATGGGAAAGGAAGGCTAGAAAACTAGTCTCCATTAATTCTCATGCTGATCTATTTTCTTCAGCTGCCTTCGTTTCATTACAAAAGGAATCGATGTCGGTTGCGGCCCTTTCCAGACTTCTGGAGGCCGTAGCCAAATTGATCAAACATGCTACTGCCATGTCTACACTTTTAACTACTGAATTATTCCAAGCTAGTAGGGACGCAGCCCTAGCTTCGTCTAAACTACTTCTCGACAATTCTACATACGAGTTAAAGAATGCTCCTATTAACTCGAAATCCTTATTTGATGGCAGGATTAAAGAAATAGCTAAATCAAACTTTGAAGCTCAACAACAAAGGTTTTTAGCTTCTACATCCATTCAGTCACAATCTCATTCTTTTAAGCCTCCTTCGCAGAGCAGAGCTTTCAAGATACCTAAATATCCTGCTAAACAAACAACATCCAGACCTAAACCTACGCAATCGTATAGGTCCAGAAATATTCCTCAAAGCTCATCTTCTCACGCTAAGAAAGATAATATCAAGAGGACTGGTAACATCCGTCAGTTCCCCTCCTCTGAACCTGCCTCTTCCTCCGCAAGATTATGAAGGCCCGCCCTTTCCACTGCCTGCTCTTTCGCTCGCGGACATTCCAGTGGGAGGAAGATTGGCCCATTTTGCGGAAAAATGGGAGGAAATAACAGACAACAAATGGGTCCTCTCTATCGTACGAAACGGATTCAGGATACCATTCATCAAAATTCCTCTTTTGTCATCTGTTCCGATCATAATGAGTCAATCCTCCTCCCCGTTTCTCAGAGAAGAGATCGAAAACCTTCTCAACAAACGGGCAGTGGAAAGGGTACAGAATCCGGGAACTCCCGGCTTTTATTCCCGGATATTCCTTGTGCCAAAATAGAACGGAAAGTTTCGTTTAATATTAGACCTGTCTTTATTAAACCGTTACATAGAGAAACAAGCATTCAAAATGGAAACAGTCAAATCGGTAAGACAAGCGATGAGACTCAACGATTGGGCTGTCTCCATAGATTTAACAGATGCATATCTACACGTGCCGATACATCATCAATCCAGGAAGTATCTTCGCTTCGTACACGAAGATCAAGTATATCACTTTTCGGCCCTACCGTTCGGAATGTCCCTAAGTCCGTTAATCTTCTCGAAACTGATGGACGTTATTGCAGCTTTTCTACGCCAACGTGCCATATCAGTTTTTCCATACCTAGACGATTGGCTGATAAAAAATCTGATTCGCAACCGTCTGATTACTCAGACAAAGTTTTGCATTCAAACTATTCAAAGCCTAGGTTTTCTGCCAAATCTCAAGAAGTCAGATCTCTTTCCTGCTCAGAAATTCACCTTCATAGGTATGGAATTTCTGACGCAACAGAATTTAGTCAGGGTTCCAGCCGATCGTGTACAGAACCTAATTCTAACAATCAAGAAAATAATGTCAGCCAAACAAGTATCGGCACGAACTTTCCTTTCTCTTTTGGGCAAACTCAGTGCTGCAGCAGACCTTGTTCTCCTAGGCAGACTGCACTTACGTCCTCTTCAGATGTGCCTGCTGTCTGTCTGGAAACCTCATATTCTTCCTCTCGATCATCCGATCTCGATAAACGGCATGATTCCATCTCACTTACAATGGTGGATAAACCCCATTCGATTCGAGACAGGGACTTCTATCCATCCTCCAGACCCCGAATTCTTCCTTTATACGGATGCCAGTCATTACGGATGGGGAGCTCATTTAGAGCCGACAACACTGTCCTTTCATGGTCGCTGGACAGAAAACCAATCCCAGCTCCATATCAATATGTTAGAAATGATGGCCATACGATTAGCACTGAAACAAGCCAAAACATTTATTCACCATTCTTGCATAATGATATCCACAGACAACACAATGGTGGTCTCATATATCAACAAACAGGGTGGCACTCATTCCCCCAATCTTTGCGTAGAAGTTTGGGAAATACTCAATTGGTGCCTGGAACAAGACATAGTTATCAGAGTACGTCACATCCCAGGCAAATTCAACATTCTTGCAGACCGCCTCTCAAGACTAAACAAACCTATCAAGACAGAATGGGCTCTGGATCAAACAGTTGCGAATTCAGTATTCCAGATGCTCAACTTCCCAAATGTGGATCTGTTTGCGACAAGATTCAACCACAGACTCCCATTATATGTCTCTCCAGTACAAGATTACAAAGCACTAGCGATAGATGCACTGTCCATGGACTGGAATCATCTTCATGCATATGCTTTTCCTCCTTTTATTCTGATACCTGCTGTTCTAGAGAAAATCCGACAACATCAGTGCAGAATAGTTCTCATAGCTCCGTTCTGGCCACAACAACAGTGGTTCTCAGAACTTCTTCTTCTATTAGTGTCAGCTCCGATTCGTCTGCCACTAATTCCAAGACTACTGACTCAATCCAAAGGAAGATTTGTAACATCAAAACCTCCCAATTCTCGACCTTCACGCTTGGGAGTTATCAAACAATCAATCAGAGATAAAAAATTTTCACAAAACGTTGCAGATTTTGTCTCCAGATCAAGAAGAGCATCTACACAAAAAGTCTACGATGCAAAATGGACCATCTTCTCTAATTGGTGTCATACAAAAAAGGTTAATCCGATCTCGGCCCCTATTACAGTTATAGCCGATTTCTTAATCTTTCTCTTTTCGGAAAAGAAATGTCAGATTAGTACTATTAAAGGTTACAGATCTATGATCTCTAACACTTTAAAATTCAAAACTGGTAATAGAATCGGATCTAATCCAGTTTTATCTGAACTTATCAGATCTTTTGAACTTCAACGACCAGTACAAAGATCTCTTACACCTAAATGGGACTTATCGTGGGTTTTAGTATGTCTACAAAAACCACCTTTTGAACCTCTTGATAAGGCTTCTAAATTTCACGTTACTATTAAGACAGCCTTTCTCTTAGCTCTCGCCACTGCTAAAAGGTGTAGTGAAATTCATGCTCTAGCTATGGATTCACAACATTTAAGATTTAATCAATCTGATGGTTCAGTTTCCTTGATTCTTAAATCTGGCTTTTTAGCAAAAAACCAGCTTCCTTCTGTTAAACCAGATCCTATTGTTGTTCCTAGTCTTGCTCGAATATGTAAATGGGAACATACTGACAGACTTCTTTGCCCCGTTAGGGCTCAGAAATTCTATCTCAAAATGACTAGCTCTTATCGCCAGAATAGAACTAGACTTTTTCTTCCTATTAAAGGCAATAAGGATATTTCTAAAGATACTATCTCGAGATGGATATCTTACACTGTTAAACTTGCCTATAGGAAACTCACTAAACGAGACGTCTCTTTCCTTAAAATCAAAGCTCATGAAGTTAGAGCTCTTTCCTCTTCTTGGGCTTTCTTCGACAAAGTTCCTCTCAATGATATACTCCAAGCAGCGGTTTGGAATAGTTCATCAACTTTTGCCAAATTCTATCTCAGAGACATGTCTCAACAAGCACAGAATCTCCAAAGTTTGGGCCCCATTGTAGTGGCCCAAAAAGTGGTGGGGGGCCAACAGCAATCAGCTATGGATGTGTAGACAATGTCAACAGCCCCCCTACACCTGATGCTATACTAGAAAAGGTACTAATTATATTATATTATACCTTTATTATATATATATATATCTTAACCCTGGATTACTTTATCCTTGGTTAAAGGACCTTATTATTGCCGTAAGCACTAATTATGTCCTCATTATATATATAAAAATAAATCTTTTTTCTAAGTCTTAATTCAGAAGTTGGGACTAATTTATTAGGAGAAATCCTCCCTCCTATTCTAAAAATTCTAGCACATTATCTATAGGTTAATGTATTACGAAGTTAAAATGAAGTTTTTTTTAAAAGTAAAACATATTTTAACGAGTAATACTTAACCTATAGATAAGTATTTATCGTCCCACCTCCCTTCCCTCACTCTTTTCTCCTAATTGTGTATTGTTTTACACATAAAAGAAACTGACACGTGATCATTTGAGCGGGAGGAACTACGTCATACAGGTAACTGTTTAAAGGGACCTTCTGAATTAAGACTTTATCACGACTGAAAGGTCGTTTTTCTGTGGAGGGGGTGAATAACAGAATAGAATAGCACATTATCTATAGGTTAAGTATTACTCGTTAAAATGTGTTTTACTTTTAAAAAAAAACTTCATTTTTAAACAGGTTGGATTAGCTTGTAGATTTTATGCCACTGTTTGCAGGGGAGACAAACTTTATGACTTTTTTTTTTTTGCTTTCCTGTGCACCAAGCTCCTTATAAAGGATCTGCTCTTAAGGTAATTTTTAGAATAGATACCTTTTTCAGAAGGTAGCCAAAATTTTGATAGAGTTGCATCCCCTACAAGTGTATCTTTCCCCTTAAATGGTGTCTGCTGATACTTGCCTGCAGTACATGAAAGTTAACCCTTGTCATACTGAATAAATTAAGATGCCACACCCACTTCTAATTTTCAGCCTATCAGATTACTTGATCCAGGTTATTGATATAAATTCACTTACTTATTGTCAAACTGTGCAAATCCAGATCAGTTGGCTTCTTCAGAAGCCAACTGATCTGGATCTACATTGTTTGCAAAGACAGGGTATATCCAGGTTCAGCAGAGCTAGGGTTCAAAGGACCATACGAGCAGGTTTGTGGGAAATGGCTCAATTTTGTACAATCAGTAAGATATGGGATAAAATTCTGAGGATTGCATGACATTTTAACAAGTTTACAAATGTTTCCATTGTTTAGCTTCATGGCCTCAGAACTGGCCTCAGAACTGTACCAGGGTCCGGTTGTTCAAAGCGTCATTAGCTTAACGAGCTCGTTAAGGGTTATTTTGTTTACTGTTTTAGCGGATTCAATACACAATATTCTGATATTTTTTGCTGAAAAAAATGTGAGTAGCTTTTGCACTGCAAAAGCTACTCACATTTTTTCAGCAAAAAATTTCAGCGTGTTTGCGTATCACTCAATTTAAATTTTAACAAATCATTAACTAACGACATCGTTAGCTTTGAACAACTGGGCCCAGATTCATACATGCAGTAAAAATTCCGCTATTAAGACTGAAATTGAGAGCAGCTTGTGTAAGTCCAAAATGATTTCTTTCTTATTATTCCATATTCAGTATTTATGCTTGTTCTGCTGAGCCCGGATATATCCCGTTTTTGCAAATAGTGTAGATCCAGATCAGTTGGCTTCTGATCTGTTTGCGCAGACTTGTCTGTCCCAATATGTAGGGCAAATACTGTGCTGCCCTACGTAATGCATTTATGAAAGTAATTCAAACGTTTTGACAGTATACAGGTACTGAAGTTAGTTAACCTTTACCACTCTCTGTGCCTATTTGTTAGAAAATAATATGATGATATTTTTCATATACTTCCCAGAAAATAGCAAATTGTCTCCTTGGAGATAATTTACATGAAATGCCAAAGCCTGTTTTCTTGGAAAAAATAAGAAAACTAAATGTCATCAAAATGTTTACACAGCATGCTAAGTGTTAAAGTAATGACTTGATCCTCATTTGCATGAAATGTCAAAGCCTATTTTCTGTGTAAAATAAGATAGTACAAAACATCTGCTGATTTTTTTTACCCAGCATGCTTAGCATTAAGATAATCATTTGGTCCTCATTTGCATAGTTATTATATTTTCAAAGATTACATTTAAGCATAAAATTGTTACCAGAGCTTAATTCCATAGTAAAATAATTGTTCCTCTGACCTGTGATTTTAAGGGTTGTGTCTCAGCTGCTGGCAGAGTTAGATGGTCTGAACAAGGCAAGTGACGTGTTCGTGATTGGAGCAACCAACAGGCCAGATTTACTGGACCCGGCTTTACTAAGACCCGGCAGGTATGTGTTTAATATACCATATTTATTTTAACAGGCTTGAGCATACAGTTTAGACAAGGATCAGGGCCCTGTTTTTCAAAGCATTGTTAGCTTAACGAGCTCATTATTGGTCAAAATGTGAACTGTTCTTGTAAGTACAATATCTAGTTCACAGGTATTTTTGCTGAAAAAATGTGAGTAGCTTTTGCAATGCAAAAGCTACTCACATTTTTTCAGCAAAAGTATTAGAGTATATGCCATATTTAATGATCAAAATTTTAAAGATATGTTAACTAATGACATCATTAGTTTTGAACAACTGGGTCCTGATGCAGTAGAACACAGCTTTTGATTGGGGTCTACATTGTTTGCCACTCATCCAACAGTTATTAATCACAACAAATGGCAGAATGGCCTGGTTGAAGTTTTAGGACAAATACAAATATTCAAATGGTTAACTCCAACCATACTTGTCCTAAGTCTTGAACAAGTCTGTTTGACTGCCTGGTGATGTATCTAAAAAGTTGTTGTTGAGTTTGATCAGATGCTGCATATTTTGGTATCTGATCTGGGCTTGGGAGTCAGGGGGGAGGGGGAACTCGGAAAAAATCTGGGCGGGGTTGTGCCGCTAGAACTTTGACTACACCCCCTATTCATATAATTTCCAGACTGATAAAACATACCTATTCATATAATTTGCATTTAAAAAGATACCCTATTCATGTAATAGAAGGATATTAGTAAACACTAGTAGAACCAAAACAGACAACTTACTTGGGAATTATATGCAAAATATATGTACATTTTGTCTTTTGTTTTGATTATGTATGTGGTCAGGTAAGTTGTCTGCCAAAACTGGAAATCAATGGGCTATTGGTGTAATGCTGCTTTAGAAATAGGGGCTATTGATATAATTTGGTGCCAAAATTGATACCTTCTTATAATCTCAGGCATGAAAAGTATACCTATTCCAGCGGCACATTCCTGAACTGCTCCATATAGGAAGTAACCCCCTCCCCGAGGATCTGGGTGTACACTTTTTGCTCTGGTCTGTCTGTCTGTCTGTCTGCTTTTATATTGCTGTTTCACATGTTTATTGTGTTGACAAGTCTATGCCAATAGTAACCCTGATAAAACCCACTTTATATAGTAAAAAAGGGGTTTTATGGGGTTATGCATTATTTCTTCTGCATAGGCATGTCAGCGTAATGAGTTTCTGATAATGTATCATAATATCATGTCTAATGTATTTTGCTATGTTTGTTGTGTTCATTATTTTATATGCCATAGGTGGCCCGTGATTGGTTTAATGAAAGCAATCTATTCTATTCTATTCTGTCAGAATACTTAGACAGAGCTCTAGACAAGAGGAAGTAAAGGGTATTTCAACATTGAGTTTTTTAAAATAAGCATTGAAATTGAAGCCCAGTGGGTAAAAGTACTCAGTGAAATTTTGGATTTTAGCATTGAAATCAAAGTTAGGGAGTAAAAAGTTTCAGTGAACTTACATCTTTTAACATAAAGCAATTTCCTTCACATTGTGAGCAGTAGCAGAATACAAGATCAGAAAGGGTTAAGCCAAAACGCACCAATGAGAAATTTATGTATTCTAGGTTTTGCTGTTGTTTTTCAGCAAAAATAAAGCTTGGCATTTCATGTCAATTGTCCACTGAAAAAATAAAGCTTGGTATTTCATGTGAATTGTCTGCTGAAAAAATAAAGCTTGGCATTTCATGTCAATTGTCTGCTGAAAAAAATAAAGCTTGGCATTTAATGTGAATTGTCTGCTAAGTAGATAATTCACATGAAATGCCAAGCTTTATTTTTCTTTGAAAACAATTAGAATTTTATATGCTACACTTAAGCTTGGTGCTTTAAGGGTTAAGCATAGCAAATGGGCATTTAAGTATTAAGCCTTTAAAGCGGCGGGGAGAGGGGGGGGGGTAAAATACTCATTGTACCAAAATCTTATCTAGAGCACTACTTAGGGTTAATAGTATGAAATTATTTTAAAATGTTTTCTGCAATATTGAAATGCTAATGGTTGAGATTAATTATGTGATCTTTATGTTACTGTATTTGATTTCAATTTTGAGACAGTAACCATCCAAATTATTTACCCCACTTCATGTGACCAGTTATTGGAAAAACTATCATCATTCTTTTATTGTAGGTTTGACAAGTTGCTGTATCTAGGCATTGGTGAAGATAATGAATCACAGATGAAAATATTGTCTGCTCTTACAAGAAAGTAGGTTATCAGTATTGGAGCCACAACATGAGAAAACATACCTTATCATTACGAAAACAAGCCTATTCAAATATATAAAAAAATTTCACCTCCAAAAACTGAAAATTTTCAGATAAAAAATTCTGATATTGTTTATATTTCTGCTCCAAACATAGATTGTGGTACTCATTAGAACTGCCTCAGTGAGGCAGTTCTAATGAGTACCCACAATCTATGTTTTTGGGCAAAAATAAGAAAATTAATGTATACCCCTGTAAACCCCAGTTTTACTATATAAAAGTGGGGTTTGAGGGGGTCAGAATTATATAGGCATGTTTTTGTGATGGACATGTGCGCCCAACAAAGAGTCAAATCAGGCTGGGTATCTAGCATCTCTTGCTATCCAAAATATGCCCAGTGAAGATTCTGATCAGATGGGCGCACATGTCCTGAGGTATGTTTTCTGACATTGGGCTCATTTCTTTCATTGTAGTTATTTAACATTTTATTTCTTTTGCATACTTAAAAAAAAGGTTAAATGTGTTTGTTAAGCTATTAAAGGTAGATACCATAAGATAAGATAAGGGAGATACGGTTTTATTTAAAGTCGGTAAGTTACCATAATAATCCTAAGTATTGGGACAAAAAGTCTGAGCAAATAGTGTAGACCCAGATCAAACAAATCTGATCAGGGTTTACACTGTTTGCCACTCATCAAGTAGTTGTTACACACATCAGTAGATTGCAGAATAGACTTATTCAATATTTAGGACAAGTATGGTAAGGAGGTAAGTGTCCCAATAGCTAGGGTGAATAGGATATATACAACAGGACTCAAGAATGAAAATTGTCTGTTGGTCCAGTCATTTTCAGACACAGTCACCGAGTTTGCCAAGTCACATTCGGCTGCATTTATGGAGTTTTCCGAGTGGAGATTTCTTTTTTGTCTGTAACCATTATTCAGCAATTTTTGTATTGCAGTTTCCAAATGCAGGTGCTGTTTTATTATCAACATAACGAATGACATACCAACATTACATACACTTGCTGAACTTACTTGAAATATCATGATTATAAACAACAATATAGTTCAATATTATCAGACATGCGTGATTTAATGTACATCCACTTTCACAACAATGGAGCACTCAGTCAGTGAAAGAGAAACAACCGGAATCTCTTCACGTCATGGAGGTTCATGTTTTCATGTTTGTGATGCGCTGTAGCTAGCCACTATATATTTTTTATCTTTCTATGGACCAGTAAAAAAAAATAGTGTTTCACCCTAGTGCTGCATAGAGGCCCAGCACATCCGACTTTGTCATATCGAGCAGGTTAAAATTACAATTAAGCACACAAACAGATCTTTTAAAATTAAATAAACAAATTAACAACAGCAAAAAGAAACATCTTTTTATATTGTTGTACTGCGCAGACAAATGTTACTGCATAAGTAATATACTCAATGAAAAAGAAAGAGACAGTGCAGTGCTAGTATCTGACTGATAAATAAACTATATCAAGTGTCATCCCAGCATTTATTCTCCATTGAAACATTTATATTGTCTAATGATTCTGTTTTCGGACAGCGAAGGCACTGATCAGACTGAATGCGCATGCTGATCATGGCCTTTGCTGTCCACATATGCCAGAAGACACATTTGTACGTGCTGATCTGTTCTTTGCTGTCAGCATTTACATAAGGCCCTCTTTTTATGTGCGACTCGTATACATTGTATTGACAAAACACCATGTTTTACCATGATTGTATTTTCAGGTTTAATCTGTCAGAGGGCTTTCAGCTGGACACTATTGTAGAAAAATGTCCATTTACATTGACTGGTGCTGATTTCTATGCTCTTAGTTCTGATGCCATGTTAAATGCTGTCAAACAAAAAATACAAGAATTAGATTCAGGTAACAATCTCTTTACTTTAGATGCTAAAATGTTAAACTTTGCCATACTGAATAAATTAAGCCCACTTTTTTTTTCATACAATCAGATTACTTGATCCAGATTCTTGATACAAATTCACAAACTGAGTGACAAACAATGCAGATCCAGATCAGTTGGCTTCTTACACTGTTTGCAAAGGCAGGGTACGTCTGGGTTCAGCAGGACCAGAGTTAAACACAACTAACTAGTTGGGGTTCTGGCTAATCATAGAGGGTTTTGTTTCAAGCTGGAAATGTATATACTGTAAATATAAGACTGGCTTATTTGCTAAAACAGACATTAATGTTGATACCCTACACATACATGTATTTACCCTAAGTATTGGGACAGACAGTCTTGTGCAAACAATGTAGATCCAGATCGGACACCACAGAATGTGATGTCTGATCAAGGTTTATGCAGTTTGCCACTCTTGCAGGAGTTTTTTTTAGACATATCACCAGAAAGCAAAATGGACTTGTCCAAACTTTAGGACAAGTATGGTTAGGGGTTTAAGGTAAATATGGTATATATCTGTACTTAGTAAGTGATCCATGATGAGAAAAAAATACCATACAAGCCAGCGCATGACAAAACCCACACATCACGAAAACATGCCTATGTAATTTTGACCCTCTTAAACCCCTTTTTATATTTAGTAAAACTGGGGTTTACAGGGGTATACATTATTTTTCATATTTCTGCTGAAAAACATAGATTGTGGGTACTCGTTAGAACTGCCATACTGAACTGGCAGTTCTAACGAATACACAATATCTATGTTTTGAGCAGAAATATGAAAAATATCAGAGTTTTTTATCTGAAAATTTTCAGTTTTTGGAGGTGAAATTTTCTATATATTTGAATAGGAGTGTTTTCATAATGAATAAGACTTGTGCGACCAGCGACAACTCAGATCAGCCTTTACATCCACCCAGCAAGGCAAAGGGTTTTCTTCATCCCACTTTGGATAGTCTGGAGGCTGTAGAATGCACATACGATCAGCAAAGACTCTGATCAGACTGTGGATGCGCAGGCTGATCTGAGTCGATGGTCACACAAGTTATATTGTGGGTTTTGCCATGCACTAGCTCGTATAGTAAGAGTGGGACGAGATCAGCCGGGTGCACTTGTGCATTCTTATGAATGTTAATTTAATGTACACAGTATAAGTGACTTTCAAAACTACACAGACTCTGCTAGACTGTGCAAGCTGAACTGGATGTACATGGTTACCATGTAAAGAGGATCCTTTTTTCTTACAACTTTACCTTACAACAACTTTTCATGACTGAATATACCTTGATTTTTTGCCACCATTTTTTTCATAAGGGAAACAAGGTTTGTGACTTATGTTTTGTTGTCTTATATACTCATCCCCTTCTGAAAAGGGGTCTACTCTTATAAGGAAGGAATTGGCTCTCTGTGGGAATGAAAACAATTTTGACAGGTTTACTGGTACCTCCCCCTGAAAGTGTATCTATTTCCCTTAATAATTGTCAGGAACTGGTCTTGAAATAAGCAGGAACTGCTCTGGATGAAAAATGGCCTAACAACATATGCGATCAGCATAGATTTAGATAAGCCTGTGCCAATGCAATCTGATCAGTCTGCACTGGTTGCTATCATTATCTGTGTACTTTAAAAGATTCTGTTAGCAAACAGAATAAACCCTAATTGGGCTATACTAGTCGCATATCCTAATATATTTACAAATTACAGTATTCAACAATTCTGTAAGCAGACACCAAAGACCCTGATCAGACTGCATGGATCTGCAGGCTAATCTGGACCTTAAATTTCCACATATGCCCCAAAGACAATTTTTCATCTAGCATGGCTTTTGATGCATACATTTAGTATTGTATAAAAGTGATATTCTCAATGGCCCAGTTGCTCAAAGCATTGTTAGCTTAACAAGCTTGTTAGTGGTCAAAATGTTAACTGTTCTGGTAAGTACAATATCTAATTCACAGGTATTTTTGCTGAAAAAATGTGAGTATCTTTTGCAAATGCTACTCACATTTTTTTCAGCATAAATATTAGCGCATATACCATATTTTATGATCAAAGTTTTAATGATATGTTAAATAACGGCATCATTAATTTTGAACAACTTGGCCCAGATAAGTAACTGATAAAACTGGGCTTTCACAAAAGTTATTCTTTGAGCAGCACAAAGTAAAGTGGTACCATTTATTCTTTATTTTGTACTTTTATAGGTGCTACTACAGATCAGAATGTTGTTGTCACAGAACAAGACTTCTTAGAAGCTTTAGACAAACTTACCCCATCTGTCTCTGCAGATGAACTACACCGATACAGAAGTATACAGGAGCATTTTGAAGTGTCTGGGAAGCCAAAGAAACAAACCAGTGTACAAATATAGTTTTTAAAGGGAATGGTTACCCTTGGTAGATTTTCAACCATTTTTGAAAAGGAGACATTTATGTGACTATTTTTTTTCACTATCCTGCATATCAAATCTCTTCGGGAAAGGGGTCAACTCTAAAAGGAAAGAATTTGCTCCTGGTGAGCAAATTCTTTCCTTTCAGCATAGGTCCCTTTTTTAGAAGGGGTGCAAAACAGTTTTGACAAAAGAGTGTTACACTAAATTGTAAATGGAAAGAGAATGTTAATTTTTATCCTTCTATGGTCAGCGTCAAGCAGAACAAAGAAGACAAGCAGTAACTAACAGAAAATATATGGGACACGCAGCAGCTAGCGGACAATAAATGAGACAGGCAATGTGTAGCAGACAATTATGAGACATCAACAACTAGCCCCCCAGTGATGGGATAGGCAATAGGTATTGGACAATAGATGGGCCTGCAACAAGTAGCAGACAGCATATGGGTCAAGCAAATATTGTTGAGAAAATTTAGAGGTCAACCTTCTCATATATGGTTAATGTAGACCCAGATCAGCATGAACATTTGCATAGTCTGATCAGGATCTGCACATTTTGCTTACAGAATTATTAATCAGCATATGAATAAATAGCATGGACCCTGATCAGACAGCTTAGATGTTGAGGCTGATCCATGTCACCCAACACCTGCTGGCCCATATGGGTTGGACAGATAGGTACCTTGAATTTTAAATTGTCAGGTATTTTACCCTGTATTTCGGAACTCATTTAAATTTTTGGTCATATTCCTTTTGTACATTCCTTTAACTGTTCTTAACACTTAGCACTCTGGGTAAAATTTTCAGCAGATGACATATTGAAATCTTTTTCTTCCAGAAAACAGGATTTGACATTTCATGCAAATTGTCTCCATAATATGTCAAATCCTGTTTTCTGGGAAAAATAAGAAAAATATTACCAATTTTCTGGGAAAAATAAGAAAAATATTATCAATATGAGGTTTGGCAGATTAACCTTTACCACTCTCTGGGCGATGCCCAGAGAGTGGTAAAGGTTAATCTGCCCAACTCTAGATGTATTGTTTGATAGAGTTGCACTTGAATTTATATCCCATAAAATGATTATTTTCATTAAAATCTTAAAAAGTATGCAAGGGGAAACACATCCTGCTGTAGAAAAGTTGATACTTAAGAAATTATTTTTCTCTACTGTGAATTATGGCAAATAATGCATGGTGTAGGAGGGTAGATTGCATAGTATAAATTCATGACAGCCAAGCCAGAGTGAATTAATATTCACTTCTGCCTGAATACACTATGCATTGGTCATGATAATTCGCTGTAGAGAAAAATTATTTTGATTCTAACATGATACAGAAAGGAAAATTGACATTGTTGCAATGTTTTCCAAAGAACTCTTTTGCAGCGGACGTCGCAAAAAGTAAATTTTTACATGCAATGTCATCAAATGCGCCCTTTTGCACACACTTCGTTGACGATGTGAATTATAGTTTGACCATGCTAATGTTTCCATTAGGTTCAATGGGAAAATATTAACGTCATGTTAGAATTGTCAGTATACCAGCAGTAAAGAGGCTGACTTACCTAGTTCTTCACTGTTCACTTAACCCTTAGCACTCTTGGAAAAAATTTTAGCAGACAACAATTTGAAATATTTATCACATTTTTTCCAGAAAATAGGTTTTGACATTATGTCAAAATCTATTTTCTGGAAAAAAGGAGAATCACATTTCATGCAATGTCAGCCTATTTTCTTGAAAAAATAAGAAAAATATTATTAATTTGTGGTCTGCTGAATATGCCCAGAGAGTGATAACATTTAAGGAAAAATGTTACTATATTTGCTCTAAATATTTGGAAAGACATGCCTTGGCAAACATTGTCTGAATCTGAATTAGTTAGTGACACACTGTATGACATTCAAGCAGTGTACACCTTGATCAGATGCCACAGAACAGTGTGTCTAATCAGGGTCTACACTGTTTGACAATTATCCAGCAGATCTTAGATACAGCTACAGGTAGTAAAATGGAGTTCATCAAATTTTATAACAAGTATGTAATGAGTTGGTGTCCCAATATTTAGAATAAATATGGTACAGCTGAGAGAAAGCTGAGGTTGTCATCTGGCAAATGACACTTGAAAAGCAAGTACAGTAGAACCTCAGTGGCTCGAACATCTTTGGGACCATGGAAATTCATTCAAGACATCGGTAGTTCGAGCCACTGAGGGTTAATCATGGCTCCAGTTCAGGAAGCAAATAGCGATAATTTAGGGAAATCTTTTCGATTTTCTACACAGTGATTGTATGTTGAGGGTACTCATTAGAATTGCCTCAAAGAGGCAATTCTAATGAGTACACACAACATACAATTTCACGATAAAATAAGAAAATTTCCTTAAATGTTTGTTTTCTTGAGCTATCGAAGAATTTCGTAGGGACTCAAAAACGAGTTCCAATTAGCCATGGTAAATGAGCCATCGGTGTTCGAGCTATCGATGTTCGACTGTAGTTGCTGGTTCATACTCATTGTTGATTAGTTTACTTGATCTTTAACACCCTTGTAGAAGAGAATCAACCTACTCTTGATGAAGGAGGAGTTTGATCAGGGTCTGCATTTTTTGCCATTTGGACAATTTTTACACACACTGACATTTAGGCAATTGGACTTTTTTAAATTTTTGATTAAGAGAGTTACAGTGTCCCAATATTTAGGGTAAAGATAAATTTTCATCTCAGATGTTATAGACCCATATTTTCTGTTAAATTGTTTTGTCTGTCATTTGATTGACTGTAGTTGTATGAAACCAGTATTGATACAGGCAAGAATTAACTGTCAACTTGTATATGGGCCTATGGGCACCATCAAGCAAAAAAGTGCCTTTGAACATACGCAAAATGTGCATATTTAGATCATCCTGTGCATCCGTAAAGTCTCATCTGGGAATTTGCTCTCCATTGAAACATTCTATAGTATCCAATAATTCTGTTTGCGGACATTGAAAGCCTTGATCAGACTGCACAGAAATGCTTTCTGATCTGGGCCTTTGCTGGGCCTTTGCCAGGCCTCATACTTATCAGGCCTGGGCCTGATCTCAGGCTTTTTGAATTTTTGTTATATCTTAAGCAAAAAAGTCAGTTTCAGGCTCTGAAATCATGAATTTCAGGCCTGAAATTTCTTAACCAGTATGAGGCCTGAATTATGCCCAGAGACACGTTTTTGCACGGCACGGCCCATATTATTTATACACTCCAGCCTATGTTGAATACCTAACTGCATTTACTTTTTTGTTTTGTGGTATTTTTCCTAATTTTGTTTATGTTGATTTTTTGTACTCGTATTTCTTTTATAGTATAGTAGGATATTTTTTCTTCTTGTTGATTAACCATGCTTTTTTTTTCTTCAGTGCCATGCCTTTTTCTCTTATGTTTATGTTTTATTTAGCCATCTTTCTGTATAAAAGATTGTCCAAATAAATATATGCCATGGGTTATAAGAAAACATATGTTGTGGTACTCATTAGATGTGGGAAGCCTCCGGATGATCTAGTGGTTAATGCTACCGATTTGGAATCCCACTCATGGCTGTATTTCACTTTATTGCACAGGGCCCAGTTGTTCAAAACTAACGATGCGGTTAGTTAACATATCATTAAAACTTTGATCATTAAATATGGCAAATCGGCTTTTTTTACTGAAAAAATGTGAGTAGCTTTTGCATTTGCAAAAGCTACTCACATTTTTTCAGCAAAAATACCTGTGAATTAGATATTATACTTACTAAAACAGTTAACATTTTGACCACTAACGAGCTTGTTAAGCTAATGATGCTTTGAACAACTGGGCCCAGAGGTTTTCATTATGACCGTTCCATCATCCCGATATGACTTAAGTAATATTGAAAAGGACATAAAACACCAAACCACATCATCATTAAATTAGGGGATAACTGCTTTCAAATTTGGCATTTGGGGAGGTAAATCGGCGGTTTTACAGTCGGAAATTTCGTTTTACGGCGACGCGTCAGCGGAGCCGTAAAACGTAATTTGCGACCATAAAACCGCCGATTTACCTCCCCAAATGACAAATTTGATGCAGTTATCCCCATTCTAATGCATTTATTCATTTTTTTTCTATTGAAAACATGTACTATTTGCACAAAACGACAAGTGCTTTGAGCTGCGTAAAACCAAATGCCAGCCAATGAGAAGCGACGTTACATGATGACGTTGTCGGATTTGCGACAGTATATCGCAGAATATACCGTCGCAAATTTTTGACGTTATCCAATCAGACATCGCGTTACATACGCGAGTGCATTAGAATGTGGTATTGTTTCGTAGAAAAATAAGAGAAATATCAATATTTTTCATTTAGAAGCATGCTTTAGCTTGATCAGGTTTGGAATATATAACAAAGAAACTCCTCAGACTACAGAAATCTGCTGGATAGTCTGTGAGTGTTCTTTTTACCCTTAAACTGCCAATCACAACAATTGTCATCTGCTTTGTCATCTGCTTGTGATTTTAGAAGTCATTTTTGCAAACAATGTGGACCCAGATCAGACTGCTCCTCTAGGAGCAGTCTGATCAGGGTCCACTCTGTTTGCCTGTAGGTTTGAGAAGTTTGCAAGAATATTCAGCAGATGACATAAACAGACGACATTTTCAGATGGCATTTTAATGGTTAAGCGGAATGGATGATCATGCCCAAATTGTATTTGCCTCCCTTTTTGCCTCCCTCATACCTTCTTGTACCATTTATCATGCCATTGTGTACCATTACTTAAGTGTATACCATTTCTCATGCCGTCTTGTACCATTTCACCTGCCACCTTGTACAATTCCACCTGACATTTTATATCATTTCATAAGGCATCTTGTACCATTTCTAATGCCATTTTGTACTGTTTCTCATGCTCTCCTGTACCATTTCTCGTGCCATTTTGTACCATTGCTCATGCCATCTTGTACCATTTCTTATGCGATCTTGTACCATTTCATGTCATCTTGTACCAGCTTTCAGCTTACCGTATTTACCCTAAGTATTCGGACACCTCAACTTCTTACCATATATGTTCTAAAATTTGAACCAGTACAATTCACTACCCGATGTTGTGTCTAAAAATTGCTGGATGTGTGGCAAACAGTGTAGACCCAGATGAGACGCCGCATTCTCTCATCTGGGTCTATACTGTTTGCTCAGGCCTGTCTGTCCGAATACATATGGTAAATATGGTAAGTATGTGGATATTCTGATTAGGGGCTTCTTTGTTCAGTACAGAATGAACGGATACTGTAGAAATATCAGCAAACTGGGAAAAGGCCTCAGCCCCAGTCCAAGGCCACAGAGATGCAAAGATGTTCAAGCTAATCTGGGCCTTTGCCAGTGAGACAGTACATGGACAACAAAGGACCTGATCAGCTAATGCAGGCTGATCTGATTGGCCCTTGTTACTGGCCTATACTGTAGATTTAACCTGGTCCTGCTGAACCCAGATATACCCTGCTTTTGCAAACAGTGTAGGTCTAGATCAGTTGGCTACTGAAGAAGCCAGCTGATCTAGATCTGTTCTGTTTGTCATTAAGTATGTGAATTTGTAGATTGGCTGGAAATTAGAAGTGGGTGTGGCATCTTAATTTATTCAGCATGGCAAGGGATAAGGGTTCCTTTTCTCATATTGTGCCACAAATAGCTTCCAACGTCAGAATATTCCCAGACACCATTTGGCTTGGTGTGATCTGTATAGTGTTTTACTGTTATCCTTTAGCACTCTCTGGGCAAAGTCGGCAGATGACAAATTGGAATATTTGTTTTCTTATTTTCCCTAAAAATTTCTTATTTTTCCTAGAAAATAGGCTTTGACAGTTCATGCAAATTTTCTAGGAAAACAAGAAACATATTTCATAATGTCATCTCATCTGAAGAAACTTTTTACCCAGCATGCCAAATGTTGTTGTATATATTATGTGTGTGTTGTACATATTACTGTTTGTAGAAACAATTAATGCCATTTGTGTATATGTTAACCCTTGTCCTGCTGAACCCGGATATACCCTGCCTTTGCAAACAGTGTCTGAAGAAGCCAACTGATCTGGATCTGCAATGTTTGCAATCAAATTTGTGAATTTATAGCAACAATCCAGATCAAGTAATCTAATTGGCTGAAAATTAGAAGTGGGTGTGGCATCTTAATTTATTCAGCAGGACAAGGGTTAAAGGATGTTGTATAGATTATTGCTAACTGAAAATGCTGGTAATACAGGTGAGGTTTTTCCCTTAAAAGCACTTTTTTTTTAAAGATTTTAATGAACCAGCCTTTTTTTGCTCATGCACTTCACATGTGTGTGTGTGTGTGTGTGTGTGTGTGTGTGTGTGTGTGTGTGTGTGTGTGTGTGTGTGTGTGTGTGTGTGTGTGTGTGTGTGTGTGTGTGTGTGTGTTCTGGCATATTCCAAATTGATATTTTTTTCCATTTGTTTTATTTGACACATCTTAGTGACACATTATTGTCAGATTAATCTGAGCTTGAATTGAATTTTTTTTTTTCATTGGCGATTTTCTGCCTAGGATAGTTCATGAAAAAAATATTGTGAGTATTTGCTTTTATTTTTTGATGATAAAGATATGAACAGGGTAAGAAAGTGGCTGAAAGATTTGTAAGTAATACTGACACATGTTTTGATAGACAAAAAATTGAATTATGGTCTGTTATTTAACTTACAGCAGTGTTTAAATCCTGGTCCTGCTGAACCCGGATATTCCCTGTCTTTACAAACAGTGGAGGTCCAGATAATTTGGCTTCTAAAGAAGCCAACTGATCTGGATCAACACTGCTTGGCATTAAGTATGTGAATTTGTATCAACAACCTGGATCAAGGAATCTGTTTGGCTGAAAAATAGATGTGGGCTTGGCATCTTAAATCATTCTTCATTGCAATGGTTAACCCTTGTCAGGGGGTGGTCGGGTGGTGCGAAGGTGTCGTGTATCTTGCGTTATTGGGGCGTCCAACTGATATTGGCTTACAGTTGGGCAAGGCCTGCTATCCTTGTAGCAGGTAATGGTAGAGGGTGAATGTTTTTATTTCTTCTGTTTCTTCACTTTCATTCCTGTTCCTCTTCATTCTCTATTCCTCTTTCATCTCTTCTACTATCTCTTCTATCTCTTTTCTCCCTTTCTCTGGGAGACGACACAAAATGACCCACAAGGGTTGACGTGTCGTTAAACCCCAACTCAATCAAAATTAACCCTTGTCATGCTGAATAAATTAAGATACCATGTCCTCGTATAATTCTCAGCCAATTGGCTTCCTTGATCAAGATTGTTGATATAAATTCAGATACTAAATGGCAAACAATACAGATTTAGATCAGTTGGCTTCTTCAGAAGCCAACTGATCTGGATCTACACTGTTTGCAAAAGCAGGGTATACCCAGGCTCATCAGGATAAGGGTTAATGTTATTGATAGCAGTCTTTACTTTGGTTTAGATTGGACCACAGTTTTGAGAAAGTGTTGCACATGTTACTAAAAAATACCAATGTATAAATACAGCATATATAATTAAAGTGGAATTAATACACTTTTGAATGGAGCAACTTTGTTAAATTGTCAGTTGGTACATGCCTGACTGCAGATCCAGGGATCGCAAGTTCAAATTCCAGCTTTTCTACGCACAGTCAGTCAGCATCTTTGTTGCTAATTACACATATGAGAATCTAAGCAGTTAGCAAAAAGGACCATTTCATATTGGGCAGATGTACTGGCTGTTTGGACCTTCCCTGCTAATATGTAATCAGGGGCCTTTGTTTCTTTCATGTGATATGCCTGTTTATTTTGATTTGAAAAATTTGAACACTGCGGCCTTTGAAGTAAGCTCTAAAGTAGAAGGCTAAAACCCATAATTAGAGGGCAGATACTATAGAGGTTTACAAAAAGATGTTTAGAAAAGCTGGGCCCAGTTGTTCAAAGCTAACGACATCGTTAGTTAACGATTCGTTAAAATTTACATCGAGTGATACGCAAATATGCTGAAATTTTTTGCTGAAAAAATGTGAGTAGCTTTTGCAGTGCACTGCAAAAGCTACTCACATTTTTTCAGCAAAAAATATCAGAATATTGTATATTGAATCCGCTAAAACAGTCAATGAAATGACCCTTAAAGAGCTTGTTAAGCTAACAACACTTTGAACAACTGGGCCCTGATAATCAGAAGGCTATGCTGGTAGAGTAGAATGCAATTTATCCTCTTGTCAGTTATTAATGTAAAAGCAGATTACATTAAATGGCAAATCACCTGTATCATATATATATTAACATTGAATGGGAAATCACCTGTACTATGTACATGAACAGAGAATGGGAAATACCTGTATCATGTATATGGAAATGTATATGGGAAATCACCTGTACCATGTATATGAACAGAGAATGGGAAATATCTGTATCATGTATATGAATAATGGATGGGAAATCACCTGTATCATGTATATAAATAATAAATGGGATATTAACTGGATCATGTGTATGAACAGTGAATGGGAAATCACCTATATCATGTAAATGAACTGTGAGTGGGAAATTACCTGTATCATATATATGAACAGTGATAAGGAAATTACTGGTATTATGTATAGGAGCAGTGAGTGGCAATTCATCTGTATTATGTATGTATATGAACAGTGAGTGAGAAATCATAGGTATTCCAGATAAGAACAGTGTGTGGGAAATCATCTATATTGTGTGTATGAACTATGAGTGGGAAATCATATTACTATGTAATTAACAGTGAATGGGAAATCACATGTGTCATATATATGAACAGGATGTGGGGAATTACCTTTTTTGTGTGTATGAACTGTGCAAGCAGATCTTGCTTTCGGTTTATATGTTTATTAATCCCATTTTATTAATCATGATTCATTTCATTCATAAGTGCTGTTGTCTCTATTTATTGGCAAGAATGAGAGAAAAAAATCTGTGATATGATACGAGTGTGTTGTTTTATTTCTTATTCCTGTAAGATCCTAAAGAAAGTCATAAAACTGACACAGTCAACGTGTTACAGATTTGTAGTCTGACCTGAATCTGTACCAATCACCCAAAATATACATGGACCTGTAGCAGACTGACGAAAAATGTTAATTGGCTAAACCAGTGTACTTTGAATAACATTAAAGATAGCCTATTATCTCATTAAAAACCTGACTTTAACAATTAGCACTCTGGGTAAAATTTCAAGCAGACGACATTTTGAAATATTTTTCTTATTTCACCCAGGAAACGGGATGATAACTTACAGCATTACTCTAGTTCCAATATGTCTGTAAGGTACCCTGATCTGGTTTAACCCTTAAAGCACCAATCACAACTGCAGCAGATGACATTTTGAAATTTTATTTATTTTTTTTTTTTTAATTTTTCAAAAAAAACAAGTTTTGATATTTCTTGTGAATCGTCTGCTTGGCAGACGATTCACATGAAATATCAAGACTTGTTTTCTTTGAAAAATTAAAAAAATAAAAATGTCATCTGCTACAAATTTTGCTTGGCTCTTTAAGGGTTAAGTAGATACCGTATTTGCCCTAAATATTCAGACCTGTAAACTCCTTATCGGACCTGTTAACTCTGTTTTTATGTGCTACCTGTTGATGTGTCTTAAAATGCTGGATGATTTGAAAACAGTGTAGTGTCTGATCAGACTCTGTGGTATCTGATCGGGGTCTACATTGTTTTTTTTTTTATAATTTTATTTTCAAATCAAACAAATACATTTACAAAGCATTGGTGATTATACATATATATGGTTTACTTAGCACCATGAAATACCCATCCTAAATATTTTTACGGACTAAAGATGAGAAAGAAAAAAAAAAAAAAAAAAAAAAAAAAAAAAGGATTAAGACAAAAAGAAAAAAAAAAAGAAAAAAAAAACAAAAAAAACACACACACACAGAAAAAAAAACAAACAAACAAACACACAAAAAAAAAAAAAAAAAAAAAAAAAAAACACACATACACACACATTATTACAATATGTGATATAATAGACTTAAACCTATAATGCATGGTAATCTTAAAAACAATATTCTTAAACCACATTCTATCTTGCTTACCATGACTGAAAGGAAATATTATATTACTGCAGTTTAGTTTCATTGTCAACGAACATACTATATATTAATGCTAATCATTATCATGTGTCCTTTTTTTCTCAACCGCTTTGGTGGTCTCTCTCTATTTTTTAACGGTATATTACGGTTCAGGGCTTTACATAATTCTCGATTATCCTAAAACGCTGACTCATCCCCATTCCCGTGCGACACAAACGTCCCTACGCTAAAAAACGGAAGTCCGCTCCAAAATTCTCAATCGACAAAACACTTACGAAAAGAAAAAAAAAAAAAAAAAAAAAAAAAAAGGTAAAATCATCTCTATACACCCTACTTGACGAAAGAAAATTATAAATTGGACGGCTACATCCCTTGAAAGCCCTTGACAGCTGAAGGGTCTCTGACCCCTGACTCAGCACAGCAGACGATCCGTCGTACAAAACAGAGACGAGAGAGAGTTTATACATATATATATATATATATATATATATATATATATATATACATACACATACATATACACATATATACATATATATACATATACATACACATATACATACATATATACATATACATATATATATATACATATATATATACATATATACATATACACATACATGCACACATACACATACATACATACATACATACACATACACCTACATATACATATATACATACATATACATATATATATATAAATCTTTTAAATAATCTTATTATTCTTTTTTACTCAACGCATAGGATGGCAAATTACAGCACAGGAAGTTCGGCTCGACTGGTCGGGCTTTATAAAAGTAAAACATTATAGGCCATTTCAATCCACCGTAGTCACCTTTCTAAACCTATCACTGTTACGCTTTACTAAGTTTATCGATACATGTACTATCATCTCGTGCAACTCTTTGTCAACTAGAGGCAAAGTTCTGTGGGTACAGAGGCTTATTTATTCTTTCTTGCTGGATTTATCAGAATTCTTTTCTTGTGCACATTTTTAAAACACGTGTGGATATACTTGTTCGAAGAGACGTCGTCACCTATCCATATTCTACATGACAAATACTGTAAATTTTGAAAGCAATCAGAAGTGTTAATAAAAGATCGGGTAAGTTAATTTTTTTAGGTACACATGTGCTTTATATATATATATATATATATATATATATATATATATATATATATATATATATATATATATATATATATAGATAGATACATATATATATACATATTTACACTTATATATACCCATACATGTATATATATATATTTATATATATATGTCCGTCCGTCCGTCCGATGAATTTTACTCGATAATTAAAATCATAAATCATATACATGTATACTTACTATTGCACTATTATTATTTTTATTATTACTATTTCAAACTATATATTTCCGCCGCGTCGTGCGAGCCTCAACGACTCTGGCGAGCCTGCACTTCCATCCCGTCTCGCCAGAGCTCCCAATGACTCGCTCATACAAGCAGTCTGGTAAGTGAAAGTCCAGACAAGATACCAACCACACACCTGGTCTCGATCAGATCAGTATTAACCAAACGGAATTTCCGTGACATCCCCTCCCTTCTCAACACATATTTAATAATTCTCCTCTTCTAAACAAAATTAAAATAAATGATTAATTCCTCATCTGTTTAACTGATTATACAATAGAGACCACCTTATCATAAACTTACCCATTTTGTTATTAATATGGGCTGAATAGCGTTCATTTTCGAATTTCCTTCGTAATATTGATTTATAAACATCTAAATTAAGTGCTTTTCCAGAGAACTTATTTGCATATATATAGTATTTAGCAGTCACATAAATAAAGATTATTAGCTGGTTTTTATCTTGCCAAGAAAACAGGATACTTTTTTCCTCTAAATTAAGTACTAAATTTGTACTTTCCCTGAACCATTCCTTTAAATCTGCCCAAAATCGTTTTACATTTTCACATTGTACAAAAAGATGGCGTATTGTTTCGGATTCTTGGTGACAGTATTCACAAAGATTATCGTTTATTCTATTTATTCTATGCAGAAATGACCTTGTAGCTAGAATTTTACTAGTGACTTTATATTGAAAATCTTTCAATTTTACCTCTTTTATTGATTTAATTACTGTATAATAATTTCTCAATTCTCGCTCTGTAAAATCGGGGATCTCTCTTTCCCACTTATTGTTGAAAACAAATATATTTGCGTCTGTCATAATATCATAAAATCGTCTACATCCCTTTTTTTCGGCACAGAGTTGTTGCACATATACATTACAGCTAACATTATATCTGTTTAAAATTGACACTACTTTATTATTATTTAGTATATTTTTCCATTCATTTGGGATTTTTCTAAGAAGTGAATGAAAATCTAAAAATGTGCCTCTAAGGTTATACCTCGTTTTCAAACCATCAAATTGGTAAATGTTACCATGTTCATCCAGAATATCAGATATATGTCTTATTCCTTTATTGTACCAGTCCCTGATATAGAAATTATCACCATTCATCAAATTATTATTAAACCAAAGTGGGGAATTTAAAACGGTAAAAATGGAGTCTACCTTTATACATTTACAAAAATAAACCAAATTTTTAAGCAATTCTTTCCAAAATGGATTGACTATATTGGCCTTTTGCTGCTCTGCATATCCGTGTCCAAACGAGAACATCTTATGGAAATTTATCATAGACAGCGAAGACCACGATAGATCATACGAGTTTTGAATTATCCTTCTCAACCATGATATCTTCAAAGCTTTAATAAAGTATTTTATGTTAACCATGCGTAACCCACCAGCCTTTACGTCCTTTATAATTTCAGTTCGTTTGATCCTATCCGGACCCGAATTCCATAAAAACTTATAAAATATTTTATCTAGCCTCTATATTAAATCTTCGGGTGGATTCGGTAATGCTAAAAAAAATGGGTAAATTTCGATATCGCGAGTGATTTGATAATTGTTATTCTCCCAGGTATTGTCAGCTTTCTTTTCGCCCATTTTTTACACAGATTTTCTATTTTTATTAACACTTCATTTGAATTAACATTCCAAATATCAAATACTTCCGTAGTAAAAGTTACTCCTAGTATTTGTGACCAGTCGAGCCTATTGTTTCTGCATATTTGAGCTGTGGAGTTACTGTGAGCTCCGATCCATATAGCTCGCGTTTTTTCAATATTAATTTTTAAACCTGACATGTGGTAAAACATATCTAAAACAGATAAAGTTTCACGTAATGACTCCTCTGTACCATTTAAAAATATTTGCGTGTCATCAGCATATTGGCTAAGCCGAAATTCTTTGCCGTTTATAGTAATTCCCTTTAATTTCTCATTTTTTCGTATCATTTTACCTAGAATCTCAGCACATAAAATAAAGATATAGGGTGAAACTGGATCTCCTTGGCGGCATCCACGTTTTAGTTTTAAAAAGTCAGACAAAAAACCCATTCTGTATTATGCAAGATTCTGAGTCATTTTGAAACAAATGTATCCATGACTTTATTGACGGTCCAAAATTAAAATATGTTAAAACCTTGTCTATAAATTTCCACGATACTGTATCAAAAGCCTTTTCGAAATCTATAGAGAGTATAAGTCCTGGTATTTCCTGTTGTTTTGTCTCGAATAAAATATCATATATAAGTTTTATATTTTCTCCTATGAACCTACCCGACATGAAACCTTTTTGATCTTCATGTTTAAGAGAGTCCAGCACTGTCTTAATTCTGTTTGCAATTACAGATGATGCTAATTTATATACTACATTAAGCAAAGATATAGGTCGCCAATTTTTAAAAAAATGTCTATTTTTATTTGGCTTTGGTAAACATGTTATAACCCCCTGTTTTTGTGTTACTGATAACTGTCCAAAACGGTATGCATAATTAAGTGATCTTAATACGAATGTACCAATATCAATCCAAAAAAACTTATAAAATTCTGCCGTAAAACCATCAAGTCCAGGACTTTTATCGTTTTTCATATTTCTCAAAGCTTTGGTTAGTTCTTCTATTTTAATTTCACCTTCTAAATGTTCAGCCTCTTGTTGAGATAACGACTTTTTATTTTCTCCTAATATATTTTTAATTGGCATATCATCTATTATATTTATTTCATCATAAAGAGTTTGATAGAATCGTTTTTGACTATTTAAAATATCTTGCATATCTGTAAAATCGTTTCCATTTTCTTCTATTATTTTATTCATTACTTTATTAGTAAATTGTCTATTCTCCAGAGTGAAAAAATATTTAGTCGGTTTTTCTCCTAAGTCCTCGTATCTTACTCTTGATCTTAACATAACCCCTTCAATCTTTGCTTTCCGGATCTCGGCTAATCTCTCTTTTTTCTGAATTAGTATATTTAGTTTTTCATCCTCGATATTTAGAAAATTTGTATTGATTTCATTTTCTATTTCTTTTATTTCATGCTCTAAATTTTGTTCCTCTCTAATGTTTTCTTTTTTCTTAATTGAGCTAAATTTAATTGTATTCCCTCTTATTATCATTAATAAAGTTTCAAGAAATAACTGATCATTTATACTGAACTGTAAGTTTTGATTTGAAATGTTTTCACCTGGGCGAATATTTGTACCATATGTTTGCTTTACATCTTCAATAACTTTCTTAATTAAATCAACATACTTTTTATCCTTAAGTAAACTATTATTAAATTTCCAATACCCCTTTCCTCTATTATTTTCTTGAAATTTTAGTTTTAAAATTATGGCAGAATGATCAGTTCTATAACCTGAAATTATATCAGAGTCAATAACGTACTGAAAAACACTTTCAGAGATCAAAAAGAAATCAAGTCTTGCTTGTTTGGCTGGTAAAAATTGATTTTCCCTGCAGTTGCACTGATTTTTTTTAACCCTCTCAGCCTTGTAGACAGAGACATATTTTTTTTGAAAACAGTATGGAGCCAGATAATGAGCCATCTCATCTGGATCTATATTTTTTCCCTTCTGTTTTTTAGTTTGTGGCAATAAGCCATTAAATGAAATGTGATATCCTTGATTAAATACATGATGGTGTACACTTTGGTCGAAATTTAAAACTATGCAATAACCTAAATTTTGACTGAAACCCCTGTTTGCGACAATGGAAATGTCAAAATTCAAGGAGAGAAGTGTTCACTTAAGAAACTCCAGGATGGTGGTGGTGGGTGGGGGGTGGGGGAGGGGAAGGATTATATGTGACACACCATCTCCAATAGGTGTATACACCCAATTGGAAGAGCACAAAGTACAATTTTTGCCCTGGACGATTTGTTTTTTGTATCAAGTAGGTCTGAGGTCAGTATATAGATCAAGAGACCTGTTTTGGTACATGGTACATTGTCTTAGTAGATGTGCCCATAAAATGTGGTAAATCTAGACCATGCAGAACTAATAGTCTGGTCTAGACAAGTTTTGTGTTGTTTATAAGGTACGTTAGTTGTCAAAATATATGTCACAGTGACTTATTTTGGTAAGTGACACGCCGACCTCAGTAGACACATATTCCATTGTGTAACATCCTAATGGCCCTATTAGTGAAATATGCAGATAACAGATCATACTTCTGTGTTTGACCTATGGTCCTCAAACAGTAAGGGGCCAGATATGGGGAAATCAGTTTTGAGCAGATTATAAATGGCTAAAAGTATAAAATAAGTTTTTATTCATTTATCTTATTAAACTATAGATTAAAAAGTTTCATAAAAAGTGTAACTTTTTTTATTAAAAATCACTTAGATAAGTGTATTTTTTTACTTATTTATTTACTTTTTAGCTCACCTGAGCCGAAGGCTCAAGGTGAGGTATTGTGATTACTCACCGTCCGTCGTCGTCGTCGTCCGTCCGTCCGTTCACAATCTTTAAACAACATCTCCTCCTGAACCAGTGATTGGATTTTGACCAAACTTCACAGGAATGATCCTTGGTTGGTCCTCTTTCAAAGTTGTTCAAATGGTTCCGGTCCATTGCATATCTAGGTGACAGGAGCTAAAAATAATTTTTTTAACTAAAAACTTAAAAAATCTTCTTGTCAGAAACCACTGGACCGATTTCAATATAATTTTGCTTTATAATGTTCCTTTGGTGATCCTCTACCAAGATTGTTCAAGCCATTTGGATTCGCCAAAAAACATGGCCGCCAGGGGGCGGGGCTTATTTTCCCTATATATCTATATAGAAAACTTTAAAAATCTTCTTGTCAGAATCCAATGGACCGATTTCAATATAATTTTGCAGAAATGTTCCTTTGGTGATCCTCTACCAAGATTGTTCAAGCCCTTTGGATTCGTCAAAAAACATGGCCGCCAGGGGGCGGGGCTTATTTTCCCTATATATCTATATAGAAAACTTTAAAAATCTTCTTGTCAGAAACCACTGGACCGAATTCAGTATAATTTTGCAGGAATGTTTCTTTGATGATCTTCTACAAAGATTGTTCAAGCCATTTGGATTTGTCAAAAAACATGGCCGCCAGGGGGGCGGGGCTTATTTTCCCTATATATCTATATAGAAAACTTTAAAAATCTTCTTGTCAGAAACCACTCGACCGATTTCAATATAATTTTGCAGAAATGTTCCTTTTGTGATCCTCTACCAAGATTGTTCAAGCCATTTGGATTCATCAAATAACATGGTCGCCAGGGGGCGGGGCTTATTTTCCCTATATATCCATATAGAAAACTTTAAAAATCTTCTTGTCAGAAACCACGGAACCGATTTCAATATAATTTTGCAGAAATGTTCCTTTGGTGATCCTCTACCAAGATTGTTCAAGCCATTTGGATTCGTCAAATAACATGGCCGCCAGGGGGCGGGGCTTATTTTCCCTATATATCTATATAGAAAACTTTAAAAATCTTGTCAGAAACCACTGGACCGATTTCATTATAACTTAATAGAAATGTTTCCTTGTTGACCCTCTACCAAGATTGTTTAAGTTATCATGATTCATCAAAAAACATGGCCGCCAAGGGGTTGGTATTTTTCCCTATATATCTATATAGAAAAGTTTTAAAATTTTCTTGTCAGAAACCAATGGACCAATTTCAATATAACTTAGCAGGAATGTTTCTTTGGTGACCCTCTACCAAGATTGTTCAAGCCGGCATGATTCGTCAAAAAACATGGCCGCTAGGGGGCGGGGCATATTTTCCCTATATATCTATATAGAAAACTTTAAAAATCTTCTCGTAAGAAACCGTTGGGTCGAGTTCATTGTAACTTGGCAGGAATGTTGCTTTGGTGACCCTGTACCAAGATTGTTCAAGCCCTCGTGATACGTCAAAAAACATGGCTGCCAGGGGGCGGGGCTTATTTTCCGTATATATCTGTATAGAAAATTTTAAAATTCTTCTTTTCAGAAACCACCTGACCGATTTCAATATTACTTGGCAGGAATGTTGCTTTGGTGACCCTGTGCCAAGATTGTTCAAGCAATCATGATTCGGCAAAAAACATGGCTGCTAGGGGTGGGGCTTATTTTCCCTATATATCTAAATAGAAAACTTGAAATCTTCTTGTCAGAAACCACTGAACCAATTTCAGTATAACTTGCAGGAATGTTCCTTTGGTGGCACTCTACCAAGTTTATTCAAGCTGTCATGATTCGTCATAAAATATGGCCGTTAGGGGGTGGGGCTTATTTTCCCTATATACCTATATAAAACACTTCAAAAATCTTTTTGTCAGAAACCACTGGACCAGTTTCAATATAACTTGGCAGAATTGTGACCTTCTTTCAAGATTCAGTTCCAGCAGTCATGATGCATGAAAAAAACATAGCCGCTCGGGAGTAGGGCTATAAAATTTATACAAAAATCTTAGAGCAGTGAACTTGGCTGAAACTTCAACAGTAAGTTTGCAAAGCTGTTTGCTCAGGTGAGCGATATAGGACCATCATGGTCCTCTTGTTTAATCAAGAAATTAAACATTTGTGATGATAGATTGGGTAAATTAAACAATGTCTAGCATTTCTTCGTTGTTCAATCATCTATGGGGAACATAAATTTAGAAAACAAAACATTTTATAGCTTCTATCTAAGCTCAAAATGTTTTTGTTTTGTTGGTTTTTTTTTATGTCAACTCTGATAATAATTTTGATCTTTTGAAGTTATCATCTTTAACCTTATAAATAAATAGAAGTAAATAGAGAAATAGATAAAAATAATTCTGTCTTGTTTTTTTTTTTTTTGTTTTTTGTTTTTTTGTTTTTTTTTGTTTTTTTTTGATAACTCGGAAAACTAAGAATTCATTTATTCACTTTATAATTCAATAAGAATACATAACAGTAAAAAATAAATAAATAAATAAAATAATGAAATAATAAGAAAAATAATGCATCGAATTTAGAAATTCTTATAAAAATAAGCAATAAAATTAATTAAATCAAAATACTCACATAGTTCAGGTAAAACTATGAACACTATTAAGTGATATTCATTTCCCCCATTTCTGGCCCCACCTAAACACACTTCAGACAATGATAATCACCTCATAATCACTTAGAATAGATCAGCCTTTGATGTGTGCCACCATTATCAGGGCTGTATATTGCGTGGAATCATGGTGGACCACCCCAGCCAAGAGGCAGAGAATATGTGCCTTTACAGCACTTTTACAACCGACCAACTTCACCCTGTGTCCCGATGCTACTCGTAATGCAGAACTACATAAAAATTTGGTTCGCATAAAGGCTCCTAACGCATTCAACGCATAAAGCAAAAACATAAACATCAGATTAATCACTATGATAAACGAAGACGAGTACTAATTCTACTGTGTGCCAGAATAAATGAAAACCAATAGTTGAACCACAGCGGGCCAAGCCAAAGACATATCGTCAAACCTCAACCCACTGGTTAAAGTTTTACGAAGAGGCCGTCATTGACTTTGAAACCTCGTAACATGTCACTGTATTGTTTAATAGTTTTTAACTTTATAATATTAGCTTGGACTTGAGGGATGAAACGCACAAATACCACTCTAAAAGGATGGACACCAGCAAATAAAGATGTTCTTTACAATAAGGATATTACCAGAGTTAAAGATGCAGTCAATTTAGGCTCCTTTGCTGATAACAATCAGAACATATACTGTTCCTGTCCAATCACAATACTGCCACAGAGGTCAATCGATGTCCGCCATTCAGCATAGCAATTAAGATCTTTCCCATGTGGCATAGGACATAGACACATCTTGCTGGCCTATTACCAATATCGTAATCGCCTGTAACTTGACTTTCATAATTTCCTTGTTTCTCTTGTGTCTAAAGCACACTGCTCACATAATCTGAAGCATCAACAACAGAGAATTGTTTGTCGGGCAAACGCTTAAATCGATTTGTCATATGCTCGATGTCCAACTACTACAGGCGAACAATTTTCCCAGACGACAAATGGATATTTTCTACAGAAAACCGGATTTGACATTACATGCATTGGAGAGGTTTTGCAAGAGATATCAAAACCTGTTTTTCTGGGACGAATAAGAAAACTGTTTCAGTATGTCGTCTGCTTAAAAAATACCGAGCATGCTTAATCGTTAATATTAACTAACTCTTGAAGGATGGAATATCCACCTACATGTACCTACCACTCATAAATGACGTAAGTAGTATCCCCATTACGAAAACACACCTATTCAAATATATAGAAAATTTCACCTTCAAAAACTGAAAATTTTCAGATAAAAAACTCTGATATTTTTCATATTTCTGCTCAAAACATAGATTGTGGGTACTCGTTAGAACTGCCTCGGCGAGGCGGTTCTAACGAGAACCCACAATCTATGATTTTGAGCAGAAATAAGAAAAATAATGTATACCCCTCTAAACCCCAGTTTTACTATATAAAAGTGGGGTTTAAGGGGGTCAAAATTATATAGGCATGTTTTCGTGATGCATAGTGTCGGCCTATACTACTGACGGGCAGGATCATAGCAAATAGAGATTTTCTTTTCAATGCGGATGGTCGAAGATTTAAAGCTGCAACCAATAAAAGCTCCTCTGCTGATAACAATCAGAAGGTATACTGTTCCTCTGTCCTATCACAATGCTGCCACAGAGGTCAGTCCATGTCCGCCATTCAGCACAACAAGATCTTCCCCATGTGGCGTATGACATAGACACATCTTGTGTTTCGATTATATCAACGTTATAATCACCCTTCGCTTGACTTTCATAATTGCCCCGTTTCTCAAGTGTCTGATGCAAACACGTCACAGAATCTGAAACATCAATTACAGTGAAATTTTTGTGACGAGCATATGCTAATACCCAATTGTCATACGCTCGATGTCCAACTACCAAAGGCAAAAAATTTTCCCACGGAAAATATTTATCCGTAATAAAGTAATCTAAAGCATCTGGCTGAAATCTTTTACCATATTTGAAAGCATACTCGTCCACCTCTTTCCCAAACTGTGAATTAAGATCTTTTAACAGACTAGCAAATACATTGGTTCTTTTTCCAACAACAAGAATGTTTTTCTTGTCTCCAAATTCACAAAGTATCTTTTTAAGAGTTCCAATAAGTCCGCCAGTAAAAAGAAGATCGCCGTTAGCATATCCATAAAAAACACTCTTAAATTTCTGTTGTGCTTGTAAAAACATGTTGGATAACACTGGGCAACCATCGGCTTCTTTGATCACTGGCAACACCGTCCAAGCAGCTTGCTCACTTACCTGTTTAACTTTCGAGCAATTTGAGAACACGATTACATTAATATCAGACAGTGCTTTAAAGTTTTGAAGAGTTCTTTTGTGTAAATCTAATTTTTCTTCATCATACATCCATGTTGTAAATAAAGTGAGAAGTGGAGTTTTATTTGGAATGAAACACGTATTGATATTATTACTTTTATGTATACACTCTTCATTTAGAGTTTTGATACTATTTTGAAGTAGTCTTAACTGAAATAATTTTTCATTCCTGGAAAGATCGTGTAAAATTTCTAAATCATCAACATGAATCCTTCCGTTTTCCTGTATGAGTTTCAGTGCGGGTCCGAGTACAGATTCTAATGAGGGAGGTTTCTTGTTATATGATATTAAATTCATCCGGAATGAAAACGATAATATAACAAAGACAATCAGAGAAAATAAACACAATCTCAATACTGAAATTCCTCTCCTGATTCGGTGTCTGAATATATTCAAATAACCAAAAACTTTTTGCAGAAAAATGGCCATTGACTGTATTTGGACTTGTCTACTGATGCAAATAGTGGTTTCAGTCTAATATATATATATATATATATATATATATATATATATATATATATATATATATATATATATATATATATATATATATATATATATATATATAAACAGAATGACAAACAGTGTAGATCCTGATAAGCTGGGTCTACACTGTTTGACAGGTATTGATCTGCCAGCTTCCACCAGCCTAATATAGAAGCATCACAAACCCTTGCCGTACTGATACATATGCATGGACATGTAATAATTATTCAACAGCCAAATTATCACTTAACTGTTTACTGTCGGTCATGTAGTATATCTGATTAAATGATAAATCTTCATGAACATATAGACCGCGACGTGAGAAAACGTACCTTCTTGCAGGAGCGCATAACGAAGACTCAATTCAGACTGTTCGGATCCGCACAGTCTGAGAGTCTTCGTTGCCCACATGAAAAACACTTTGCATCCTTGGCTATCCAAAACGCACTGGTGAAGATAATGATCAGACTGCGCAAAAGAGCAGGCTGATCTGAATTTCCGCTGGGTACACATCTCGGACGATACGTTTTCTGACGTTGCGGTTCATATAACTGCGACATTGCCAATTACCTGAAGTATCAAGGTCAGTCAGCCTACCGTATTCGACCTAATTACGGCGCCGTGCGCCTAGGTTTTCAAACTTACTGGGGAAACCTTGCGGTAAAATACGTATCTACCTATATTAAGGGTACACTTAAAAACGATCAGCGAAAGACTTATCAAATGAAGCTTAAGCGATGTTTTCATGTGTTTATTTTTCTGATTTTCTATATAAAAGCATATGTTGTGGATACTCATTTGAATTGCATCGACAAGTCGATGCAATTCAAATGGGTTCCCACAACATATGCCTTTATAAAGAAGTGAACAAAATATACACTGGCTGTAATCGGAAGACTATAGAATTGCTTGGCTGTGCGCTTATAGGGGTATGTGCGGTAATTAGATCGAATACGGTATTATAACTGTCAAGCTGACCAAACAGCTGACCCAGTTGTCCGTATATACCTTTCAGCCTTTTATGGAGTATCTCTTATTCAGTGAACACATACAAACAGTTGTACTGGCTGTGACCTCTGCTCAGGTGATATATATGGTCATTTCAATAACAAACAAGAAAATTCAGAGAACTTAGGTCATTCGCACTTTAAGAATCCTCCTTTTGTACTTACTATATACAATACAGATCGATAGTTCTATAGTGCTCGAAAAATGACTAAGTAAAACTGTGGAAAAGTGAAGAAAAAAATGATAAAATTCAAAACGCGGAAAAAGTAATAAAAATGAATCTGAGGATTAAATCTAAATCTTATGCAGATCTTCAGATCACGACACTTGTACGGTTTCAAAAAAGATCGGCATAAAAATCTAGGGGAGGGAAGTAGCAGACACAAGGTACCAACTACCTATATATACACTTTGATAGTATCTGAGCTTGAAAACTGATTAAGTTCAAAACGCGGGAAAGATAATAAAATTAATCTGAAGATTATATCCGAATCACATGGTCATCTTCAGACCATGACAAAAAACCTGTACACTTAAAAAAAGGGCGGCATAAAACGGCAGAAGTTTCGGACACAAAGTACCCATTTTGATAGTAACTGAGGCTGAATGCGGGAAAAGTGATAAAAGGTAATCTGGGGATTATATCGAAATCACATGCATATCTTCAGAGCATGACAAAAACATCTGTACAGTTTTAAAACTAGAGCAAGTGCTCGGAGGGCCACGATTAACTCCGACCAGCATCATTTCTTAATTATGAAAATATTTTTAAGTCAATGACAATGATATAAGACAAAGTCAATGGTCCATGAAATATAGGTAACTGACCCACATATAGTTTACCAGGTCGATCTTTGAGTGACACTGATATATTATCCCAAGTGCAGCACTTTTCGATTTAATAGTCTTCAAGATATGAAGAAAATCGCTGGAACACAAGATATAGGTCACTGACCTACATATACTTGGGAAGTCAATCTAATGTGTCAGATTGATCCATTATATCAACTATGATTTTAATCCATCACATAATCTAGAAGGTATTAAGCAAAACCACTAGACCGTAAAAATAGTCATGTTGACTTACATTTACTTTGAGGTCAAATTTGGGTCACACTGTCTCATTATCTGAAAATATGACTTATGCATCAAATAGTGTTAGAGATATAAGACAAAATCACTGGGCTATGAAATATAGGTAACAAACACCTACATTAATTTTGAGGTAAAATGATGTGTCATACTGACCCAAAATCCCAAAATATGATGGTCATACATCAAATTGTCTCCAAGATGTAACGTAAAATCATGGACCACGAAATATAGGTCACAGTGGCCTGCAATTACATTAAGGTCAAACATCAGGTCATACTGATTCATAATCCCAAATAACGATGTTCATACATCAAATAACATTTAAGACATAAGTCCAAATCACTGGGCCATGAAATATAGGTCACAGTGACCTACTTTACTTTGAGGTCGAACTTTGGGTCATAAAGATTCATAATCCCGAAGTATGATGTACATACACAAAATAGACTTCAAGATATATTACAAAATCACTGGACCATGAAATATAGGTCATGCTGCCCTTCACTTCATGACCCACAAGTCCATGTCACAAGGTGAGCCATATCTGACCAAGTAACTGCGTAAGTCGTTTCCAAGTTAAAGTTAAAATAGACTCTTAAACAAAACTATTAAGCTAGCTAAAATTGACTTAAGTTCTGTCTATGAGCTTATCCTTGAGGTCATGGGCAGGGTGACCTTCACTTCATGACCCACAAGTCCATGCCACAAGGTTGACCCATGCCTCACCAACTAACTGCGTAAGTTGTTTCCAAGTTGAAGATTCATAAACAAAACTCAAGCTTCCTAAAATTGCCAAAAGTTCTAAGTCTGTAACCTTGATCTTGAGGTCACAGGCAGGGTGGGAACAGTGGTGAATAAAGGTTTAGAATAATAGCAATCATCATACCAAATATAAACCAAATCGATCGTATGGTTTGGAAATAAAATCTTTAACGCAAAAATTTGACGTAGGCGTTAACAAACGGAGGGACAAACGTACGTACGAACGAACTAACGTACGAACGGAAAGACGAAAAGTATATACCTCTCGGCATATGAAGTATGCCGGGGGTATAAAAAGCTCGGAATTATGACTGTAGGAGGAGTTGCGGACACAAGGTACCCACTACCTATACACTTTGATAGTATCTGAGCCTGAAAAAAAATGACTTATCACATGCACATCTGCAAATTACTATGACAAAAAATATGTACAGTTTAAAAACGATTGACAAAAAACTGTAGGAGGAGTTACGGACATAAGGTACATACTGTCAGAGGGCGTGGAACTACGCTCTACGCACAACGAACCACGGAAAGTACCCTCGCGGGGACAGTATATGAGCTGTGTCGCGAGAAAAAGGCTCTTCTGTCTTTCTTTGGCTGAAGTTTCCTTAGGCTGGTTTCCTTTGGCTGAAGTTTCCTTTGGCCTACCTTTAACGTGAGTGAACAGTATAGGTTCAGGCGAGACTACGCTGATGCGCAGGCTCGCATGAACCTTTCCTGTTCGCATATGCAATCCCATACCGTGACTTATATTAGATTATCACTTCAATAAAAAAAAAGGGCGGTTTTGACATATCAAATTTCCAGAAATTGGTAAATAATGAGCAGCGCAAGAAAAAGACCTTTCTGTCACAAGAAGACAATGAATGTCCAGATTAGCTTCACATTTGCCCAGTCTAGTCTGCTCTCTATAGGGATTTTAGCATAGGTTTGATGTGCAAAAAAAATCACGCGGTTACCAAAAGTTGTCTCCCTTTGATAAGATGGCAATGTGTCAGTTACCCTTAAGCGTTTTTTTTTTTCTTACGTTTCGGTTCAAATGTGTCATTTCACGCATAGAAGGCCCTTACTTACACTATGTGAACTACGAAATCCCAGATCAGCCTGCGCCGCATGAAGAAATAAAAATATATAAGGTTGCCTTTGGAAACAAAGAACACACAAATAAAAATCGGAGACTCGGTTTCCTTAAATCTGAACACAGTAGATTCTACTGGCGAAAGGTAAAGACCCAGGTCAGACTCCCCATGTTCAGAGCGATCTGGAATTTTAGCATAGGTATAAAAAGAAGAGTAGCGGACGGCTTGCCCCCCAACTGGGTACCGGGGTTCGAACAAAGGATTGATGAGACAATCCTAAACAGTGTGTTGAATGAAGTATAAGGTTGCTGAATTGCAGGCTTGTCATTATATGAGACTAATTCCAAAAGCTGAATGTACGAGCTGAAAAGCAAAATATGGATTTGTCAAGAAAATGAGCTTGAAAATTTTCAGGAGAGAGAGAGAGAGAGAGAGAGAGAAAGAGAGAGAGAAACATCAGTAAAAAAGGAATCTTATCACAATATAGAACAGACTGAAGAAAATCCGCATTGCGAACGTGGTCTAGAACGGATAGCTGCGACCGCGCGGTAAAGTGGGCCGGTCTGGGTATATTCCGTCCGTAATGCGGTAAGGTGCCTTTTTACGATTCGTATCTGTTATGTCAAAATCGATGGAAAACAAAAACAAAAAAACAAAAAAAAAAGAAAAAGAAAGAAAAAAGAAAACCCTTACCGAAATTTTATTAATCCACGTCTCTCAGTGTGCGAATTTACAATAATTATTATCCCATGATTACGTCACAGAAATTAACGGTTCAGACAGGCGGATTACACGGGTATCCCGATATTTGCCTGTCTAGAATCGATTCATAATCGTGTATTGCGTGTTCGCCCTCCTGAGACAAATTATGTTCTGTTGGAATTGCTTTGTTTTGTTTATATGTAACATTGCTACACATTTTGACTCAATATGTCTACAATTTAATTTTGGAATACCTCATGTTGCCATGTAAAATGGACTGAGTGAACAATAAAGAGATTTGATTGATTGATTGATTGATTGATTGATTTTCATTGTGTTGTCTGAGAAACTCCTCTTTTTTTCAGTGGCTTGTTAACTTTGGCTGCCCTCAAGAAAGTTTGCTTTTTTTGTTTGTCTATTTGTTTGATTTTTTTTTTTTTTTTTTTTTGTTGTTGTTGTTTTTTTTTTTGTTTTTTCACTACGGCTTCAAAAAACAACTTGCATTTTTCATACCCTAAATGACTTCGCTGTGCGCTGCTCAGCCCGAAAAAAAGAACCTGTTTTATTGCTTTTATTGTTATAGCAACTTTTTTCACTTCCATCATTTTAGTGCCAGGAAAATCACTTTCGTCTCTGATTTTACATATATGTTTGTCATATATATAGCCCGGGTTACGGACAGCCAACACGCAATGGACAAAATCGATGGTATAAGAAAGCTTTGATCACTTCGATCATTTTTATGATACCAGACAAAAAAATAAAATAAAATAAAATAATAATAATAATAATACATGAGTGGCTGATCCAGAGGGGGTTTATTCGAACGGGAAGGGGGAGGGGGACGTCATTTGAACTCCCCGTTTGACTCAAAATTTCATTTTCAGAAATTTTGAATTTGATATTTTTTGGACACTGTATTTACCCTAATAAATATTTGCTCACGCTACCCTTTACTTAACCCTTAAAGCGCCAAACAAAATTTGTAGCAGACGACATTCTATTTTTTTTTTAATTATTATTTTTCAGAGAAAACAAGTCTTGACAATTCATGTGAATCGTCTGCCAAGCAGACGATTCACATGAAATGTCAAGACTTGTTTTCTCTGAAAAATAAAAATAAATAAATAAAAAATGTCGTCTGCTGCAGTTGTGATTGGCGCTTAAGGGTTAATACCTCTAAAACTTCAACAAGACCATTTTACTATCTGTGAACGTTTCTAAACTGCAGGACGAGTGGCAAACATTGTAGACCCTGATCAGACGCTGTTCTGTGGCGTCTGATCTGGGTCTAAACTGTTTGCTCAGGCATTCTCTCCAAATATATGAATAAATTATATACACAGTGTAGGTACTTCTCCTCTTTTCCACATTATTTTATATATATATATATTTCTAACTTCAGGAGTCAAATTACATATTCATTTGTTAAATGTGGTTGTTCAATTTATTGTTTTCCCCACTCTCTCAACTCTGATATGTCGAAGTACGGATATCTCGAAGTGTTTCAGTGATTCCCTTGGATTTCAAAATAACGGGAGTCGACTGTACTTCTCTATGTATCTGGATCATATTTCTTCATTCAAATTTGACTGTAATTCTCAAACATATATGAGCCAGATAACAGCATTTCCTACAATATATTGTGTGTCCAGTCAGGATTCAGATCAGACTACGCATCTGCGCATCTGATCAGTCTTCACAGGACACTCTGTGGGTAAACAAGGATCAAAAGCGTTTTCATGAAGATAGCAAAGCCTCTGGTTTAACTGATCTGAATCTTCGCTGGATGCAAAAGCAATCTTACAGGAAATGCTGTGCCCTATGATTTTGGTGTTTTACGTCCTTTTCAATATTATTTAAGTCATGTCAAGTCGACGGAGGGGTGATGATGAAAGGCTCTCTGTAATGAAGCGCCGAACAGTCATGAGTTGAGAATTCTACCTCAATCTGAAAGGTCGGGAGCGCTAACCGCTGTCACCTGGACGCTTCTACCCTGGCTCATATATTACAAGATTGGTTGGTTGGTTGGTTTGGAGTTTAATGGCCCGGTCAACTCTGTTAAGGTCATATCGAGCCCGTCAGTTTACCTAACCACAATTTTATTTGGCAAGTTTAATCCTCTAAGTGGTTAAGACGTACTTATGCGCATTCTTTCGCCAGAAACAGACAACTGCTCTTCTTGAATCAGCTGAAGGGATAGAATGACTGTACAAAATATTTTATGATCAATCTCTACAAAGCCGACCCGGCGGGGATCTCAATTACAAGGAAATCTAGTTATTTTATCATTAGTTCTCCATAAAATTACGTATGTAGTGGGCACTCACTCAAATTGCTTCTAAAATGGGGACATTTTTGTTTTGAGTTCTTGCTGAACGCTTTTGGTGCCATTTCAGACGACATTTGTCGTCTGTTTTTCTTTTTTTTTTTAACAAACTATAGCTTGAAAAGAAGTTTATATGTAAAGTTGAAAGACTGAATGTCAAACAGCGTAGATCCTGATGACTCGTCTCTTATGAATCGTCTCATCTAGATCTATGCTGTTTGCAAAAGCCTATTATTATCGTCTGTGGCAGTGAGAGTTAATGACACAGCAACTATTGTGGGTTATTTTCCAGAGAAAGGGAGAAAAGGAATAAAAGAGCTAGTTGATGAGAGGAAAGAGAGATAGAGGAAGACGAGGGAAAATGGTGGTGACATTTCAGATACAGAACGTTCCCCCTTTCCTACTAGTAAGCAAGCCATTACACCACCTACCAGTACCAGAATGTTTATTTTCAGAAGAAATAAGCAGATCAATGTTTTTTGTTGTTTTTTTTTTTCGAAAAGCATTTTTATTTGGAGTTTTTAGGCCCAGTCAACACTGTTAAGGTCATCTCAAACTGGTCAGTCAACCTGCTTACACTTGTTCTGGTCAGACTTAGTCCCCTCAGCGGTGGTTAACCAGTACTTTGAGCTCATACTTTTTACAGTAACTGAAAACTGCCCTTCTTCAATATGAGGAAGGGGGAGAATGACTGCAGAAATTATTTCATGATGAATCTCCCAAAAGGTTATGTGGCCGAACTGGGATTTGAACTTGTGACCCCTGGATGTAATGTTAGAGTGCTACCAACTACGCTATTGAGAATTTTACTTGGAAGAACTTTTCAGACTTACACAGGCACTGTGGCTCACAGAGTACAGTTAGGCTGCGTCTTCTCCATAGCTCGGACGTAATAATACCTGTGGGTCCAAGTCCACAGATAGACAATTTAAATAACCAAACTTTTCGAAACAGCTCTGGAAGAAGGCAAAAATACCGGAAATATGGAAAATGTGCAAATGTCACAGCTATATTTAAGAAACGGGAAAGAAAGAAACCATCAAATTATAGACCTATCAGTTTAACGTTGGTTTCTGGTAAATTGATGGAAAGATTAATACGTAATGAGTTAGTGGATCACAAGACCAGAAACAACCTTTTTGCAAAAGATCAACCCAGCTAGCATTCTACGTAAATCTACATCGGGCCGTCATCGGCCCGTCAGCTACCCTGACGGGCCGATGACGGCCCGATATAGATTTACGTAGAATGCTGACTGGGAACATGGTTTCATGGCTGGTAAATCCTGCACCACACAATTGTTAGAATACATGGAAGAGATCACCCAAGCCACCGACAATGGGGATGACGTCGATGTGATTTATCCCGATTTCATGAAGGCATTTGATAAAGTGCCTCATGCTTGTTTATTACACAAGTTACATGCTTATGGCATTAGGGGTAAATTACTTCCCATTACGAAAATACGCCTATTCAAATACATTGAAACTTTTACCACAAAAAAAAAAAGAAAATTTTCAGATAAAAAATTCCGATAATTTCTTATATGAGTTCAAAACATAGATTGTAGGTACTCGTTAGAACCGCCTCTACGAGGCGGTTCTAACGAGTACCCACAATCTATGTTCTGAGCAAAAATAAGAAAAATAATGTATACCCCTGTAAACCCCAGTTTTACTATATAAAGTTGGGGTTTAAGGGGGTCAAAATTATATAAGTGTTTTCGTGATGCATGGATTAAAGAATTTCTGACAAACAGGCTCTAGAGAGTAGTCATCAGAGGTAGCCCAAAGCTACCTTACCTTGGTCAGGCCAATTCTTGACAATTCATCTACATCATGGGATTCATATACCAAGAACAACATCCAGAAACTGTAAGCAGTCCAGAGGCGTGCAGCAAGATTTGTCATGGGGGACTACAGAACCACTAGCAACCCCAGTCAGGTGATTGCTGACCTTGGATGGGAGTCCCTCCACCAACATAGAGTCAACGCCAAACTGGTCATGGTGTACAGAATAGTATATGGACACATCGACATTCCAGTGCTGCCCTATCTGCATCCAGCTGCATTAAACACCAGAGGCCACACCCCTAAATGATCCCCTACTGCAGGGTGGATATCTACCGGCACCCCTTCAGCCATCAGACTGTGGAACCAACTGCTGGAAAGCATTGTGACTGCTCCAACCACTGAAGCCTTCAGGTTGGGGCTGGCCAGACAGGATTAACTATGTACAAACTGTTTTTATCCTTCTTTTAACCTGCACCTTGTTCGAGCCTCACGATCGCCTTGTACATAGTTCACCACAGTGCAACAATGCTTCAGAGAAGGCCATGCACTTTAACGGAAGAAGCAGATCAATGCTGTAGAATCAGACTGGCGGGAGGTCACCAGCGGTATACCCCCACAAAAGAATCACCAATCAGCAAGATACCGAACCAGTACAACGAAGTGTTACAAACGCAACTACATGGGCAAAGAACTTGGATATGTTATTCAGTGTTTCCAAGTGCCATCACTTACATGTGGGGAAACATATATACAAAAGGTAACTCCAACTGGTGAGCACGAAATAACCAAAGTTGACAGCGAAAAAGAATTAGGTATTACAATTGATAAAAATTTAACCTTTAGTACGTCAACAAGGAGTATCCCACACATATCTGGGCACCAATGTATAAAAAAGACAGGATAGCAATAGAAATCGTCCAAAAAGAGGAACACAATTAGTGAGATCGTGCAAAGCTTTAACATATCCAGAGAGATTTAAGAAGCTCGGTTTACCCTCACTAGAGTATAGGAGAGAACGGTCAGATCTAATCCAGATATATAAAATTCTAAATGGTATCGATAAAGTTGAAAAAGACAAACTGTTTACAATGGCCACCTATCAAGCAACCAGGGATAACCCAATGAAAATCTATAAAGAAAGGCCGCGGTTAAACGTCCGTGCAAACAGCTTTAGCAACAGGATTGTGAATGCATGGAATACGCTTCCAAGACGTGTTATAATGGCACCCTCCCTTAACTCGTTTAAAAGTCCCTTGACTATCCACTGGAAATCACATCCAAACAAGTTCAATCCGGCATGCTACGAGACTGGTACAACGACTGGAGAGAGAATTTATCGAAATGCATCCTTACAGGTCAGATGACTGAATTTGATGTCGACTACGTGAGTTAATGTTTAAATCTTCATTTTCTGTCACAATTAAGGAAAATATTTTAAAATGTTAACTCTTTCACTGCCATAGGCAATAATAATAGGCTTTTGCAAACAGCGTAGATCCAGACGAGTCATCAGGATCTACACTCTTTGACATTCGGTGCTTTAACTTTACATATAAACTTCTTCTCAATCGATAGTTTGTTAAAACAAAAAGCAGACGACAAATGTAGTCTGAAATTTTGCGCCGAAAGAGTTTAAGTCAGCAAATCACATCATGTGACCTTCCTCATAATTTCTGACCTCTGATTCCCCCTTTTTACAATAAAAGTGGTGAATAGTTGGGTTTATCTGAAATCTGAATAAATGAAGCATTTCCTATTATGGCTGTGTTTTAAAAACAATCTCAAAAGTAATTTATGGAGTTTATGAAACCTTTTTGTTTGTTAACCTTTGTACCCTGGGTAAAATCTTAAGACGACATTTTGAAATAGTTTAGTTAATCTTATTTTTCACAGAAAAATTTAGCATTACATGCAAATAGTCTCCATATAGTAGACAATTTGTATGAGATGTCGAAACCTGTTTTCTTAGAAAGATAAGAAAAAAAATATAACCAATTTGTTGTCTGCTAAATTAGCCAAGAGAGTGGTAATGGTTAAAACAGTCATTGAAAAGGGGCGAAGGACATTAGAGGAAACTGAAACTTTAAAAACCAACTAACTATAACTAAAACCACAAATTCAAAGATTTACTTTTTTTCTTATTTTTCACAGAAAGTCAGACATATTTCTTTCAAATTGTCTCCAAAGGAACATGAAATAAAACAATACAAGAATATCTTCTAAAAGCAATTTTAATACTGAACCTTTGGTAAAAGCAATACACAATATATATTTTCCTTCTCAGTTCATATCAAGAACCAAATTAGGCTACACTGTTCTGCTTTCAACATCTATCAGAAAGTCTGTTTTTGCCTGTTAGTCAGAAGAAGTAAATTTGCTTAGTTTTGTCATGACTTAACTATCTATTCACCAACAGTTTTATTCTGTCCATTCATTAAATGAGAAAGAACAAGAAATCTGTCTGCAAATTAAGCAAGCATCTATGGGTAGGTAGTTTGTTTTATTCAGGTCTAGTGTAGCTTTCAACAATCTTTCAGTCATATCACAATAGTGTCTGGATGTGGCAAGAAACTCAATGTTAACTTTTTGAGAGCTGCCTCACTGAAATATCATGTCCAGTAAAATAAGTAGCCACTGCAGATATGCAGATATTATGCAACATTTTTCCAATCCTGTCATTGGAACAAATGAAAGGCTCACCATTTAAGCAGTTTTTGGTTGTGAAGAAGAAAAATGTGTTTTTTATTATTTTTTTCCATATCCGGGCATGACAGTCAATGGAGTGTGACCATTTGAGCAAACTCTCGATCCTGTTTCAACAGTAGGATTGATGTGAAATTAGGTGGAAATTGGCCAAGTGGTTTCTGAAGTTGTTTGACAAAATCATGATTTTATACATGTATACAGCATAGGGAAAGGGGAATACTCTCGCAGAATAAAAGTTTGATTGTAAATTGAAGCTTTAATGGCTACTTCAATCATATATTGTAAGTTTTAGTAACTTCAGCTATTTTTTGTCGTTGTGTGTGTGTGTTCATTGTTCTCAAGGGTCATTCTTTTTATAATCTATCTTCCCCAGAATGCAGGGGCTTACCAAGCTCTCATCTTTATTGAATAAGTAAAGAAATAATTGAAGAAGATGCATTTCAATTGCAAGTTGCCACTCCCACCTATGCTACATGTCCTGTGTCTTCTTTCCCAGCTGGTGCTTAACAGGGTCTTCTTTCCCTGCTAGTGCTTTACAAATTTCCTACTTTAAAATTTGCTGTGGCACCCAAACAAAATGGTTGTTGGTAATAAAACACATAAACTGGGTAGACAATCATCAAATGATCATAACTCACTGCCAAATATGGTTCACATCACTTCACTGGTTGTGGAAAAAATGCAATTTAACCTTTTTCCAATTATCAGGCTATGGTAGTTTTCTGTTGCCATATCAACCAAACCAAGAGGCAGATTGGCAAATTTAGCTATTTTCAATTGCCTTTACCAAATTAACATTTGTACCAAACTAGAGTCATACTGCTTCAGTGGTTTTGGAGGTGTTGTCATTTAAATTTTTTTTTTTTTAATTTAAAGTTACCATGGCAACCAAACAAAATGGCCACTGGTCATGAAACACACTAACTGGGTAGGCAATCATCACATGATCATAACTGCCAAATATGGTTCACTTCACTTCAATGATCCATGAAGACAAGATCTGTCGCCAGACAGGAAGACAGGAAGACAGGATAGTTCACCTGAACTTGCGCTTGTCATTTAAATAAAATTAAAAAAAGACTATGACCTTAAAAATCCAGATCATAGTGTGTGTGTGTGTGTGTGTGTGTGTGTGTGTGTGTGTGTGTGTGTGTGTGTGTGTATTGGGTGTTCAAAGTCTGTGACCTTGACACACTAGGTCATAGGGGGAGGGGGGGAGAGGGATAGTGCTAAATAAAATTTTGGAGCAATATCTATAATCATGCCAAATATAAAGTAAATCCATGCAAGGATTAAGAAATTGAGAGATCTTAGAAACATTAATGCAAAACTCAAACATAAATTTTTAAGTCCGTGACCCTGACCTGTAGGTCATAAGCAGGGGTGGGAATAGTGTTGAATAAAAATTTTGGCTCAATATCTATAATCATGCCAGAGATAAAGTAAATCCATGCAAGGATTTAGAATAAGAGATCTTAAAAACTTGGACGCAAAACTTTAACATAAAATTTCTGTCTGTGACCTTGACCTATATATCATAAGCAGGTGTGGGAATAGTGCCGAATAAAATTTTGGAGCAATATCTATTATCATGCCAAATATAAGTCAATCCATGCAAGGATTCAGAAATTAGGAGATCTTATATTGAAGCAATATCTAAAATCAAGCCAAATATAAAGTAAACCCATACAAGGATTTAGAAATTAAGAGATCTAAAAAGCTTTAACTCAAACATTTAATATACATTAATATACATCAGTGACCTTGACCTTTAGGTCATAAGCAGGGGTGGGGGTAGTGCCAAATAAAATTCTAAGTCCCCGAAGACCTATAAGTCATAAGCAGGAAAGTGGATGTTCAACAAAAATTTTGGATCAACATCTATAATTATACCAAATATAAACTAAATCCATCTGAGGCTGTAGAAAATATACGGTCTTAAACATTTTGACATAAAACTTTAACATTTTTGTTAATGCTAATGCCGCCACCTATGTTGACGCCAATGCTGATGCCGGGGGAGTGCAATAGCTCTTCCTGTACTTAACTATTTTCCCATTATAAGTCTATGAAAGCTTTCTGTTGCCATGGCAACCAAACCAAGAGGCAGCTCACCATAATTTTAGCTCTTTTAAATTACCCTTACCAAAGCAATACAAAATTAGAGTCATGCTGCTTCAGTGGTTTTGGAAATGTCATTTGAAAAATTAATTTTTTTATTTAATGTTGCCATGGCAACCAAACAAAATGGTCACTGGTCATAAAACAAATAAACTGGGTGGACTATCATCAAATGATCATAACTGCCAAATATGGTTCACATCGCTTCACTGGTTGTGGAAAAAATGCAATTTAACCATTTTCCCATTATAAGTATATGGGAGTTTTCTGTTGCCATGGCAACCAAACCAAGTGGCAGATTGGCACACTTTTAGCTATTTTGAATTGCCCTTACCCAAGCAACATTTTTAGCAAATTAAGAGTCATACTGCTTCAGTGGTATTGAAGGAGTTATCGTTTAATTTTTTTTTTTTTTAATTTCATGTTGCCATGGCAACCAAACAAAATGGCCACTGGTCATTTTTTTCCTGATAGTCCTCTCATATTTCCTACTTTTAACTTTACCATGGCAACCAAACAACATGGCAACTGGTCATGAAACACATAAACTTGGTAGACAATCATCAAATGATTATAACTGCAAAATATGGTTCACATCACTTTATGTGTTATGGAGAAAATGCAATTCAGCCATTTTCCCATTATAAGTCTATGGGACCTTTCAGTTGTCAAAACAAGCAAACAAAAAGGCAGATCACCATGATGTTAGCTGTTTTTAAATCTCCCCTATCAAAGCATGTTCCTACCTAATTAGGGACAAATTACTTCAGCATCTTTGGAAGAGTTGTTGTTTTAAATAGTTTACAGACATACTGATGGAAAAGGGACAAAAAGTGATCACTAAAGCTCGTCCTAAGCATAGCTCAGGTGAGCTAAAAACAAATATCTGACTAGACATTGTCAATCACATAAGTTGTTTCATTTAAATAAAATACCAAGCAAAAATCTCTTTCCAAGTGACATCAAAAGGACCTGGGCCCAGTTGTTCAAAGCTAATGATGTCTTTAGTTAAAGCTTTATCAAAATTTACATCGAGTGATACGCAAATATGCTGAAATTTTTGCTGAAAAAATGTGAGTAGCTTTTGCAGCAGTGCAAAAGCTACTCACATTTTTTCAGCAAAAAATATCAGAATATTGTGTATTGAATCCACTAAAACAGTCAACGAAATAACCCTTAACGAGCTCATTAAGCTAACCACGCTTTGAAAAACACTGCCCAGATAGCTCCAGATATGAGGGAGTATTTTTCTTACATATCAACAAAAATCTATTTTGTGGGTACTCATTAGAAGGGGCTCACCTAGGTGCTTCAAATGAGTACCAACAACATAGGCTTTTGTGGAGAGAAAAAAAAGAAAAATATCATTACTTTGAAATTGATGAAGATGCCTTATCTGGAGCTACGGTAGTACATACAAGCAATTAAAGCTGTACAGATACAGACGTCACATGTTAACCCTTAAAGCGCCAAGCAAAATTTGTAGCAGACGACATTCTAATTTTTTTTTTTTTTTTTTTTCAGAGAAAACAAGTCTTGATATTTCATGTGAATCGTCTGCCAAGCAGACCATTCACACGAAATGTCAAGACTTGTTTTCTCTGAAAAAAAAAAAAAAAAATTGTCATCTGCTGCAGTTGTGATTGGCGCTTTAGGGGTTAAGTTACTCTGATACAAACATACTTGGGCCGCACCAAGTGAAAATGTGCCTTCAATGCGCAAAATGTGCAGATTCACATCATCCTGCTCATGCGCAAAGTATCATCCGGGCCTTTGCTCTCCATTCATATATTCTGTTGTATCAAATGATTCTGTTAGAAGACAGCCAAGGCCTGGATCAGACTGTTGATGTGCAGGCTGGTCTGTGCCTTTGCTGTATGCCCAAAGATACATTTTCACATGATGTGACCCACTTAACCCTTAAGGCGCCAAGAAAACCTGCATCTGAAAATGTCGTCTGTTTATGTCGTCTGCTGAATCTTCTTGCAAACTTTTCAAACATATTTTTGCATACAGTCAAACAGTGTGGACCCAGATCAGACTGCTCCTAAAGGATCTGGGTCCACACTGTTTGCAGAAATGACTTTTAAAATCACAAGCAGGTGAGAAAGCAGACGACAATTGTTGTGATTGGTAGTTTAAGGGTTAATTATGGTATGAAGGTCAGTCAAAAATAAGTGAGACAAGTCTTATCATTTTACTTACCATATTTACCCAAAATATTAGAACACCTTCTTTTCTTACACCACACCCTAACAAGAGGCCTACAGGCCATGGCACACTATCCTGAGTGCAAATATGCAAATCTTATGCAACATTTTTCCAATTTGTCATTGCAACTAATGAAAGGATCATCATTTTGAGCAGTTCTTAGTTTTTAAAGAACAAGAATGTGTTTATTATTATTACTTTTTTACTATATATGGGCATGACAGTTAATGGAGAATGACTATTTGAATAAACTCTCAATCCCATTTCAACAGTAGGCAACCAAACCAAATGGCCACTGGTCACACAAACACTGGGTAGACAATTATCAAATGATCATAACTGCAAAATATGGTTCACATCACTTCACTGGTTATGGAGAAAATGCAAATTAACCATTTTCGCATTATAAGTCTATGGGAGCTTTCTGTTGCCATGACAACCAAACAAAGAGGCAGATCTCCATAATTTTATCTATTTTGAATATTGCCCTTAAACAAGCAACATTTTAGCAAATTAAGTCATACTGCTTCAGTGGTTTTGACCGAGCTGTCATCTACAAAATCCTTTTATTTTAAGATTAACTGTTGCCATGGCAACCAAACAAAATGGCCACTGGTCATAAAACATAAACTGGGTAGATAATCATCAAATGATCATAACTGCTAAATATGGTTCACATCACTTCGCTGGTTATTAAGAAATTTCAATTTAACCCATTATAAGTCTATGGGCGTTTTCTGTTACCAGAGCAACCAAACCAAGACACAGATCACCATAATTCTAGCTATTTTTAAATCCCCTACCCAAGAAACATTCTTACCTAATTAAGGACAAATCGCTTCAACTGCTTTGGAGGAGTTGTTGTTTGAAAGTGTTAACTGATGCACACATGGATGGAGGGTTGGACGGACCACAGACAAAAAGGGATCACTACAGCTCATCCTGAGCATTACTCAGGTGAGCTAAAAATTGAAGAAATCCATTTTACTACCAACTGATGTGTCTGAGAACTGTTGCATAAAAGGTTAATGTGGAAACCCTTATCAGAGGCCACATTCAGCAGCATTTGATATGGGCTACACAGTTTATTCAAACATGTCTGTCTTAGTACACAGGGTAAATATTGTACTAAGCAGTTGTTATTAAAAAAAAAAAAAAAAAAAAAAAACATGCAAAAGGATACACTTTCAAACTGCCTCATTGATCAGCCAACAGTACCATAACAAATATCATATATGTTTGTGCAACAAACAGTTTTTACACAAAGACATGTATTGTGGATATTCATTAGATTTAACTCTAAGCATGCTGGGTAAAATTTCAGCAGACAACAACTGGAACTATTTTCCTTATTTTTCTCAGTAAACAGGCTTTGATATATCATGCAAATTGTCTCCAGAGGAGACAATTTGCATGAAATGTTAGAGTCTATTTTCTAGAAGAGTGAGAAAAATATCAATTTGTCTTGGACTGAAATTGCCCCAGAATGGTTAAGGTTAATATGCACCATGATATATGTTCTTGTACATGTATATAAAATCTATCCTAAGTAACCATTTCAATGATTACCGGTAAGTCTAAATTACAAAAGTATCACTTAACAAAATGATCACAACAATAAACATATGGCAGTGTTTGCAGTGTTAGTGTCTTGGGGAGCAAATTCCTTCCTTAAGAGCAGTCCTCCTGAGAAGGGATTTATATACCAGAGAACCATTTTTCTGCTGGACTGGTCTCCCTTCATACTGCTAAAGGAGAACTGATACAACCTGCTCTCTGTTGAAGGCTAAAAGTCCTGTACTGGACCTCTAGCCACCCCATAAAATAGAAGAAACACTGTAAAAATCTGGCATTTTCTGAAGTCTAAAAATTACATAAACAAATTCCAGATATATTACAATCTGTCACAATACAGAAAAACTAAGTGTGACTAGAATTGTGGACCAAGTTGTCAAATTATTGTTAGCTTAAAAGGAACGGATAAATTCAATAACTTTTCTGCCACTTTTTCAAGGGAGACTACAACTGTGACTTCCTGTTTGCTTTCTTAAATATGCAGCGTCAGTTGGCTTTATAAGTGCTATTTGAACAACCTTTTTTTTTTGTCTCGGTAGCACAATTGGTAAAGATGCTGTTGCCACATTGGTCAGAGCTTGCATGGCATGGGTTTGACCGCAGGCAAAAGCACTTATCCACATGTAGTTTGCTGAATTTAAAAGATGTGTGGCTTTTGCATCATAATATGTTAATATATTTAAACAACTGATGTAATAATAACTAGCATCATATAAAAGCTAGCAATATTTTGAACAAATGGGCACATTTTGATTTCTGAGTTTTTAATCTTGGTAATAAACAAAGAACCACCTTATACAGTAAATCCTTGTAACAACAAAAATAATGACTTAGAATTTCAAACTACTGACAATAGGCAAGAATTTAACAATCTTAGCATCTTAACAATTTACAATCAAATTCATTAACCCTTAAAGTGCCAAGAAAACCTGCATCTCAAAATGTCATCTGCTTATGTCATCTGCTGCATCTTCTTGCAAACTTTTCAAACCTATTTTTGCATACAGGCAAACAGTGTGGACCCAGACAGTGTGGACCCAGATCAGACTGCTCCTAAAGGAGCAGTCTGATCTGGGTCCACACTGTTTGCAGAAATGACTTTTAAAGTAACTGGCAGAAGACAAAACAGACGACAATAGTTGTGATTGGCGCTTTAAGGGTTAATACTGTATCCACCCTAAATACTCAGACAGACCGGCCCACACAAACAGTGCTGACCCAGATCTGACAATGCAGAATGTCGTGTCTGATCAGGGCTGACACTTCTTGCCATTCAGCAGTCAACACTGCTTCCCATTCAGCAGTTTTAGAAATATAACAGTAGTTCAAATTTAAGGACAAGTGCCGTAAGCGAGTTCAGGTGTCCAAATGCTTAGGGTATACGTAGGATATACCCACAACACACGTTTTTGTGGAGACGTAAGAAAATTATCAATACTTTTTCGCAGAAAAAGCAGCTTGAGGAAAACGGATACACTTTCAGGTAAGTCAAAAGACTGCCTCCCTTCCTTCTGAAAAGGGATATCCTCTGTAAGAACCTCTTTTAGAGAAGATCCTTTTTCAGAAGGGGATTGGTGTGCAGGAATGCAAAAAGGAAGTTAAAAAAATTGCCTCTCTTGTAAAATTGGCATAAAACCTACCAAGTGTATCCATTCCCTTAAACCCATTGTAGACTGAATAGACTCTCCCACACTATATATTGGAAGAGTCCAATTTCAATTTTAGGTACATCTGGCCATGAGATTTACATATTCCTAGAGAAAACTGGCTAAACTATTTGCAAACAGTGGAGACCCTGATTAGACGCCACGTTCTGCAGCGTCTGATCTGGGTCTGCACTGTTTGCCTATTACCCTTTTAGAGACTCTCCCACACTATAATTTTTTATATTGGAAGAATCCAATTTCAATTTTAGGTACATCTGGCTATGTGATTTACATATTCCTAGAGAAAAATGGCTAAACTATTTGCAAACAGTGGAGACCCTGATCAGACGCCACATTCTGTGGCATCTGATCTGGGTCTGCACTGTTTGCCAATTACCCTTTAAAGAGTCTCCTGACTACAATGGGTTAAACAGAGTTATAAATATACTAGTATATAAAGTCAACAGTACACTGCAAGTATTTCCTGTATAACCCATTTCAAATGAATAAACTCTCCCACACTATATATTGGAAGAGACAAATTTCAATTTTAAGTATGTCAGGCTATGTGATTTAGATATTCCTAAAGAAAAATGACTAAACTATTTGCAAACAGTGTAGACCATGATCAGATGCTGCATGATACAGTATCTGATCTGAGTCTACACTGTTTGCCAATTAACTTTTTGGGGGTCTCTAGACTTAAATGGGTTAATATGGAAACATAATTACAATGAACATAAATAAAGCATTTGTCACATACACAAAAGTGATAACTCTAAGAATATACATCAGAAACTAGACAAAGTGGCCAGTGGGACACATATACCCTTGGTCAGTGCCAATCCATCAACAGATGTTGGAAAGAAGGAAAACTGGACAAATGCATGAATGGAAGAATATACAGGAGCAGGCCAATTTTCCTTCCCACAATACTATAAATCATGCCCAACAGTTGCAACAAATTTCATGATCCTAGACGCAGTAGTTCCAGAGATTTGATGGAAAAAAATTAACAGACAGACAGACAGTACATACACACAGAAAAGACAAAAACTATGTACCCCTTAGAATACTGTGTATTCCAGGGGTATAAAAAGGAAACAAAGACATAGATCAATCTTTGTGATCAGCAATTTCATTCCCCACTAACAGTCACTGCATACGGTAAATGTCCTAAAATTTTGAACACCAAAGTTTCTGACAAAACGCCATATGCAAACAGTGCAGACCTAGATCAGACTGCTCCTGATCAGGGTCTTCACTGTTTGCCATTCCACTAAGCATTTTAAGAGACAAATGCATAAAAAGGCAAAATTTAAACCAACAGTATGGAATAAAGTTTTCGAAATTTTAGGACATTTACCGTATTATGGAATGTACCGACAGACAGAAAAGACATTGATCAGACTGCAGAATCTACTAACATTGATCTGTGCCTTTGCTGCATATGATACCATAACCCTTTTCTCAGACTGCAGCTTATATGTTTCCCAACCAGACAGTCGAACCTCAATTGCTTGAATGCCGATGTCCTGTTTGCCATGGCTGATTCAAACTCGTTTTTGAGTCCCTAAGAAATTCTTTTGTTCGCCACAGAAAACAAATATTTAAGGATTTTTTCTTATTTTATCAAGAAATTGTATGTTGTGTGTACTCATTAGAATCACCTCAATGAAGTGATTCTAATGACTACTCTCAACACACCAATACTGTATAGAAGCTTGTAAAGACTTCCCTAAATTATCACCATTTGCTTCCTGACCTGGCACCATGATTAACCCTCAGTGGCTCAAATTACCCATGGCTCCAACAAGTTTTTATTAACAAAAAAAAAACGGTTTAGGTGTTATTTCCACCTCCGCAGGGTTTCCTAAACTATTTATAAACAACAGATTCCCGTCTTGTATAAGCGCGAAGACGGCGGGAAACAGGAGAGACGGAACGAAACGACTTTCATGGACTTAATTAGGTCTAATAAAAAAGGCCTGCGCCATGGGCGGTTTTGCAGTTTTCAGTGTTTCAAGATTTAATCAGACTGCTTAAATTTTAAGCACTGACCTAACTTGCCTAGCGCAAGTGGTGCATTACTTATTTTTACTGTGAAATCTACCTTGAATTATACTCGCGTGTTACGGCAATCAACAAAAAAAAAAAAAAAAAGAAGCAATCAATTATACCCAGATCAGACGCCGTTGTATGCGACATCTGATCAGGACGTACACGGTTTGGGAATTCATTTATCGAATCTGGGACCGACAAACCGTGTTGATCAAAACAAAAAAGAAGAGGAAGAAAACGGGTGCGTTCAAGCGGTGCATTCTTTTAACACTCTCAGTAAAGCGACCTTTGATCTTTTGGACATGCCGACTGCACCTGGATGTTTTGCAGTCTCAGTGTATTCACACGTGTCACACAAACGGATTAATTCTCAGACTACCGTTACTGATGATTCGTGTTAATCGCTTGTTTACCGCACAAAGGTCAGTGAAGTGTTGATTTTTTGACAATGTTTGGATAATGACGTAATTAATTTGTGCTGCGGGTAGGTTGCCGTTATTCAGCTGTCTCTCCAATATACATGTCAAATGACCGTTTAGAGCCTTTTAACTACCATAATATCGCATTTAAAAGGTGCGCGGACGTTGTCAGTTTGAAAGACTTGACCGTTTGTGATTTTTTTAGACATCATTGATTTGTGAAAATTGGGTGGTTTGGGAAATGTTGGACCGATTTATTAGCGTTTTGGGGTGTTTGAAATCGGTCCAGAATTCTTAATTTCGGTCCAGACCGGCTATTTTTCCGGTTTTCCTGATTGTACAGAGAAGGCCCTGCTCTAACAAATAGTACCTGTGTAACAGGCGGGTTCTTCCCCCCAGTTAGTTTCATCCCCCTGATCGCTTTGGGAAGAAGTGACTAGGGTGGGGGCAGAAACTGACTAACCCTCTAGGCCTTTTTAAGCAAAAGGGTGAACTATCTATATACAATAAATGGCGGTAAATTGTTACATATGATAATTTAAATAGCTAGAACGTTTTATCATTAGTGCAAAGCACCTTGACTGGGGGAGAGGGGAGTGGAGTGGAGGATGTGAGGGAAGAAACTGACTAGTTGATTTCTTCTTCCCCACCCCCGCACCCCCCCCTTCTCCCTCCCTCCTCTGGGAGAAACTGACTAGCTGGTTTTCTTTCCCCCCCCCCCCCCACCCCCTCTGTCAAGAACTCTCTGATGAGATCACACAACAAAGAGCATTCTCCATTGAGATCATTCTGATGAGAAAATAGCTTCTAGTTATTTCAAAAAAGGTGTTTGACAGTTGTTTTTTTCCTGATTTCCCCTGAAATACATACATTGTGGGTACTCATTAGAACTGCCTCACTGAGGCACTTCTAATGAGTACCTGCAATGTATGATTTTGTGGAGAAATACAAAAAATATCAATACTTTTGGATGAAAACCACCTATTCCAGAGCTATAAATGTCATGGCAGATGACTTTTTTAAATCATATTTCAGTATATGGATGCATGTTCTGGCAATCACATACATGAAAAAAAATGCACAGGGAACAATGCATACTGTCCTTTCGACAGCACTCAGAAAGACAGTTTTTGCTTGGCGTTTTATCTTAAATGAAAATATTTTGTTTAGATTGAACATATCTTATCAGAAACCATTTGTCTTTTCTGTTTCTGTGTTTTTGTTCTCAAATATTTACCCTAAAATTAAATTTATGGCCAAAAATTGGTCTGACCTATGTACTTTCTACAGTAAAGTGATTTTTTGGAATTTTTGTCTGAGAAAATATTTTTTACTTTTCTTTCCTGAGTTTGAATCATTATGTTTCACAACAATATTGTGGAAATTTCAGAAAAATTGAACAAGCAGAACTTGTTGAAAATCTGCCTCCAAGTTACCTACCCTACAGATTTCTGCTTAATTTGCATTCATTTCTACTACCGGAGAAAGTGAAAATATTTGATTTCTTAAAAAGCCATTGACTAGAATAAACAATTTTATACATTGATAGTTATGACAAATGGTTTGGCATTAAAACATGACAAAAGTTTGCCAATTTTCTTTTTCTGTGTAAAGCGCCAAGCAAAAAACAGCTTTCTGAAAAATGTTGAAAGCACAGTAGGCTGATTGGGACCACTGCTGGTTACATATGCCATAACAGCATTTTCTATCTGAACAAGTTCAGACATTTAAATTTAACCCTAGTCTTGCTAAACCCAATTATGTCCTGCTTTATCAAATAGTGCAGATCCAGATCAGTTGGCTTCTCTCAGAAGCCAACTGATCTGGATCTGCACTGTTTGCTATTAAGTATGTGAATTTATATCAATAATCTGGATCAAGTAATCTGATTTCCTGAAAATTAGAAATGGGTGTGGCATCATGATTTATTCAGCATAACAAAAGTTAAGCCCCATGCCAAATTTTAGCAAACAAGACCATGGGTTCTCTGTCATATTTCTTTTTTTTTCTCTTTTTTTCTTCAGTGAAAAAAGGTTGTCTGCTGCTTTTGTGACCGGTATTTTAAGGGTTTATACAAAGATGGCAAGATTAACATATGACTGATAACTGAAATTTTTTTTCCACAAAATAGGTCTTGACATTTCATGTGAATCATCTCAATACAGAATTTGCCATTACTTTTCAGACTTCTTAAGAGGAATGGTTACACTTTCAGTGGAGGGAATTCTCTCAAAATGCATTCTGCCTCCCTTCTGAAAAGAGGTTAATGCTTAAAGGGTCTCAGAAGGGAGCAAGGGAGCAAATTCTTTCCTTCAAGAGTACACCCTTTTCAGAAGGAATCTGGTGTGCAGGAAAACAAACAGGAAGTCACAAAAGTTAGCTCCCTTGTATAAAATGGCAGAAAATCTACCAAGTATATCCAGTTTTCTAAACTCCTTACCATAATTATCCTGAAATTTGAACACATCCATTTTACTGTCAATATGTCTACAAACTACTGGATGAGTGCCAACCAGTGTAAACCTGGGCCCAGTTGTTCAAAGCATCCTTAGCTTAAGTAGCTCGTTAATGACAAATTCTTTAAGTGTTGTAGCTAAGATATTTTCAAATACATTGATATTTTTGCTGCAAAAATGTGAGTAGCTTTTGCAATGCATTTTCAGCAAAATATATCAATTTATTTGCCATATTTCAAGACAGAAATTTTAACTTCACATTAGCTAACACCTTCGTTAAGTTTTTAACAACTAGGCCCCGATCTGCAGCATTTGATCTAGGTCTACATTGTTTGTTCAGACCTGTCTGTCTGAATACTTAGGTAGAACACAATGGTAGAATACTCACATGAAATGTAAGGCTCTATTTGCTAGGAAAATTAGTACAGTAATTTAAAGTGCCAAGCAAAATTTATAGCAGACTATTAATTTTTTTTTTTTTTTTTTTTTTGTTTTGTTTTTGTTTTTCAGAGTAAACAAGTATTGATAATTTCATTAGAATCATCTGCTTGGCACACATGAAATGGCAAAACTTGTTTTCTCTGAAAAAAAAAAAAAAGAAAAATAAAAGAAAAAGAAAATAAAAATGTCGTCTGCTGCAGATGTGACTGGTGCTTTAAGGGTTAACACGTTTGCAAAAATTCAGAGAATAAAAGAATACAAATGCCCAAAATTAAAAATATTAAATAACCCTTAATTTTAGTGAACACATATATTAAATAACTTGATTTTAGTAAACACATAAATATACTATCTGACTGCACGAGATTGTATTTGAGACCCCCATGTGAAAGTGTGCCTTTGGGCATACGCAGACAGTGAAGGCCCAGATCAGCCGATACACTATGTGATCAGGGCCATTGCTGCCTGCATACAGAATCATTGGATATTACAGAATATATCAACCTTTCCCCCCCTGGGTAAATTCAGCAGACAAAAAATTGATATTTTTCTCATTTTTCCAAGAAAACAGGATTTGACATTTCATGCAAACTGTCTCCAGTGGAGACAATTTGCATGAAATGTCAAATCCTGTTGTCTGGGAAAATTAAGAAAAATATTTCAAAACATGACCTGCTGAAAATTTTGCCCAGGTGTTAAGCGTTTATGCATAGCAAAGGCCCTTATATGGGGACTTTATTGTCTGATCTGAATCTTAACTGTTTTGATATGCCCATAAGATCCCTTTTCTCATGGCATGGCTGTATTATTCTTGTAAAATAAGCAAGTATTTTAATGATACTTCTTATGTGGGAAATGTAAAATATGAGACCATAGGACATACTATATTTACCCTTAACCCTAAGTATTAGGACAGACAAGTCTCATCAAACTGGGCCTAGTTGTTCAAAGCATTGTTAGCTTAACAAGCTTGTTAATAACAAACTCCTTAACTATTGTATCTAAGGTATTTCAAATACATTCAAGATAGAAATTTTAATGTCAAGTTAGCTAACAACTTTTAAGTTTTGAATAACTGGGCCCAATTTGTCACTCATCCAGCAGTTTTTGACATACCAGTAGGTAGGTACAATTGACGTTCAAGTTTTAGGACACCTAAGATAAGGAGTTAAGGTGTCTCAATATTAACCCTTGTCCTGCTGAACCCGGATATACCCTGCATTTGCAAACAGTGTAGATTCAGATCAATTGGCTTCTGAAGAAGCCAACTGATCTGGATCTGCACCGTTTGCCATTAAGTATGTGAATTTATGTTAACAATCTAGATCAAGTAATCTGATTGGCTGAAAATTAGAAATGGGTGTGGCATCTTAATTTATTCAGCAGGACAAGGATTAAGGGTAAAATACAGAATCTGATTATACAGATTCTATCTTCCATTAACCTTTATATCTACCTAGAAAATAGGCTTTAAGGAGACAATTTGCATGAAATGTCAAATCCTATTTCATGGGAAAAATAAGCAAAAATATTTCAAAATGTAATCTGCTGGGAATTTTTACACAGTATGCAGACCATTAAAGCTATTTGTCTAATGCTGACAAAATTGAAGAGAACCTACTGTAGACTTAATGAACTCACCCACACTATAAATTCAAAGATTCTAATTTCGATTTTAGTTATGTCAGCCCGCATTCTGTGGCGTCTGATCTGGGTCTTCACTGTTTGCCAATTACCCTTTTAGGGGTCTACAGACTAAAATGCTAATGGGTTAATACTGATAAACAATAGGCCCATGGGCCACAATGCTAATCTGAGTTAACTGCTATAAGTTAATCAGGTCTTTTACTCATCATTCCCCATCAGCCTGTCAAGTTTCAAGGCAATGGCTTAAAGCATTTTTGAGATATCTTGCTTACAAGGTTAAAATGCTGAAAATTTCAAAGGGCTATAAGTAAAAAAAATTCGATTTTTTTTTTAGAAGTTAATTGGGTCATCTACCTTTTTAAAGGTTTTTACCAGCCATCTTGGTCAATGGATCATGACCATTTAGCAATCTTTCGTTCTCCTGCCCCAAGGAGGCTCCACCTGAAATTTGAGCAACATTGGCCCAGAGGCTTCAGCGGAGAAGTCATTTGAAATTCTCAACATTTTTTCCATACAAATGTATGAGGCCCATACAAATGCATATGGAAGCAAACTTGACCTCACAGTAAAAAGGTCAAACATCAATGTACGACCATCATTTTAGCAACTTTGGTAGACCTCCCGTCCCTGACAATTCATGCAAAGATCAGCCCAAAGGCATCCTGGGTTCTGGAGAAGAAGAATTTTAAAGGTTTTTACCATATATGGGCATGGTGTCCATCTTGGGCAATAGACCACGACCATTTTAGCAATCTTTTGTTCCCCCAATCTAAGGAGGCTCCATGTAAAATTTGAGCAACAATGACCCAGAGGCTTCAGAGGAGAAGTCATTTGAAATTCTCACCATTTTTCCCATACAAATGTATGGTGCCCATACAAATGTGTAGGGAAGCAAACGACCTCACTGTAAAAAGGTCAAATGTCAATGTACAACGATTATTTTAGCAACTTTGGGTAGACCTCTTGTCTCTGATGATTTGTGCAAAAGTTCAGCCGAAAGGCACCCTTGGTTCTGGAGAAGAAGATTTTTAAAGGTTTTTACCATATATGGGCATGGTGGCCATCTTGGTCGATGGGCCATGACCATTTTAGCAATCTCAAGTTTCTTTCCTCCAACCTAAGGAGGCTCCACATACAATCTGAGCAACATTGACCCAGAGGCTTCTGAGGAGGTCTTTTGAAATTCTCAACATTTTTCCCCATATGTATGGTGCCCGTACAAATGCACAGGGAAGCAAACGTGACCCCATCGTAAAAAGGTCAAACGTCGATGTAAGAAAACTTTTTTAGCAACTTTGGTAGACCTCTCGCCCCTGATGACTTGTGCAATGATTCAGATCCAAGGCATCCTCAGTTCTGAAGAAGATTTTTTAAGGTTTTTTACCATATATGGGCATGGCGGCCATCTTGGTCAACAGACCATGACCATTTTAGCAATCTTTCATTCCCCCAACCTAAGGAAGCTCCATATGAAATTTGAGCGAAACTGTCTCAGCAGCTTCAGAGGAGTTGTTTGAAAATATTAACGGATGGATGAACGAAAAGTGATCACAATAGCTCATCCTGAGCATAGCTCAGGTGAGTTAAAAATGAAAAGAAATTCTGCAGCAGCATAAATAAACAAATAAACATATACAATTATTAACAATGTGTGTGCAAACAGCCTAATCTGGTAAATGTTTTCACCATTTGATACAGAGGAGACAACTTTTGTGACTTTCTGTTTCCTTTCCTGTACACCATGACCCTTCTGAAAGGGGAGCAAATTCTTTTCAGATAGACCCTTTTTCAGAAGGTATCAGAGCAATTCTGACAGTGCTGCCGCCTTGAAAGTGTATCAGTCTACCTTTAATCAGCTTGCATATATTACATAGCTCCAGATAAGTTAATACATGTATTAAGAAGAATTTTTGTTGTTATTTTTGCATCAAAACATATGAGGCTATCCAAATAAAAACAGCTTACAGACATGGCTATGTAGGCTGAGCTGTATCTATGTTGGTCATATATACTGTAACATTTTTTTTTTAATTTGAAGAGGCTCTTGTGACCTTAAAGCACCAACCACAACTGCTGCAGAAGATTTTTTTTATGTATTTCTTTTTATTTTCATCAAAAATAAGACTTGACATTTCATGTGAGTTGTCTGCTAGCAGAAAACTCACATGAAATACCAAGACTTATTTTCTGTGTAAAATATTTTCTCTGAAAATAATAACAATAAAAAAATGTTGTCTGCTACAATTTTTCTTAGATCTTTGAAGCCAAAAGCAATGTTGGTGGAGATTGTACCCGAGACACAATAATGACAAAGCATGAACTTTGATGCAAATCTGATCAAAATCGGATGAAAAAAAACAAGCAAGTTATCAAGGTTTGAAGATATCAAAACTGTTTATAGTCCTTGTCCTGCTGAATAAATTGAGAGGCCACGCCAACTTCCAATTTTCAGCCAATCAGATTACTTAATCCAGGTTGTTGATACAAATTCACATACTTAATGGCAAACAGTGCAGATCCAGATCAGTTGGCTTCTTACATTGTTTGCAAAGGTAGGGTATATCTGGGTTCAGCAGGATAAGGATTAAAGAGGAGTATTTGATGATAATTCTGGGATAATTCTTATTTCTCCATAAAAATATCTGTTATGGGTACTCATTAGAAGTGCCTCAATGAGGTGCTTCTAAAGAATACCCACAACATATCTTTTTTATGGAGAACTGGAGGAAGCTATTCCAGAATTATCACCAAATACTCTTCCTTAGCAACTTCTCTGCCATAATAAGCTTCTCTGCCATAATAAGCTTAAATATTCAACCACACCACACTTACCATAATATTTGAACAAGTCCATAGACTATTAGATGATTTGTCTAAGAAAATGCTCAATCCAGACCTAGATCAAACTTCTCCAATCAGCAATTTGTTCTAGATCTACAATGTGTGCTCCAGCATCTCTGTCTGAATATTTAGAGCAAAAATGAAAATCTTTATTTGAAAATAGCTCCAAATTAAAGGGGCATTTTTTTTTTTATTTGCACCAAAACATACTCATTTTACTGGTATAGTTTATCTACTCATTACTGATTAGAGCTCTGTCATTGAGTTGATTCCAATCAATACTCACAAATATGTCTGATGCAACAATAACAGACATAATCATAGATTAAGCCTTAAAGCACTAATCACAACCATAGCAGATAATTCACATAAGGCTTGACATTTCATGTGAATTGTTCGTCTTATTTTCTCTGAAAAATAATAAAATCAATTTTAGAATGTCATCTGCTGCAAATCTGCTTAGGGCTTTAAGGGTTTACATCAAAATCATTAACTTATTAACTTATCTTGTGCTGTGGCCCTAGCAGTAAATTCTAAGCTATCAAATCAAGGAACACTAGCAGTAAATTCTAAGAATAAAATCATGAACACTATCAGTAAACTGAAATAAATCATGAATGCTAGCAGTAAACTCTAAGCAAATCAGCTAATGAGCTCTAGCAGTAAATTCATAGAACTAATCATGAACACTAGCAGTAAATTCATAGAAGCAAATCATGAACACTAGCAGTAAATTCATAGAATCAAATCATGAACACTAGCAGTAAAATTCTTAGAATCAAATCATGAACACTAGCAGTAAATTCTTAGCATCAAATCATGAACACTAGCAGTGGTTCTAAGCAATCAAATCATGAACACTAGCAGTGGTCCTAAGCAATCAAATTGTGAATACTAGCAGTGTTCCTAAGTAATCAAATTATGAACACTGGCATAAAGTTCAAAGTATCAAATCATGATGACTAGCAATCAAATCATGAACAGAAGCAGTAAATTGTAATCAATTATTACTGTTCAACAAATATTGTAAAATGAGATTCTTACAGAATATGTGTAAATTTTTTTGAGACTAGATTTTTATCCAGCAACTGCCACACTAAGCATTCTGGTTAAAATTTTCAGTAGACAATATTTTGAAGTATTTTCCTTCCCAGGAATCAGAGTTTGACATTCCATGCAAACTGTCTCCAATGGATACAATTTGCATGAAATGTCAAATCCTGTTTCCTGGACAAACAAGAAAAATGTCATAAAATTGTTGTCTACTGAATTTGCTTTGGTATAAATTAAACAAGACACATTTTCCTCATTGCTTCCTCATAAATATATAAATATGTCTTAACTGTCTTAAATGTCACAGAAAAGTTCTAAAGAACATATCAATAAGCTGATAATTTCAAAAAGCAACTACATGTATAATAATCCTTAACTTAATATTGTAATTTTGAACTCTTAACCCTTAAAGTGCCAATCACAACTGCAGCAGATGACATTTTGATTTTTTTTTTTTCAAAGTCTTGACGGAAGATTCATGTGAAATGTCAACACATTTTCTCTGAAAAAATAAAAATTTGAATGTTGTTGGCTACAAATTTTGCTTGGCACTTTATCTTTTGTTTGTAATATAAAAAAAACCAACAACAAAAAAACACTGTTTTGACAGGATTCTGAAATGCTTTGGTAAATTATGTAAACAATAAGCAAACCATAAGCAGCCAGATTGAGTAAAAGGAATGTCATAGCCCCAGATAAGATGGTGTACATGTAGCACCATACTGGGTAATTTAAATATTTTTCATACTTTGATTTGGAGTTTTATGGTCCAGTCAACAATGTTAAAGTCATGTTGAGCCGGTCAGTCAACCTACTCACACCTTTTCCTGGGCAAGCTTAGTTCTCTAAGCAGTTAACCAGTACTTGTGCACATTCTTTTGCCAGCTTATTTAGTCCATGAAAACGTATGTTGTGGGTACTCATTAAAAGTGCCTCAGCAAGGTGGTTCAACTCCTTCGAAGGAGTGTCCACAACATGTTTTCATAGAGAAACAAATCTGCTGCAAATCTGCTTAGGGCTTTAAGGGTTTACATCAAAATCATTAACTTATTAACTTATCTTGTGCTGTGGCCCTAGCAGTAAATTCTAAGCTATCAAAACAAGGAACACTAGCAGTAAATTCTAAGAATAAAATCATGAACACTATCAGTAAACTGAAATAAATCATGAATGCTAGCAGTAAACTCTAAGCAAATCAGCTAATGAGCTCTAGCAGTAAATTCATAGAACTAATCATGAACACTAGCAGTAAATTCATAGAAGCAAATCATGAACACTTGCAGTAAATTCATAGAATCAAATCATGAACACTAGCAGTAAATTCTTAGAATCAAATCATGAACACTAGCAGTAAATTCTTAGCATCAAATCATGAACACTAGCAGTGGTTCTAAGCAATCAAATCATGAACACTAGCAGTGGTCCTAAGCAATCAAATTGTGAATACTAGCAGTGTTCCTAAGTAATCAAATTATGAACACTGGCATAAAGTTCAAAGTATCAAATCATGATGACTAGCAATCAAATCATGAACAGAAGCAGTAAATTGTAATCAATTATTACTGTTCAACAAATATTGTAAAATGAGATTCTTACAGAATATATGTAAATTTTTTTGAGACTAGATTTTTATCCAGCAACTGCCACACTAAGCATTCTGGTTAAAATTTTCAGTAGACAATATTTTGAAGTATTTTCCTTCCCAGGAATCAGAGTTTGACATTCCATGCAAACTGTCTCCAATGGATACAATTTGCATGAAATGTCAAATCCTGTTTCCTGGACAAACAAGAAAAATGTCATAAAATTGTTGTCTACTGAATTTGCTTTGGTATAAATTAAACAAGACACATTTTCCTCATTGCTTCCTCATAAATATATAAATATGTCTTAACTGTCTTAAATGTCACAGAAAAGTTCTAAAGAACATATCAATAAGCTGATAATTTCAAAAAGCAACTACATGTATAATAATCCTTAACTTAATATTGTAATTTTGAACTCTTAACCCTTAAAGTGCCAATCACAACTGCAGCAGATGACATTTTGATTTTTTTTTTTTCAAAGTCTTGACGGAAGATTCATGTGAAATGTCAACACATTTTCTCTGAAAAAATAAAAATTTGAATGTTGTTGGCTACAAATTTTGCTTGGCACTTTATCTTTTGTTTGTAATATAAAAAAAACCAACAACAAAAAAACACTGTTTTGACAGGATTCTGAAATGCTTTGGTAAATTATGTAAACAATAAGCAAACCATAAGCAGCCAGATTGAGTAAAAGGAATGTCATAGCCCCAGATAAGATGGTGTACATGTAGCACCATACTGGGTAATTTAAATATTTTTCATACTTTGATTTGGAGTTTTATGGTCCAGTCAACAATGTTAAAGTCATGTTGAGCCGGTCAGTCAACCTACTCACACCTTTTCCTGGGCAAGCTTAGTTCTCTAAGCAGTTAACCAGTACTTGTGCACATTCTTTTGCCAGCTTATTTAGTCCATGAAAACGTATGTTGTGGGTACTCATTAAAAGTGCCTCAGCAAGGTGGTTCAACTCCTTCGAAGGAGTGTCCACAACATGTTTTCATAGAGAAACAAGAAGATATCAATATTTGTGTTGAAAAAAAAGCACCTTATCTGGAACTATGAATGTTCTAATGCTAAGCATGCTGGGAAAATATTACAGTTGACAACATTTTGAAATATTCTTATTTTTTTCCAGAAAACAGAGTTTGTTGTTTTATGTCGTTCAACCTTCTCCCATGCCTTGGACTGGCTGTGTTCCCTGATTGTGTCCTCCTCCATCTCCATATTTGTCAATTCATGCAAATTGTCTCCTATCCTGATTTCCTGGGAAATATCAGAAAAATATCACCCTTTTTTCATCTGCTGAGTGCCCAGATTTTACTAAATGACATGTATGGTAAATGTCCTAAAATTTTGTACACCAAAGTTTCTGACAAAATGGCATATGCAAACAGTGCAGGGTCTACACAGTTTGCCATTCCACAAAGCATTTTAAGAAACAACTGCATAAAAAGCTATTTAAGTAAAAAAAGTAATGAATAAATTAAAGTAGTCAAAGTTTTAGGACATTGTAACAAAAGTTGTTTAATATCACATTTACTATTGGGCTGCACCATGCGAAAACATGTCTTTGGGCATATGCAGACACTGAAGGTCCAGTGTAATCAGGGCCTTTACGTACCGTCCACTTACAGAATCACTGGATACCACAGAATGTATGAATGGAGAGCAAAGGCCCGGCCCCGAGGTTATAAAACATTTTTCATGCTCAACTCAGCTAAGCATGAAATTTGTCCTGCTAATAAATATCAAATTGCTAACAATTGCAAATTCTTTCTTGCAAAACATTGCTGAGCATTAAAATTTCTCTGCTAATAAATATGAAAATGCCAACTATTGTTGGCATTTTCATATTTATTAGCAGACAAATTTTCATGCTCAGCTGAGTTGAGCATGAAAAAAGTTTATAACCTTGGGGCCTGGATGATACTTTGCAAACAAAATGTTCTGAATCTGTGCATTTTGCACATGTTCAAAGGCACTTTTTTGCTTGGTGAGACCCAATTAATTAAGGCTAAGCAGACTACCTCACTGAAACTTAAAAAACCTAAATAGTTGCAAGAGCCAATAAAAACTCTTCCTTTCATAACAGTCTGACGGAATACTGGGCCTCTGTCCAATCACAATGCTGCTGCAGAGATCTTCCCACGTCCGCCATTCTGCACAGATGGACCTTCCCCACATACCATAAGAGATGGATACATCCTGTTTGTCAATAATATTAATATTGTAATCATTATAAATCCCCTTGTGTAGACCCTCGTAATTTCCCCTTTTATCAAGGGTCTGATGCAAACAGGTCACAGAATCTGAAGCATCGATCACAGTAAAATTTTTGTGTCGGGCAAAAGCTAAAACCCAATTATCATACGCTCTACGCCCAACCACTAAAGGCAAAAAATTTTCCCAAGGAAAAAACTGATCTGTAATGAAGTAATCCAAAGCATCCGGCTGAAATCGTTCTCCGTACTTGACAACATATTCCTCCACTTCTTTTCCAAGCTGTGAATTTAGTTCTGTCAATAAACTAGCGAAAACATTTGTTCTTTTGCCAACAATAAGAAGTTTTTTCTTGTCTCTGAATTCACAGCGTATCTTCTGAAGAGTTTTAACAAGTCCGTCAGAAAAGAGGAGATCACCATTAGCATATCCATAAAACGTGCTATCAAATTTATGTTGAGCTTCCAAAAACATGGAGGGTAAAACAGGGCAGTCAGCAGCTTCTTGGATCACTGGCAGTACTGTCCAGCCTGCTCGCTTACTTATCTGCTGAACTTTTGAGCAATTTGAAAATACAATCACATTAACACTAGGTAGAGACTTCCAATTCTGAAGAGTTCTATTGTTTAAACTTATTTTTTCTTTGTCATACATCCATGTTGTAAATATAGTGAGGAGTGACTTACTAGTCGGAATTGAACAAGCTCTGCTATTGCTTTTATTGATGCATTCATTATTTAGAGTTTTAATACTTTTTTGAAGCAATCTTAACTGAAATGACTTTTCATCATCTGAAAGGTTGTTTAAGATTTCTATATCATCAATATGAGTCCTTCCATTTTCCTTTATCAGTTTCAAGGCTGGTCCGAGCAGAGATTCTAATGGGGGAGACTTCACCTTGTATGTCAGATTTATCCGCAAAGAAAATGAAAAGATGACAATAATGACCAATGAAATGAAGCAGAGTTTCAACATGGAAATACGTCTCATGGTTTTGTGTCTGAATACATTCAAACAATTCATAGTTCTTTGTAGCTGACGAATAATCATTTTTAGAGTCAGAAAAATAAAGACACAGACTATTTAATGCAATAAGCTTTTTTTTCTGGTTGCTGTTGTTATTTAGTTAATTTTTTAACAGAAGGCATATATCAAGAAACTAGAAACTTTTGAGATATTTCCATAATACAAGTAATCAAGTGATGATAAAAAGGCGCACATACCAGTAAGTATTCTTCATCTATATGATCATTTGTCTGTAGCTTCAAAAGAAATATTTATTCCAAACTCAAATTGTTACATAGTTAAGCCCTGTCCTAGATGGAAAACACATGGACAGTTAAATAAAGCCTCTTCAACAAACAGCCATGTCCTGGTCTTATGCCATATTCCATGTATCTGAACATGAGGAATAGCTGACAAACATACCGGTACATACATACTCTCATAAATAATGGTTTCTAAGATTTGTTTCTGTTAAACATTTGTAATACTTCTTAACCTAACTTTAGCAATGTGTCCGTTAGTTTTGTTTGTGTCTACACTGCCTTTTTCAGAAGTTTCTATATTAGCAGAAGTTATCAGTTTCTGAATGGGCTCAGTCTGTTTCAGTTTTTGTTCTCAAGTTTTTACCTATTATTCAATCTGATCCCTTTGCTGATCTTTCCAAAACAAGTTGTCACCTGTCCGCTTTTTAACTGTATTTTCAATTCATTTTATTTTTAATCTAATGTCAAATATCTGTCAATGCATCTTAGATCCTGTCATTTATAAATATAAATCCATTGTACTTACAATGACCCCTGGCATTCTATAAATTATTCATCTTTTCTTCAGGTTTTCTGATGGCATGCTTACACAGAAACCACATCACCTTCTTATTTCATTCTCACTTTTACTCACAGTTCTATTACGTATTGATTTCCACATACAACATATTTTTCGATTGATCCATACTTTGTTCGCAAGGCAAGATTCCTCTTTTCAGGTCTTTTCCACCTGAAAAGAAAAAAAACAACAACAAAAAACACAATACAGCATTAACTCTGGTCCTACTGAACCCGAATATGCCCTGCCTTTGCAAACAGTGTAGATCCAGACCAGTTGGCTTCGAAGAAACCAATTGGTCTGGATCTGCACTGTTTGTCATTAAATATGTGAATTTGTATCAACAACATGGATCAAGTAATCTAACTGGCTGAAAATTAGAAGTGGGCATGCCATCTTAATTAAGGGTTAACCATTACTTAGCTGCTATTGTAACACAGCTTCAGACAAGTGGGAATATCAGAAAAATACTTTTCTTATTGCTCCATGAAAACATGTTGTGGGTGCTCATAAGAAGTGCCTCGGTGAGGCGCTTCTTATGAATACAAACAACATAATTATGTTTTTTTCGTGGAGAAATAAAAAGAATTATGAGCAATTTTTGGTTGAAAAAAGGCACCTTATCTGGAGCTATGCAAAACATTTTTAAGAAATAAAAATTAAAAAAAAAAAAAATAAACAAATGAAACGCACCATGGGAAAAGGTACCACCAAGGCATATATTAACAGCAAGGCATCAGCTTGCATTTATGCCCTGTCTGGTCATTTTGTAAGCCTGCATCAAAGGCCCTATAGTATAGGGCCTTTGATGCAGGCTTACAAAATGACCAGAGTATAGAATATAACGGATTGCAACACAGACTCTGATTAGCTTGTGTGGGGATGTTCAGGCTTATCTGGACCACTGCTGTCCACAATAGCCTTCAGGCCTCCTTTTTGCATGATATGGCATTATATCCCGAAAGAATACATGTATAAATGTTTCAGCACAGTCAAGTCACATTATATTTTATTGTACGTGGATATATATTATATAACACAAAATTCGATATTTCTACCACTGGTGTAAGTGCATACAAAAGGTGGAAAAAAATGTTTTCCTACATTTAAGACATTTTGAATATTAAAGTTTATTTCATAACATAATCATCACTCTCACCTGTAAAATGTTCACAACATCTAACAGGAAATTTCATTCTTTTGATCAGATATCAATCTTCTAAGGTAATGGTCATAACAGCAGCTAACAGCTTTTCTTTTTTCAGAGAAAATAAGATTTGACATTTCATGTGAATTGTCTGTCTAGGCTGATAATTTACAGGACTAGGCAGACAATTCACAGTAAATGTCAAGCCTTATTTTCTCTGAAAAATAATAAAATAATTAAGGATGCCATCTGCTACAACTGTACAAGGCAGTTTAACACTTAGAACTCTGGATAAAATTGTCAGCAGATGACAATTTGAAATCTGTTTTTCTTATTTCTACCAGAAAAATGGATTTGATATTTCATACAAATTGTCTCTAATATTTTCTTATTTCTCCCAGAAAACAGGATTTGACAGTTCATACAAAATTGTCTCCATTAGAGAGAATTTGTATAAAATGTAAAATCCAGTTTTATGGGAGATATAAGAAAACTATCACCATCTGTCATCTGCTGAATTAGCCCAGAGAAGGCTCTGAAGGTGATCAAGTCCTGGCCACCTGCTCACTCTGATTATTACTGTTATGGTAGTCTGGTACTATGAATCCGTAAGGCTTAGCATGCTGGGTAAACATTTCAGCAGATGACATTTTTTCTTACTCTTCCTAGAAAATAGGTTTGACATTTCATGCACAATTTGCATGAAATGTCAAAGCCTATTTCTGGGGAAAATACCAAAATATCATCACTGTGATGTCTGCTGAATTTGCCTAAAGAGTGGAAAAGTTTGAACCTTAACCTCTCTGGGCAAATTCAGCAGACACCAAACTGATCATATTTTTTTTTTTTTTTTTTTTCTACACAGAAAACACTGTAGGTCTGACATTCGTTCAAAAGGTCTCCTAATTTCTGGAAAAACTAATAACATATTTCAAAATGTTGTCTGCTGAAAATTTTACCCAACATAGTTTAAATTTCAGCAAAAGCTGCCTCCTTTGTAACAAAAAGGCTGAAAAACCACTAACCCTGGTCCTGCTGAACCTGGACATATCCTGCTTTTGAAAATAGTGTAGATCCGGATCAGTTGGCTTAAGAAGCCACCTGATCTGGATCTGCACTGTTTGTCATTCGGTATGTGAATTTATATCAACAATCTGGATTAAGTAATCTGATTGGCTGACAGTTAGATATGGGTGTGGCATCTTAATTTATTCAGCATGACAAGTGTTAAGTGTATCAAGTCCCCTCAATTCTCCATATATTTTGGGTACACATAAGAAATACCTTTCTTTGGGGAGATTATTGTCTAACTGGGCCATATCAAGCAAAAACGTGCCTTCAAACATGCGCATAATGCACAGATTCAGCTCATCCTGCACATGAGCCAAGTATCATAGGGGACTTTGCTCTCCATTCATATATTCTGTAGTATCCAATGATTCTGTTAGCAACTTAGCAGACAGTGACAGCTCAGATCAGACTGCTTGGATGCACAGGCTGATCTGGGTTTTCGCTGTCCACATATGCCCGACGACACATTTTCACACTGCCCGGGCAATATAATAAAGAAAAGAAAGAAGAAAAAGCGATGGTTAAGAAAATGATATCCCAACTGCTGTACACAGCTGAGTCAGCACATTGTCTGCATCACTGTTAAATGTAATAGCTCTAGACAAGAGGGACATTCAGGCAGGATTTTTCCCGATTCGTATTTTGGCAGGATTTACCCCCAAAACCATGTTCTGGACCCTCAGAATTTAGGGGTAAAGGTCCAAAATGATGCATATATTATCAATCTAAACTAAATTTTATGTATTTTTGGCTTTGAATTTTAATCCATTTCCCATCCAAAGGACAAGAATGATCACTATTTAGGCCTTCTAGAAAATAACATACCCCTAAATCTTATTATAGACCCTTACTTTCAGATGGGGAATCTCAGGGACCCTCATTTTAAAACCCTGGGGGAGACTGCATAAATATTTTTCTTATATCTAACATGGAAACACAGCTTCTGATAATGTGATTCTTTTTTGAAAGATACATGTAATATTGTTATATATAGGGTGTTAAATTATTTTAAACATCATGTTTACTATGTTTCCATAAATAACTTTATTTAATATGTTTCAATAAATAACTTTTTGGAACAACTTGTTTACAATAACATGTTGTTTATGTCCTTGATTCTGGACTGAGTTATTTTTGGCATATCATAGAATATTTAGAAGTTTCTTGATTGAACCTAGAAAATAAGAGACGTCTGTAGCAAATTCTTTTTCTAGAACATTCTTTGATATTATATAAGGAGAAAAGATTTTCATATGGGCATCTTTGTGTACTTTCACTGGAAATTATTCTGTACTGGATTACTTTACTATTTTATTCATTCTGGACTTAAATTCTGAATTCAGGAACTTTAAATTGTGGGATCAGAAACTGTTATTCAAAGGATTTGTTTAATACATTTATAAATTCTCGTGGATTATTTCCGAGGGACTTTGTGACATAAATTTGAAAGGTACTGTTCACTTACATTCTTTTGTTTTGAATCTTATCTTATTTTTTGTGAATAAATATTGTTAATAATTTAAAGCGTGTTGCTGGTTTCACTTTCATTTCTTTCTCGTTACGCCTGGCTCGTAAGAATATTAATACATGTATTTTTTTTTCTCCACATAACATATGTTGTGGGTACTTATTAGAAGCATATCTGTGAGATGCTTCTAATGAGTACCCACAACATATGTTTTCAACGGGATAAAAGATATAAAAATGTAAAATGATAATACCCCACCATTATCGTGTCACAGGCAGATAACTATCAAAAACTGACGAAATTCGTCTATTAGCAATCCCAAACCAGATCTTTTTAATATCAATGCATGTACATGTACCAAGTTTGGTGAAAATCACTTATTTACTCAAGTTAATGTCCAGAAACAAAAATACGGGTGTGTCTTGAGTAGATAACTGCATCAAAATTTGATGAAATTTGCTCATTACGTAGCAATCCCAAACCAGATCTCCTTAATATTAATGTATGTGTACCAAGGTTGGTTAAAATCTCTTGATATTTACTCAAGTTACCACCCAGAAACAAAAATATGGGTGTGTCTTGGGCAGATAACTCCATCAAAATTTGACGAAATTTGCCCATTAGCAATCCCACTTCAGACCTCCACAATATCAATGCACATACCAAGTTTGGTGAAAATGAAGTTTTTTAAAAGTAAAACATATTTTAACGAGTAATACTTAACCTATAGATAATGTGCTATTCTCTTCTGTTTTCACACCTTCCACAGAAAAAACAACCTTTCAGTCGTTAATTAAAGTCTTAAACCAGAAGGTCCCTTAGGCAGTTACCTGTGTGACGTAACTCCTCCCGCTCAATTGATCATTTTGATTCTTTAATGTGTAAAACAACAGACACAATTAGGAGATAAGCGAGGGTGGGCGGAGGGAGATAATTGATTATCTATAGGTTAAGTATTACTCGTTAAAATATGTTTTACTTTTAAAAAACTTCATTTTAACTTCATAATACATTAACCTATAGATAATGTGCTAGAATTTGCAGAATAGGAGGGAGGTGTTCTCCTAATTCTAACACCAATAATATCTCACCACTTCTGGTTAAAGACTCAGGAAACTCAAAGGAATCAGATACATTCTAATTCTATATATTTAATAGAAAGAATGATCTAGATTCACAAAATAGCATATCTTTAAGGTGTTATGATCTAACAACCTTATATATAATAGCAGACTCTAGAGGAAGCCAGTTCTTAAGTCTCAGAGACCTAACATGCCCCCCCCCCCACCCCACCCCCCCCCCCCCCCTCTTTTTTTTTTTGGGGGAAACAATAATTGGCTTCAAAAAGAAAAAGGAATCATTCAGACATAACATAACTATTCCATCGCAAAGTAAGCTAGGAATGAAGAAATAATATTTTGAAAACAAAATTTGTAAAACAAAAAGCCAAGACCATATACTGTAAGTAGTCAATCAAGGGTCTTGAATAAATAAGGAAAAGTCTACTCGGTGGAGTTTCCTATAGATAACTGACATATGTAGATATTTTGGATAAAATTCTAGATATGTAAAGCTATCTAATTGTAATAGTCTCAGCTATTAGAATTATAAACTAATTAAATTCTATTAATTGGAGCAACAGGACAGTTTCCGATGAACAGACATAGACTTAAAATAACCATAATGTTGTATAATTATTCCCCTTTGATCAAATTAAAGAAGGGGAGATAATAAAAGTAGATGAAGTTAACTTAACTATAACTCAGTTATCCATCAGAAGAAAAAGGTATAGACAAACATAATGGTTAAAAACTATTGCTAGACTAATTGTATTACGAATTTTTAGTCAGGGATGAAATATTAATAGTTATCACATAGTGGCCTAAATTCCCAACATTCAGCATGAAATATCTCGCGATGTAGATGGTCTACATGCATGCAAATGTGATAAATCAGTTATACCATGGTTGTGCGCATGTACATGCGATAATGCACTCGCTCATGCTCGTGCATTATCGCATCGTACATGCGCATGAACCATGGTATAACTAAGACTTAACCAATGGATGTTCCATTGTCTTTATGTAAATAAAACTACCCAAAACCTCGACAATAACCATGGTTTATCTATAACAAAGTAGAAAGGATCTATTACTACTTTCTTGTCAATTTACTCCATAGATTACATGCTGATTACATTTCGGGAGCATGTAGAAATTTTAGATTTCGTGTATATTTTTCTTCTTAGAACTAAGGATATTTTTATAGAGTTCACCTTTGTCTTACAGCCGAATAAGGTGAATATGTAAGAAGTTAATCTCTTTGTAGCGAATAAAAAGAGATATAAATTATATAATTATAGATGGAAGTATCATCTACACTTTGTGAATGAATTGCGAATTTGATCTTAACGGATAATTCTTGATTCATTTTCAAGAATAAATATATATATAGAATTTTAAGTCTAGTTCAAAAAAGACTTGACAGAGTTCAACAATATAAGGGGCTACTAGGTATTAGAACCCATCCCTGTCATTCAATAACCTATAACACAAGACTACACATGTCTATAGTGCTCAATGAATAAACATATATTGAGCGAGGACTAGTGACTACTACTCGGTCACTAGTAATCCGACACAATGCTCTGGCACTAGTCTATGAAACTACTGCCCGGTGAAATTTTGTTAGAATAACCTGGCACTAGTCTACGAACTACTGCCCGATGAATTTTCGTTAGAATCTGAAGTTAACCTCTTTCTAGCGAATGAAAGAGATAAATTGCATAAGTTAATTTAAAATATTAATAGAATTACACTTCTATAATAAGTCAATGGAATATTTAGAAATTTATTATATAAAATGTTACTATGTATTTCATTTTATAACCTATATCCACTGACTTATCTATAAAGCTCTATGAACAATAATAGATTGTTCGGGGACTAGTGACTGTTACCAATCACTAGTAATCCAACACAATGACTGGACACTAGAACTCGTAACTATTGCCCAGTAGACGCCACTAGTAATCCAATACAATAACTGGATACTAGTAATCATAAGTATTTGCCAGTGGTATACACTAGTAGCTGGACATATGACCGGACACTAGTACTCGTAACTGTTTGCCCGGTGAAGTCACTAATAATTCGACACAATGACTGGACACCAGTACTCGTAACTGTTGCCCAGTGAAGTCACTAATAATTCGGCACAATGAGCGGATACTAGTACTCGTAACTGTTGCCCAGTAGGAGTGACTAATAATACGACACAATGACCGGACACTAGTACTCGTAACTGTTGCCCGGTGAAGTCACTAATAATTCGACACAATGACCGGACACTAGTACTCGTAACTGTTGCCCAGTAGGAGTCACTAATAATGCGACACAATGACCGGACACTAGTACTCGTAATTGATGGAGTAACCAGTAATCCATAACAATGACCGGACACTAGTACCTGTGATAAATGCCCGGTGATTTAATCATGCCTGGATGACCGGTGACTGGATGACCGGTGACCGGTAAGAAATGCCCGGTGATTTTATCCATGCCTGGATGCCCGGTGACTGGTGAAGCTGACAATGAATGACTGGTGACTGGTGGACTTAGACTTATTTTGATTACTAAAGCATCCATAAGAAGCCAACTTGATGGGTCTTACCCCGGCAGTATAGCCATATGGGGTGGGGCTCCCATCAGTAAAGAACTGTCGTATAACCCATAAGGGTTGACAAGTTCTTTACTAATCAGCTTCTCCACCATAAAAATCTTTGCCAACTCGCAAGATATCCAGTAACAGTCCAGGTATAGCATGTCGCATCGCTGAATAATCTGGAACAAAAAGCAACAAGTTAACATTTTTTATATAAGAAAACACGACTTCCGAACCGACCGCACACGAGTGTTGTGCCGATTATAACGAGAGTCGCGAAAACGCATGTCGAAATAGCCAGTCAATAAATGCAAAATCGACAATCGAAAATTTTAAATAATAACATGGTTAGTGAAAGGAGTGATAAAGAAACAAAAGAAACACAAGGATACAGAAATTTATCCATGAGGAATAGAAATAATCCAAATTTCTTTCACAGGTAAAAATCCTTGTTGAATTTCTTTGTCCACAGAAAAGAAACTGACACGTGATCAATTGAGAGGGAGGAGTTACGTCACACAGGTAACTGCCTAAGGGACCTTCTGGTTAAAGACTTTAATTAACGACTGAAAGGTCGTTTTTTTCTGTGGAAGGTGTGAAAACAGAAGAGAATAGCACATTATCTATAGGTTAATGTATTATGAAGTTAAAATCCATTGATGTTTACTCAAGTTATCATCCGGAAGGGAAATAGGGACAGACTGATGGACGGAAGGACGGATGGACTGACAGACACACAGATGTCCAATGTGAAACCATAATACCCAGCCACTATCACGTGGCTGGTATAAAAATAATTACCTGATACCTGCTCTCATCTGGAGCTATGTGGAATTATGCATTCACACATTCAGATAAGGTGATTTTTTCGACAGGAAAATATTGACATTTTTTTATTTCTCCATGAAAACATGTTGTGGGAACTCAGTAGAAATGCTTCACAGAGGCACTTCAAATGAGTACCGACAACATATGTTTTCATGGAGAAATAAGAAAATAATCATCTGACACCCACACTTATCAAAAGCTATGTGGAAACATATTGCAAGTGCTACAATGTATATTAACCCTAGTCCTGCTGAACCCGGATATGTTCTGCTTTGCAAACAGTGTAGATCCAGATCAGTTGGCTTCTGAATCTGCTCATTTTGCGCATGCTTGAAGACACATTTTCACTTGACAGGTCTGATAAGAAATGCCTCAGCAAAGAACATTCTAATGAGTATCTAGAAGACTGGTTTTACCATATTATTAAAAATACTGTAATTCAAACTAATTAGCCCATATACTCCTGTAAGTGCACAGTCAAGCAATTCACAAGTTGGCTTCTTTAAAAAGAATCAAATCGAAGGATATGCTGCGATCTGTTTATTGTGTAATTACTGCAATACAATATGAAACACCGTGGCATGCAGCTACAAGAATACTGATATAATTACGACAACCAAAATAATTCTTTACCACTCTCTGGGCAGATAGAACAGACAGCAAATTGATAATATATTTTTCTTATTTTGTTCCCTGAATATAAACTATGACGATTTGCAAGAAACGGCAAAGCCTATTTTCTGGGAAAAGTAAGAAAAACATTCAGAAATGTTTTGTGTTGAATCGTTTACCCAACATGAAACAAACACCATAGCTACAGATAAGAGGGGGTATCCACATAATATTTTTCTTATTTTTCGTCCAATACATATGTTGTGGGTACTCATTAGAAGCGCCTCGCAGAGGCGCTTCTAATGAGTACCCACAACATATGTTTTTATTGAGAAATAAGAAAGATATCAGCATTTTTCGGATGAAAAAAGCGCCTTATCTGTTGCTATGAAACACACTGGAACATCTTTATAATAAGGTTCTCTATACATTGTAGCATGGTTATGGATATAAAACAATTCACTGACATTCAGCTAGCATTCTACTTAAATCTACATTGTCTGTATATCGGACCGTTATTGGCCGTACAGAAATCCAACTGTCCGATATAGATTTAAGAAACTGTACTTATAAATGTCAGTTCTAGCATATGGCACTTGAAATGCCATTGAATGCTGATTCCTACTGCGCCTATTTGGAGGCTGAAGGTCGTCACAAGGTATACTCGCCCTACCTTTCAGACCTTTGAATAGCAATATAAGTTTACTACCTTTGCGTCCCTTGTGAAAAGACTCCCACCCTAACTGTTCAAGAATGTTAGTCATGCTTCCAGTTTCAAAGTTGAAGTTTCCAGTCACAAACCTAGCTGCACGATTCTGAACCTTTTCTAATTCTTCCTGGACTACTATTCCATGTGGGTCCCAAACAGGGCTAGCATACTCCAGGACTGGTTGCACCAACCCATTGTATGCCGTCTCCTTAACATCCTGGGGACATGACGATAGATTACGTCTTAAGAAACCATTGTGCAAACATTGCTTACATGAGTGTTCCATTTCAAATCCTTAGAAATTGTCAGACCAAGGTATTTAATATTATCCACATTTTCAAGGACTGTTCCTTCTAAGGAGTAAATTGCATTGATCTTTTTGATCTGCTTCCTGGTAAGCTGCATAATGTTACATTTCAGAGGCTGAAATCTCATACCCCATTTCCTGGCCCATTTGCCCAGTTGATCAATATCCTTTAGGAGTTTTGATGTGTCTTCAGTGCTATCAATCTGACGATAGCTGACACAGTCATCAGCAAACAAATGAATCTCAGATTCTATTCCAACCATGATGTCATTTATATACAAGGAAAACAACAGTGGACCGAGATCAGTGCCCTGCGACACACCAGACAAAAACAGGTGCCCATTGAGATTTTGCTCCAATGAATACAACCCTTTGTTGCCTACTGCACAGAAATGAATCAATCCATACTTAAGTTTTTCCACTTATGCCATATCCATGGAGTTTGCATTTCAGAAGTTCATGAGGAGGAGTGTCAAAGGCCTTCTCAAAGTCCAATATAAATGTATCTACTTGACCTCCTGCATCCAAAATTTTGGCCCAATCATTTATTACTGTAATCAACTGAGTTTCACAGCTACGATTCTTCCTGACAGCATGTTGTCTGTCTGACAGAAGCTTGTGTTCATCAAGATGAGCTATAATATTTGTACATACATGTACTATGTGTTCAAGCATCTTGCAAGGAACACATGTCAAGGACACTGGGCGATAGTTACTTGGTAAAGCTCTGTCGCCCCCCTTATAAAGTGGACTGATGTTAGCCAAAGACCATTCCTTGGGGATTTCACCCTTATCAAGAGATTGTTGGAAGTTGGAACACATGAGCAAATACAGGACCAAGTTGTACCATAAGTTCTTTAAGGACTCTAGGATGAAGTTCATCAGGTCCCAAAGCCTTTTAGGGATTTAAACCTTTCATCATTTTTATAACACCTTCATTTGAAATGTGAATGTCGCTCATAGGCGGAGCTGACTTCTCAAGTAAAGGGACCTCATTTTCCGAAGTTTTTGAGAATACATCTATAAACTGACCATTGAACTCCTCAGCCTGCTCTGTTTCAGACTCAGCCAAACCACTACCATTTCTCCTTTTGAGAGGAAGGATACCCAGATTGTCTTTCCTTTGACTGTTGGACCAACAGAACTCTTTGGGGTTAACCTTAATGTCACAACCAACAATCATGCTGCTTGTTGATATCAGCTTTGATTTGCTGTCAGCTCCTGAAACTTAGATCTGAGTTTATTACTGCCAGTGTTTTTTAGCCTTTGCATGAGTTTTGTTCCTGTTTCGAATGTTCCTTCTAATTTCTGATGTAATCCAAGGGACGGAAGCTACCAATCTATTTGTCTTAGAGGGAATGTACTTATGTATCTACAGCCTCCTGTATGAAGAAAGTTATCTAACTGAAGTTTTTCTGAACAGAACGAGAACCAGAATGACCACTGAAATATTTATCCTTTGCAAAGTTTGAAGAATCTCGCCTCATAGAGTCAAAGTCATCCTTCTGATACAAATAAACCTTACGCCGTGGTTTCTTCCTTGGAGGAATAAAGACCTTTAAAGTCAAGTTAAGTGCCAGCAACAATGTCAGTTTATCAGGAGAGTGTACCTCTTGAAACTGCCCAGATAATGTTTGTTTGTTTGTGTTGAGGTTTTACGGCCCAGTCAACCCAATGGGGTCATGTCGTGCGTGGTCAGTTTACCTAACCACACGTTTACTGGGCAGGCTTAGTCCTCTAAGGAGTTAACCAGTATTGTGCACATTCTTTCACCAGAAACTGACAACTGCCCTTCTTGAATCAGCAGAAGGGTGAGAATGACCATAGAAAATATTTCACGATCAATCTCCACGAAAGAATGTTGCTGACCTCTGTGGGGGTTGAACCCGCGACCTCCTGGTCTCCAGTCGGACGGCGCATCCAACTGAGCCATCGAGGCCGGTGCCCAGGTAATGAGGTTAAAATCAAATCTAGTGTATTTTCTTCCCAAGTTGGGATATTTACCAGCTGTTCCGACCCATGATCGTTCATAAAGTCCACAAGTACGTACTTGCCTTTCAGACTGACTTAGAATGGTCCCATTTTTGCTAAGTCGGTCTGGCCAAACAATGTCTCCAAAGTTGAAGTCACCTAGTATGTGGACCGAAGGAAGTTTCTTATGTTGGGTCTTAATGTGCTCAAGCTGATTTCGAAGTTGAAAGTCTTCACTCGAGCCACTGGGTTCTCGGTACCAACCTGCTACCTAGTGAGAAGTTTTGTTTGCAAAGACCTTAGCCCAAACTAATTCCGAGTCGTTTTCCAGTTCTGTCAATGGCAGATGGGGAATTTCCTTGTGAATAAGGAGCATCATGCTGCCACCATGAAGGTTCCTGTCTTTCCTATATGCATTGTATGGGCATGAATCAGGGAACAATTCTGAAGCTGAAATTGAGCCATCAATTTTTGTCTCCTGAATAGCTACAATGTCAAGTTTATGATAATCAAGAAAAGCCAATAGTTCCAGCTTTTTGCCTCTTATGCAATTAAAATTTAAACTTACAAATTTCAGTCCATTTAGGGAAGTTGTTTTGTTAGTGCTAGGTGCAGAAGATGCCTTATTCATGTCTTTCACCAAGGGATCAAACATGTTTGATTGTTCAAAGTTGCACTGAGTATCAAAATGAGAATCAGAGAAGTTGAGCACTACACATTTTGGACATATCCAGGTGCAGTTTGTATTTTCCAAAGTTTCATATTCACTGAGTGAAATATATGAACATTCATTATGTATCCATATTTCATACGAGTCACATTGCACTGCCTTGTGACCATTTAAGACTGCGCAGCTACTGCACGGTTGCACAGTCTGTAGTCTGCTTTGCAGTCTATGCAAACCAAGTATCAATTCCCGATTCAATTTTTTCAAACACCTCATTGCCAAGTTCTGAACAGGTTGCATGAAAACGCTTTTTGCAGTCTTCACCCTCCACCACCTTATCTGATGTTTTACAATACTTTGTGCAGTCTATACTGAAACCTGGGGCCTGGATTCATTTCAATATCACCTGCCAACATTAACAATACAGCCAAATTTGTTCCATGTGAAGGACTGAAGGTTCTCAACCGTTCGGAACTTCTGCGATTTCAAAGTTTCCGGACACTAGCCAAAAACTGGGTCAGACCATTGCCACAACTCTTATGGGACTTCACATCAGCTGTTTCTTTACAATATACAAATTTCATCACAAAGAAGCAGAGTCACCACAAGTGGGAACATATTCCATCTAGTTGAGCCTGTGGCCATTTTAGCAGCCAGAAATCCTACAATTAGTCTTACATACAGCCTTAATTATACAAATAGCGAGAATTTTTAGGGAATAGGGCTGAGTTGATGAGGCAGTTCAATTACTAAAATCAATCACCCACACCCTATTTTAACAGACTGACTGACAACTCAAGGAGCTAATCAGCAATCTGAGCCAAAATGATTACAAAGTGCAAGCACACATAGCGAATTCGAAGGTCTGAATACTTTCCATATACTGCACTTGTAGCAGGAGGTTTTTTTCCCAACATGGCGGGAAACTGAAACAAAGCAGTTGGTAAAAGAACCAGTTTTCACCAACACAGCGGGATAATTTGGACAAGGATGCTTAAACCAACAAGAAAAGTCTCGTTGGTGAATACAATTTTCGGGGTTCGTAGAAATACTGGAACACACCAAAACACCGGAACACACTGGTAATTACCGGAACACACTGGTAATTTTTTTATTTTATATTAAAGCTTGTTTTAATAACTTAATTGTTGTTTGTTTGTAGGATGTTGTTAATAATAAATAAATTTGATCTTAGCACACAAGAAATTAAGCCCATTCCAGTGTTTTATAAAAAAAAGTGTTCCAGTCCCTTATGATAATGTCTTTATAATGTCTTATGTCAATTCATTGTTCACTCTCATTATTAATATTCTCTTAAGAAGTTTATTGCAAGCTAACACCCATTATTATAAAATGAATCACCATCGTAATATTTATTACGGATTTAAATAACATTTTTGCGACTAAAGTAAATATATAATTTAGAACTTTCTAATACCAAACTCATCATGACAAAAATTTACCGGATCACACTGCCTGATAATATTAATTACTTGATGCTTATAACTGAGCTAATGTTCACCTGTTACAAATGGTCAAAATAAGACAGAGAACATATTCCCCCCAAAAGCTGTTTATAAGCAAAAAAAAAACAACAAAACCTTTTTTAAGTGTGTTCTGGTAATTACCAATGTGTTAAGGTGTTTCAGTATGTTCCGGTATTTCTACGAACAGCATTTTTTGCACCTTTTTCTTCATGTAAGAAGCTTGTGAAAACCAGAACAGTTTGTAATTTATGTTTATTTCTTCATAAAACAAAAATGGTCGGGAAATTTTGTGAGATTTGAACTTTTTAATGGAAATTGCCTTCCAGATGGTCCAAATTCTGTGAGAGTATGTATGTAAACGGTAAAATTCGGATCCGATCCGGTGATGACCACAGGGACTTGTAGCAATTTATCTTTTTTTTAGGATTTGGATACATTGTCTACTGTCTTTTCGACATCTCTCGGAAAGACGTTTTTTGCTTGGCGTTTTATCTTAAATGAAAATATTTTGTTCTGATTGACTATATCTTTATCAGAAACCATTGGTCTTTTTTGTTTCTGTGTTTTGTTCTCAAATATGTACCCTAAAATTAAATTTATCGCCAAAAATTGGTCTGACCTAAGCAATTTCTATAGTAAAGTGATTTTTTGGAATTTTTGTCTTAGTCAATATTTTTTACATTTCTTTGCTGAATTTGAATTATTGATGTTTCACAACAATATTGTGAAAATTTCAGAAAAATTGAACAAGCAGAACTTGTTGAAAATCTGCCTCCAAGTTACCTACCCTACAAATTTCTGCATAATTTTCATTCATTTTTACTATGGGAAAAAGTGAAAATATTGGATTTTTTAAAAACCACTGACTAGAATAAAACTTTTTGCGCATAGGTTGTTACGAAGAATGGTTTTGTTTTAAATCATGACAAAAGTTTACATATTAACTTCTTCTGTTTAAAGCGCCAAGCAAAAAACGACTTTCTGAAAGATGTCGAAAGCACAGTAAGTATTCTGTGGACACAGAATACTTAATATATCCAAATTCTAAAAAAAGATAAATTGCTACAAGTTTACCACAGAGACTTGTAGCAATTTATCTTTTTTTAGAATTTGGATATATTGTCTAAGTATTCTGTGGACACAGAATACTTAGACAATATATCCAAATTCTAAAAAAAAATAAATTGCTACGTCCCTGTGGTGATGACGCCTACGCACCGGACATCATACACATTCTTCGATGTAAGCGTATAGTAGAATGAAAAACAGGAAGAACAAACAAAAAACAAAAAAACATTAACTGCGTGCAGTCTAAGCATTAAAAGTGTGTTTTAACATTTTTACCAATAATTGTTCCATTTTTTTTTTCTTTACAGGAAGTGGAAAATGTAGCGCTGCACCGGTGAGAAAAATCGAACGTGATTGTAATCGACCGCAAAGACAGTGATGGGAGGCATTTTTTGGAGCGTTCAGGGTGTACTGACAAATAAAACAACTTCAGGATGACCCCCCCCCCCCCCCCACACACACACACACACATAAACACACACACCCATTCGTGAGACAGGATGAACAAACCCCTCTTCATGGTTGGACAAAATGCCCCTTCAACAACCCCACCCCCTTCAAGGGCGGACACACCCCTCTTCAATGGGCCGACAAAACCCCTACAGTGGTGGACAAAACACCCTTTTTTCTTAAATCTTTTTTATTAAACCTATTTACTATTAGATTGTTAAAACCATCCATTACATCACATTATAAGTATACTCAAATGATATGGTGCAACTTGTTCCAGAAATCCGGTAAGTGTTTTGTTATACATATCCAATTAAACTCCAATTAAATTAAGGTGGAATAGGCGCCACAGCTCCCTAGACCGTCAGTGCAGCAGGTTTTTAACCTGCACCGTGGACCTTCCGTCACACACGTAAATATCACATATGCGTGAGAATGTTCCAGAGGAACCCAGCGCATTACTGGAAGATGAAGATAAACCAACAAACTGTTAAGTATTTAAAATACCCTCAAAGAATGTATTCCTGCATCTTGAAGTAATTTCTTCATGACATTGTTATGAAAATTATTAACACAAATTATAGAGTGAATAATTTATCTAAAGTTGAAGTTAGATAAGTTAAATTGATACTCGAAAGAGTTAATTTAATGTTAATTAGGTAATTAAGTATATGTAATCAGGTACCAAATATGAAGATTTTTTCAGTTGTAACAGAGGTTATAAATAAGATTGATTAAGATAACTCAACAGAATCCAAAATCAATTTTATGTATGACTTTAATAGTTTTCAAATGACAAATAGTTGTTGTGGTTTTAGGAAAATATCCCAACAAAATAAGAGTTTATTATAACAGGTATGAAGATACATATCATTTGCAAACAAAATCATAAAATGAAATATCTTCAATGTGTCGTTGATGTCGACCCGTTTTACAGGACATTGATAATTATAACATGAGAAATATCTTTTAACCCTTTTAACCCTGTAGACAGTACAGATTACTAGTACAGATACCTATGTTGGGGCCGATCCACAATTTCGGAAAAGTGTGTTCAACACTGCTAAAGGGGTTTGAATCTCTCAAGTTCAGCCACAGCTTCTTTTTTTCCTCGCTTGGGGAAGAGAGAGCTAATCTTAGTGCTTTTCGTACGTTTGTTCGGTTTGTGCTTGTTTAGATTTGTAGGTTTCCTCTTCCTCTTGGGATCTGGGAAGGGCTGCGGTTTGTGATTGTGGCACTCCCTGGACTTTTCTCTTACCTTTTTTGTAAGGAAAATCACTTTCTCTTCTGAGAATTACCTCAGCTAATCTTAGTGCTTTTCGTATGTTTGATCGATTTGTGCTTGTTTGGATTTGTCGATTTCCTCTTCCTCTTGATGTTTGGGAAGGGCTGCGGTTTGTGATTGTAGCACTCCCTGGACCTCTTACCTTTTTTGTCCTCCCCTGTCAAAACGTGAAGATGGGTCGAGGTTACTCGCAAATCAAAGGCAAACTTTCCGTTCAGTGACAGTTTCGTCTACGAACCGAGACGGCTTAACAGCGGAAGACAAGTCAAGTAATATTTATTTAAAGTCGAATCATAAATATAATATTTCAACACAACGAAATGAACCAAAAGCAGGCTGCGCTGATGGAAACACTTGAGACAGGACATTTTAAAGCAAACTGAAATAAGAAAAAAAGTTAAATAGAATAAGGAACACCCGGAAGGACCAGTAACTTTTTGTTAATTTCATCATCTTTTTGCGCCTTTAAAATTCTGTCTGTTTTACATAAGTATAGATGTTTCTAGAGAAAATACGCAATAAATGGGAAAAGGCACAAACAAAAAACAAAAAAAACGTTAAAATAGCAAAAAGACCCATTTTATGAGTTGACAGTCGAATAAATATGTGTTTTACATTTCTAAACTATTTTTTTTTTTTTTTTACTTTTTCAGAGTTTTTTTTTTTTTTTTTTTTTTTTTCAAGATTTTTGCTGTTAAAAGATTGCAAAAGGTTTTTATTATTATTGCAATCACGAAAACCGCATGCTATACACGTAAAAAGACGCAATGAAAACCAAGTAAAAGTAGGCAAAAAGACGCAAGAAGAAGGCTAAATGACGATATAATATGACAATAAAAAACGTGAAATAAAAATAACCCGCCATCATCGTGTCGCGGGCAGATTAAAAAAAAAATGAGGAAATTTGCCAATGGGCAATCCAAACTAGATCTCCACAATATCAATGCACTTATCAAATTTGGTGAAAATCCACTGACATTTACTCAAGTTATTGTCCTGAAAGTAGTTGCGGTCATGGTACCAAAGCCGTAATCCAAAATCATAAATCCATAAACGAATGACGAATCAGAATGTTCAGACCAACAGACATGGACCCCAGAACAAAGGGTGTAATCAGGAGTCCGCGGATAGTAAGCATTACTTGGTAAGCAAGCTTCGCCCACCATGCCCATGGGCCTGAACGAAGGAAATATCGGTAGAAGCGTATGTCCGGGATTTGGGAAGTCTACTTATGGCGCGTCACTGGCAAAAACATCAGAAACAATTCTGGAAACTGCCACATTGTATGGATTGACTAGATCATGATGTCTCCCATAGAACTTCTTAAGTGTTGCTACCAGTTTGGTTTTTTTGATACCCCTGGCTCAACAACTTTTGAGTGAGCACTTTCCCACGCTCCATGAAGTCCTGATAATTTGAACAAGTTCTGGCAAAACGAAGTCTACACTGTGCACTCAGCATTACGAAAACCTGCCTATTCAAATATACTGAAAAGTTAATCACCGAAAAATTGAAAATTTTCAGACAAAAAATTCAAATATTTTTCATATTTCCGCTCAAAACATAGATTGTGGGTACTCGTTAGAACCGCCTCTGCGAGGCGGTTCTAACGAATACCCACAATCCATGTTTTGAGCAGAAATAAGAAAAATAATGTATACCCCTGTAAACCCCAGTTTTACTATATAAAAGTGGGGTTTAGGGGGGGTCAAAATTATATAGGCATGTTTTCATGATGGGTCTCTCTGTCCGAATTTTTAGGGTGCATGCGGTAGCGTCTAAACATAAACAAAATGTCTGCTTAGAAAAAAAATACCCTTAACAAGGCCTATCGAAATTTCACTTTACGGCGACCTCGATTATGAAGCATAGTTCAAGATAAGAGGGTGAATTTACATTTTATTTGTTCTTATTTATCCAAGGAAACATATGCTATGGATACTTCAATGAGTACCACATCTTAGTCCTTATTAAGAAATAAGAAAAATATCATTTATTTTCTTTTCTTTTTTTTTTTTTTTTTTTTTTTTTGTTAAAAAGTTCCTTATCTTGGGCAATGGCACGTACCTACGTCATCAACATGGTGATATGCACATAGCTGTGACTGTGACATTTGTTCGGATTAATGGCAAAATCATGAAGAGTGCATAACGCAGCAAAAAATCACAACGTACCTAAAATATGTTCATTTTAGTACAAATTTTACCAAAAGATGTCAACTCCATATTTATTCTACTTATTCTACTTATTCTAGATACTCCGACCAATGTTGCTTAAATTATTTGTGTTATTAAATATCAACATGGTTGGTTGAAGTATCTTTAGAATAAACATTATGAATTTCACAAAACCCTTATTAATGCAGCACGATTCTGTAAAACTAATTAGAGACGAAAATACGTGTTTTCATAGTTTTCTTGCATTCTGCCTTCAGGCCGCCGTTGAGCTTTGCTTTGTTTCATCACTTTGTTTTTGATTATTTGTGTTTCAAAGATGAGGTAGAGGACCCGTATGCGGACCAAACATATATTTGTAATCTGGAGCTGTAAGGGTGAGGTTTCCCGTGAGTAAAACTGGCCCTGTGTCGCTCACCTGATTACCAGACAAGTTTGTGTCAATTGGTCTTTCGGTTCAAGAGAAGAAAAAAAGGTAAGAAAGTTCAATATTGATTTTCTATATGGCGGCCATATTGGATTTCCAATCAGAATGATTTAAGCTACTTTTGATCTACAAATAACCTCGATACTTCCAATAAAGTTTGAGTTAATTGCCCTTTTGTTCAATTCAAAATGGATTTTCAACATGGCTGCTAGGGCGACCATCTTGGATTTCCGATCAGAATGATTTTAGCAGTTTTGATCTACAAGTCACCCCGATGCTTCCTACCAAGTTTAAAACTAAAATATGGATGCGGGCAGATAACTATGCCAAAAAAATGACGAAATTTGTCAATGGGCGATCCAAACCAGATCTCTACAATATCAATGCACATATCCAATTTGGTGAAAATCCACTGAGATTTACTCACGTTATTGTCCTGAAACTAAAATATTGATGCGGGCAGATAATTCTGTCAAAAATTGACAAAATTTGCCCCTTAGCAATCCCAAAGTAGATCTCCACAATATCAGTGCACATGCCAAGTTTGGTAAAAATCCATTGATGCTTATTTCAATTATTGTCCGGAAATGAAACGGACAGACAGACGGACGGACGGACACAAGGACAACCGACGTGATGCCATAATACCTGGCCACTACGGGTGGTGAGGTATAAAAAGACAAAATAGACTAATCAAAGTGCGCGGATGCAGAGGCTGATAAAAAATAAATAAAATAAAAAGAAATAAAACAATCTTGAAAAAAAAAAGACCAAATACATGAACAAACAGACATAGAAGATTTTTCAAATTTTCTAATATAGTTTTGTGTCTGTATAAATAATTACGGTTAAGCAACGATAATTTCCCTCCTCCCGAACATTTATAATAACCGAAGTTTTTTCAAATTTATGATATTTCTATAGTTTAAAATAATAAAATGGTAATATATTCTGAATTTAAATCAAATCTAGTATTAAAAGTGTCCCCGCGCAAAGTATATATATATATAATGGATTCCTACACTTGCATGAAATGTCAAAAACTATTTTCTCTAGAAAAAAAAAACACAAACTAGTGCATGTATTCCAAAATATCCTCATGATCTGACGATTTTTCCCAGCTTATCAAATATCTTAAATACCTGTGTAGTGGGCTAATTTGCTTACAGTGAAGGTTATGATCAGCATGTGCATCCGCATTGTCTTAACAGTCTGATATCATGATTTAGTCTTTTTGTCATACTTAAGCGTCCTTTTGCTATCTTCGTGCATTTTTTTTTTTTTTTCATATATTGCGTCTTTTTGCGAATATTGCGTTTTTGTGCGTTTCCTGTTAGCCAGAATCTTTAAACTATCGTGAATAATGATAAGCTTTTGTAACCACTTAAACATCTTAAAGTATAAGAAACACTTCGTCATTTAAAATAGACTATTTTAGAAATGTTGGTAGAAGGCGCTAGCTGATTTAATATAATTTATTTAGAATATCTGCCTTATTTTACAGACATAAAACTTGAATATAAGATGTAATTATATGTTATAACATATTCCTTATACACTGTGAACTAATAAATTGGGTCTTTTTGCTATATTTTATCGTCTTTTTGCGTCTTTCCGGTACATTCCGGTGTTTAGGCACCCCTGGCGGGGGGAACACCCTCAAACTATTCTCAGGCTGTCTTTTGGCATATTGAGAGTCATGCCTGATTGGACAGAGTGACTTAATCTACCAAGTTCAAGTTCAAGTTCAGCCATAATGTGATGGTGATCGGAGAAGGGCGTGTTCTGAACTGCTTTCAGTAAAGCGAATCACTGGCGAGAGTTTTTTTGTTTTGTTTTTTTTTTTTGTTTTTTTTTTTTTTTTTGTTCTTTAAAAAAACAAAACAAAAAAAAACCAACAACAACATTTTACCTCTTCTGAACGGTTAGTGTAAATAGAAAGATAGAAAGGAAGGCAATGATCAGGAATCGATACAATTACCTAACACCTTTCGCCCAAGGCACCAAAGGGAAAAAAGGACGCACTTAAAGCAACGGCACCACAATCAAAATACTACAAGCAAAAAGCCAAAAGGACAGTCACTTTCCCCCAAAAATTAGACAAACGGCTATCCAAAATTTCACCAGGACGTACATGCAAAAACATACAATGAAGAAAATAGTAAACCAAAGCAGAAGCACCGCCTTGGAAAGGTTAGTAAAAACCTTACCGGGGTGGTGTGGTGGGGGTAGAGTGGGGGCGCGGGGCGATTTTACGTGGCCACAACCCTCGCACTTAGTTCTGCGTGTTATACACAATACATTTGTTCAGGGTTTCTAATTCATGAGTACAACATCTCCGAGAACATTAAAATCAAACAAATACAGAGATGAAACAACGATGAGGATTCGACAACAAGAAATAACGGAAATGCTGAAGCAAAAGAAAACCAACAGTTGCACCCCGGTGGGCCCGACCAGAGTCAGAGCATCAGGCACCAACCGATTACATAAAGTCTCTAGGCCGGAACCGTCATAGTCTGAGGCCCGACCCGCCGGCGTGCAACTAAAGAGGGAAGCAAAGTTATTAACCGTAATTGGGTTAACTACCACGTATGCCCGTTATTGTAACCTCAAAATAAAAAGTAGTCGTTAATCTCGCTGACGAGACTTGATATTTGCTCGAATAAAGTATTTCTGACCTAAAAGAAGGAGAGATGAGGAACAAATAAACGGTCTGTAGGAAAACTACTAGGTGGGGTGGGGCGCTTAGATCAGTTTTACTCACGTGAATTCTGACAAAGTTCCAATGACAAATATATATTCGGCCCGCATATGGGGTCCTTTACCTCATCTATGAAACATCACATTGAAACTCATATAATCAAAGATACTGTGATAAAGCAAATGGTTCAGTGGCGATCTGAAAAAAAAAATGAAAGAGAAAAGTCCAGGGAGTGACACAATCACAAACCACAGCCCTTCCCAGACACCAAGAGGAAGAGGAAACAGACAAAACCAAACAAGCGCAAATCGAACAAACGTACGAAAAGCACTAAGATTATCTCTCTTCCCAAGCGAGGTAATCGCAATGCTAAAAGGGCTGAAAAACACAAGAACAAAATAACACAAGGTAAGACAACAAACAAACAAATAAATATTTGATTACAAGAAAACCACAAACAAGACCACGATGAGCCCCACCACAGACACTGATAGTCAGGCGCCGACCATCCGAAACAGATTGAGGAGGAAGCCGTTATTTAGTCTGAGGAACTACCCACCGCCTTGCAATTAAAGAGGAAAGCAAATGTATCAACCATAATTTGGTTAACAAAAGTCATCATTTACCAAGGTGTCAATGACAGTATCGTTGCTTTTAAGCACTCATAATGGAACCAGTCACCACATTCTCCACACTGGACAACTTTGCCGTAACCTTGTTTACCACAGATAGGACAGACTCCCCAAAGTTCATTATCAGAAAGTTCATCTTCAGTTCATTTTGTTTTTACTGTCATGCTTTTCTGTGACATTTGTTTTACCCGACTGCTTAATTTTGATTTGCAGGAGCTGACATGGCTGTTCAGAACTGACGCGATGTTTATGTTTACAATGTCAAGGTGTTATCATATAGTTTTCATTTACAGAGTTTGTCTAGAATATTTGATATGAAGATATCAACTTTGCTTCTATTGACAAGAACCTGTGAGGTTGTATTATAAAAGTTTACTGCAAATTGTAACGATTTCCCACATGGTCCATCTGCTTTCTTCTTCTTCTTTTTTTTTTTTTTTTTTTTTTTTTTGTAAACTCTTGACAAGCGCACCAGCCTAAAGTGTCCGCGAGTGCGTATGGGCAGTACGTAGAGAAGAAGAAGAGACGTTAGATACGGAATTAGATACATGTTACTTGCTTAATGAAGACATTGTTACTGAAGTAGATACATATTACTTTGTTTAATGAAGAAATAGTTACTGAATTAGGTACATGTTACTTTGTTCAATGAAACAGTCACTGAAGTAAAAACATGTTACCTTTCTCAATGAAGACATAGTTACTGAAGTAGAAGCATGTTTCTTTGCACACATGCTTTGCACAATGAAGATGAAGTTACTGAAGTAGAAACGTTACTTTGCTAAATGAAGACATAGTTACTGAAGTAGATACTTGTTACTTTGCTTAATGAAGACATAGTTACTGAAATAGATACATGCTACTTTGCTTAATGAAGACATAGTCACTGAAGTAGAAACATGCTACTATGCTTAATGATGACTTAATTACTGAAGTAGAAATATGTCACTTTGCTTTATGAAGACATAGTTACTGAATCAGATACACGTTACTTTGCTTTTTGAAGACACAGTTACTGAATTAGAGACATGTTACCTTGTTTATTGAAGACATATTTACTGAAGTATATAAAAGTTACTTTGCATATTGAAGATATAGTTGCTGAAGGAGATTCATGTTACTTTGCTAAATGAAGACATAGTTACTGAAGTAGATACAGTCGAACTTCAATGGCTCGAACATCATTGAGACCATTTCATTTCATGATAAAATAAGAACGTTTCCCTAAATATTTGTTATCTTGAGCTATAGGAAGAATGTCGTAGGGACTCAATAATGAGTTCGAATTAGCCATGGTAAACGAGACATCGATGTTCTAGCTATTGAGGTTCTACTTTACATGTTACTTTGCTTAATGTAGACACAGTTACCGGAGCAGGTACATGCATTTCCTCAATGAAAATATAGTTACTGAAGCTTAACATAGATAGATAGATAGATAGATAGATAGATAGATCCGCCGGCCTCTGTGACTATGTCGAATGCGCGTCCGACTGATCTCTTCGATCCCCGTCGGGTCCGGCAACATTCTTTCATGGAGTTCGTCATGAAATATTTTCTACGGTTATTCTCTTCCTTCCGTAATTCGAGTCTTCTCTGATGATTTGTGGCTTTTCTTCGTATAGATATTTGCCACTAACATCAGAGTTACTTCCGTTATGAAAATCAGGATTTTCCTGTCCTGTCTAAAAAGAGGGTTACACCAAAATAGTGGCATTAAAATTAATTTGTAATGTAGATAGCCACTAAAGATTATCAAACTAATATTTTCTGACTGGAAAAACAAGTGATAATACTTGAATTTCTTAATAATTGACATTTTGGGGCAACAATTTTGGCTTTTATCTTGTACAGTGTAGGCAAAGAGAGTATTAGAGAAAATGATGGTTATGCAAGTTTCCAATTAAACAAATTGTTTAATTTACTTATAATGGTAAGTGGTAAATATCAAAATTAAGAAAAGCCACACCAGAGAGGATTCGGACTACCGCTGATTCAAGAAGTTGCAGTTGCCAGTTTCTGGCGAAAGAATGTCCACAAATCTATTCATCTATCAAGCTATTCCCCATAGAGCGATACTCAGAAATTTGCTTTATACATAGGCTAGGACCTATGTTTTTTTTTTGGCTTAAGAATTTTGAATTTTACTATATTTTGGGGGTTTGGGGGAAAAGTGGCTTTTTTCTTTGTATTGGCCGTTTAGCGGTTTTTTTTTTGTTGTTGTTTTTTTTTTTTTTTTTTTTTTTTTGGTGGTGGGGGGTGGGGGGGGGGGGTGGTCGCTTTCAAAACTGATTATTTTTTGGGGGATCTATCGAAATTCTCGGTTAGAATCGGGACTAGACACTTCTGTTGAAGGTATTAGTAGTATAGGCTACATGCTACTGGTATTGTTTGCTGAGACCAATATTTTTGTGGGTATTGTAAGAATCGGGATTAGAACCTATTGTTTACCGAGACCATCAAGCATCAAGTATCAAGCAACTTATATTACCAATACAATCATAAATGAAAACCACACTTTTATTAAAACGAAAGCAAGGGAAATAAAATTTTGGGTATGCTAATATCTGCGGATGTTTTTTTTTTTTTGAGGGTATGGCTGATATACCGGATACTTTTGGGTTTGTCTGATATATATATATACTGAAAGGAAAAAGAAACGCAGGGTAAATTTTATTCCTAAATTTCATTCAAGTTTGAAAAAGTTTGTTAAATATTTTACTATGATAACAAAACGGTACATGTATGGAACAAAAGTTCCAAATTTCATTGGTTTGTGATCAACAAGTCTCGAGTTATTGAAGTTCATTGGTAGCTACCCCCCAAATCTTGAAATCAAAATCAAACTGAAAATCAATATCGGGTGTGCCCACCCCCCCCCCCCCCCCCCCCCCTCTTGCTGCCGTTGCTGCCCTAATTCTCTTTTGGATAGAGTTAACCAAAGCATTGACAGTTCGCATCGGGATGTTATTCCATTCATCGATCAACGCATTCCTTAGTTGTGCGAGAGTTGCGGGGGATTTCGGCGCTTCCTAACCCTTCTGTCCAGCTCATCCCACATGTGCTCTATTGGGGTCAAATCTGGACTGTACGGTGGCCATGCTAGTGGTGCGATGTTATTGTTTGCCAGGAAATCCTGACAAACTCGGGCAACATGTGGTCGGGCATTGTCCTGCTGCAGAATCAGATTACGTTGTTGCACAAACGGGACTGCAACAGGACGCAAGATCTCATCCCTATACCTTACTGCGGTCATATTGCCCGCAACAATAATCAACTGTGATTTTATCCCGTGAGCAATGCCTCCCCAGACCATAACGGAGCCACCCCCAAACCGATCCCGTTCACAACACAGGCGTCGGCAAAGCGTTCTCCGCGACGTCGGTACACACGACGTCGACCATCTGCGCGATAGAGAGTGAACCTAGACTCGTCCGTAAAAAGAACTCGTCTCCACTGCCTCATCGGAAATAGCCTGGGCGCATGCGCCGTCAACCACGCCATACGACGCAACCTACGTGCCTGGGTCAGAGGCAGACCAACGTATGGACGACGAGCTCGAAGACCAATCTCACGCAATCGACTTCCAACAGTCTTCGGAGAAATTTGTCGATTATGCGTATCTACTGTATTAAGGGCAGTTTCGGTAGCAGTGAGATGACGATTCCGCAAATGTGCCAGACGGATTGTCCTGTCTTGACGTCGCGACGTCACGCGTGGACGCCCAGACCGCGGTCGGTCTGCTAAATGCCCTGTCTCCCTTAAACGTCTAACAAGACGTTCAATTGTTGAGACGTTAACCCCAAAATGATTGGCAACTTGCTGTTGCCTCTGACCCTGCATCTGCAACGCAATTGCCCTACCCCTCTGAACATCAGTCAATCGTACCATGATTGAAAAAAAAGTTCAAAGTAGCGTAAAAATGAAAAGAAAAATCGGTAAAAGAATCGAAGAGCGTTGTGTATCGTTG